>CM035406.1:195738773-195848773 GCA_020310875.1 Ceratopteris richardii
GTATTTTGGCTATATTTAATGAATAATATGAGCCTTCTTGAAGTATTTGAAGACTTGCCAAAGGTATTTACATAATTTGAAACTTGTACCCTACATAAAACAAATGTTCGCAACATTCTCCCCCTCAAGTTTCAAAGGGTATTTCCTTCATGCCAAGAATATAGTTGAACTTTGAGGCTTTGGTCCATCCAAGGATTTGGTGAAGATATCTGCAACCTGATCCTTTGCTCCCACAAAAGAAACTTGTACTTCATTGTTTATGGCCTTCTCTCGAACATAATGATAGTGAGCCTCTATATGCTTTGTTCTAGCATGAAAAATAGGATTTGAGTTCATATGAATGCTGCTCAAGTTATCCCCATATATCAGTGGTACATCAACCTGCACATTCAAGTCATGAAACAACTTTTTAAACCACATAACCTCAGTAGTAGCCAATGCTAAACCTCTATACTCAGCCTCTGTAGAAGATAAAGCAACTGTAGGCTGTTTCTTTGAGCTCCATGTTAATGTCTTGTTTCCTGCTATTACCACATATCCACTTGTGGATCTTCTATCATCTTTGTTTCCAGCCCAATCTGCATCACTAAAGACTTTAAGAGTTAGATCAACATCATGACTATAAAATAATCCTTCGTTCATTGTACCTTTCAAATACCTAAGCACTCTTTTTGCTGCATGCATATGAGGTACTCTAGGTTCATGCATAAACTGTGACAATACTCCCACTGCATAGCATATATCAGGTCTAGTTTTTGTTGCATAAATCAAAGATCCTACCATGGATCTATATGCATTCATATCATGCAACTCATCACCTTCCTTTGCACTCAACTTTACATTACATTCCATTGGAGTAGAAACAAATTTACATTCCTGCATACCAAACCTTTTCAGCATATCACATATATACTTTCTCTGTATCAACCACATACCCTCATCACCATACACAATTTTAATCCCAAGAAAGTATCTAAGCAAACCAAGATATGAAATTTTAAATTCCTTTCCCAAATTACCTTTTATCTCTTCAATTGCTTTTGCATCATTCCCTGTAATCAACAAGTCATCCACATAAATGCATACATAGACACACATGTTATCTACATGTTTTACATAAAGTGAAGGATCAGCATGACTCGCTGTGTATCCTTGCAGCATAAGATACTTTACCAACCTTGCATTCCATGCCCTTGGTGCCTGTTTAAGACCATACAATGCCTTCTTTAACCCGTATACATGATCATGACATTTTGCATCCACATAACCATCTGGTTGTGACATATACACTTCTTCATTTAACTCACCATTAAGAAAGGCATTCTTTATATCGAGTTGATATATATTCCACCTTTTACTTGCAGCTAAAGCCAACAAAGTTCTCACCGTTGCCATGTTTGCTACTGGACTAAATGTTTCCTCATAGTCCAATCCTTGAGTTTGATTATATCCTTTTGCTACAAGTTTTGGCTTATATCTTGACACACTACCATCACTATTTCTTTTGATCTTAAAAACCCACTTGCAACCAATTACCTTTTGTTTTGGTATCTTTGGAACTAAATTCCAAGTCTTGTTATCCTATAGTGCTTCCATTTCTTCTCCCATTGCTTTCTCCCACTTTTCATCTCCTTTTGCCTCATCATAACATGTGGGTTCATTTTCCTGCTCAATTTTTGTCATAAAAGCATAATGAGTATTCATGAAAGATTCATAAGTATACCTTTGAGGTTGCTTAGTCACTCTTGAAGTTCATCTTACCTCCAATGTAGATGTTCTTCCTTTCTTATTAGGAACCTTTGATGATTCTCCATACTCAAATACATCACTAATTTCCTCTCCTTCATCATTAACTTCAACAAGTTTGAGTTTACCTTTACTTTTAACACTTGGAGGTGACTCTTGCCTTAATCTTCCATCGAAAGGTATCTCTCTTTCTTCATCCAAACCACTTTTCTCATCACTTGAACTTCTTATGGGCTGAGGTAAGCACTCATCTCCTTCACCTGTATCTTCTTCATCTCCATTTATGACCTGCAAACTTGTCTTATCTACATACATGAAAGTGATTCATCAAAATTTACATCTCTTGAAACAACTACCTTATTGGTATGAGGATTATAACATCTATATCCTCTTTGAGTATCTGCATAACCAATAAATCTACACTTTTCTGATTTCACATCAAGTTTTGATCTCACTTCACTAGGTACATGTACATAACATACACAACCAAATACTTTCAAATGACTTACACTTGGTTTCCTTCCATGCCATACCTCATATGGTGTCAAATGATGAACTCCAGCAGTAGGTACTCTATTCATAACGTACACACTTGTGCTAACAACTTCAACCCAAAAAGAATAAGGCAAACACATATCATTTAGCATGCTTCTAGATGCTTATGCTATGATTCTGTTTCTTCTTTCTGCGACTCCATTTTGTTGTGGAGTATACCTGCATGTAACTTCTCTTTTGATACCTTCATCATACATAAAATCAATAAAAGCTTGAGAGAAATACTCTCCCCCTCCATCGGATCTTAGCTTCTTAACATATCTTCCTGTTTGCTTCTCGACAAATGATTTAAAATTTTTGAAACAATCAAAGACTTCACTCTTATGTTTAATGAAATACACAAATGTCATTCTACTATGATCATCAATGAATGATACATAGTACTTATTACCAGCCAAGGGTGCCTCTTTAGTAGGACCCCATACGTCCGTGTGTATAAGGTCTAGCAATCCACTGCTTACATAGCTTGAATGCTTGAAAGGCTGTCTACTCTGCTTACCCATTTGACATGCTTCACAAAGATGCACCATATGTTGCTTAGTAAGATCAGGTAATCCTTCAACAATCCTCTTCTTTGATAGCTCCTTTAACCTGTGTACATTCATGTGTCCAATCCTTTTGTGCCATAGATCAAGCTCTACTGTTCGATGCATACCATAAGAGAAATAGTTTGTATGATTTGAGTTTATCTTGAACGTAAACAATCTACCTTGTTTTTGACCTCTAGCAATTAACCTCCTTTGCTTTGGATCCTCAATGAAGCAACCTGCATGATTAAATCTTATTTGCAAACCTTTTTCTACCATTTGACCAACGGACATCAAATTCTTAGTGATCGTTGGCACATAAAGTACATCCTTCAAGCAATTTTTCTTGCTCTTATCCTGCATAACAACATCTCCAACCTGCATAATCTTATGTGTTGTATCATCTCCTGTTTCAACATGACCTTTACATGAAGGATTATGCATATTAGAAAACCATGAAGCATCATGTGACATATGGTTAGAGCAACCACTATCTACATACCATACATCACTATTGCAATTCATCTTAAGTTTCTACATTCATCGTAAGAAGAGAATCATAATCATCACTTTTACCTTCAACTGCATAATTTCCTTGTTGTTTACCTCTTCTTGAATAGCTTCCTCTTTGATTACCACCTTGATTATTTTCATTTTGATAACAATCTTTGGCATAGTGTCCATACCTTCCACATATATAGCAATTGTTGTTATCTTTACTCCTTCGTCTTTGATTATAGTTGTAGTAGCCTCTCGTACCTCTAGCGCTTGATCTTCCTCTTCCTCTTGTGTTGAAGAAGCCACTTGAAGTTCCTTGATCAGCGCTCCTTCTTCCTCGACCTCTATTTGAACCTCTTCTACCTCTGTTTCCACCTCTTGATGATCCTACATAAAGAGCTTGTCCTTGAGATCCTTTTTGATTTGAAGTAGAACCATTTAGATTCATCTCCTTCGTGACCATGAGAGCAACAAGCTTATCAAAGTCTGGTAATTCTCCTCTAACATAAACTGAAGTAATGAATGGTTTCCATCTCTCATCATCCTTGAGTCCGTTGAGAGTATGTGCAACCAAGTCATCGTCCTCCACATGAGCTTGAATTGATCCTAGTTGATCTGCAATCTCTTAACCTTCAACAAGTAATCATTCACCGATATCCTTGTATCTTTCTTTATGTTATTCAACTCATTTTTGAGTTGAATCTTCCTTGCTCTTGTACCTGTAGCATACAACCTTTCCAATGCAAGCCAAACATCTCTACTTTGTGTCTAGATCTTGTATGTGTCCTACCATTGAATCTTGAATATTTTGTGATAAAATGAATATAACCCTTTTGTCTCTTTCATTCCAAAGTCTAAACTCCCTCAATTGTTGCTGGTTTGGATCCTCTGGTAATATAGGTTTGATATCCGTTCCATCAATCAAACCATACAAGCCTCTACCTTGCAAGTATGCTATGATTCTAAATCGCCATGCTTGATAGTTGTTCTTATCAAGCTTCTCTATTTGTGCATGTTGATCGCCCATTGTGCAAAATACTAAACTTCCTCCTTTAACCCTCCTTTTGGATATATGTGATAAGAAGAAGTATGATATTTACCTTCGTAATAAAATCTATGCACCTCTTTGCTTGGATGTTGCTTGAGATGCTTCCTTGGTATCTCCTTCTACCTTTGTGTAGTGTTGACGATGAACCGTTACTCTAATAGCTTCAAATTCTTCATCAAGGTATTATAACCTTCTCCAAGCTTCAATTTCTTGCTCTGATACCAATGTTGGAGTTTATTGACCTCCAAAATATAGCTGGAAGTAGGTGGAACCCCCTAGGAACAAGTTGACCTTCTCGCAAACTCCATCACAGAAAACTAGTCATGCTTGCAGAGCTTACTGTTCTCTACTGGCTTAGAATTTTTTTAAATTGTTTTAACCACATATACTAGAGACCAAGGGCTTTCCAATGAGCCAAAGAACACTCAATTTGAATAAATACACAAGGAGATATGACCTCTGCAAGTTTGAGGTTTAATGGAGACCTTCAACAGGGGGTGAACCCGACAATACACACTACTTGCAGAGAGTACTGCTCTCAGCTCACAAATCCAATGATTATGAAAATTTACAGTATGAAAGTAGACAGTAAGAGCTTTCAAATGAGCTATCAAACATGTAATTTGGATATATAATGAGGGAGATAAAAGCTCTGCAATCTCTGCATACAAAACTACAGCAGCGTAGAGATACACATATGACTCTCTTGGACATCCCCAAAAGATCACGACTTCTCTCCTCTTTTTATAGCATGGGGAACTAATCTAAAACCTTTCTAATACATCTAAATTCGTGGTAGACACTTGGGTGGAGATATTACATGACTCAAGTGCTCAAATAAGCAAAGTATTGATGGACTTTGAGAACTAGCCACATCGACCTTCCACTAGGACACCACTACAGCTCCCTTGTGACTCACTAATTTGACTCACCATGTTCTAGAACTCACGTGGTATTTTGGCTATATTTAATGAATAATATGAGCCTTCTTGAAGTATTTGAAGACTTTCCAAAGGTATTTACATAATTTGAAACTTGTACCCTACATAAAACAAATGTTCGCAACATGTATGTGTGTGTGTGTGTCTCTCTGTCTTTGTCTCTCTCTGTCTCTCTGTCTCTCTCCCTCTCTCTCTTTGTGCATACATACATACACACACATATATATAAATATATATATATATATACATATATATATATATACATATACATATATACATATATGTATATATATACATATACATATATATACATATGTATATATATATATATATATATATATATACATATACATATACATATACATATACATATACATATACATATACATATAAATAAATAAATATATATATATATATATATATATATATATATATACATACATATATACATATACATACATATATACATATACATAGATATATACATATACATAGATATATATACATATATATACACACACACACATATATATATATATATATATATATATATATATATATATATATATATATATATATATATATATATATATATATATATATATATATATATATGCCTAGAAACGGCATTTCTGGGCCCCAAAATTGGTTTGGCCATTTCTTGGAAACGGACCGGCCCAGAAACGTCGTTTCTAGGCCCTTTTTTTCCAGAAAATTTTTTTGAAGACATCATTTGATATTGTTTTGTTGTTCTGCTGCACGACCGTCGACCTGTTCTTCTTCTGTTCTTCCTGCCGATTGAGAGAGAGAGAGAGAGAGAGAGAGAGAGACCACTCAGCCTTCAAAGTTCGCCCTTCACTCAGCCTTTAGGAATCACTGTTCAGGTATATAATTTTCCAAATTCTTCCATTTTTGTTTTTCGATTTCTTCCAATATAATATATATCATATATGATATATGTACTTAGTGTTTATTATTGTATCTTCTATGAATTGTAATAGACAGTAGACTGTAGTGTACTGTGTATGTACTTTGAGTGCATGTGTGTGTGCAATGTGCATGTGTGTGTGCATGTGTGTGACAGTGTGTGCATGAGTGCATGCGTGTGTGCATGAGTGGTAGTATGTGTGTGTGCATGAGTGCATGCGTGTGTGCATGAGTGGTAGTATGTGTGTGTGCATGAGTGGAAGCATGTGTGTGTGTGCATGAGTGCATGTGTGACATCATACATGTGTATATGTACTATGACACTTGAGTGCATTATGTGTGTAATATGTATGAGTGCATGTGTGTGCATTGTGTGTGCAATGTGTTGTGTGCATTATCTACATGTACAATATCATTTATGTGTGTGCATATATAGCATCTTATGTAATATGTAAATATGTAGTATGTACTATGTGATATGTGTGCGCTATGTGTGTAATAGTGTATGTATGTACTATGTATGTTCAATGTTGCAACTTGCATGCATCATTCATGAATCATCAAGAGTCTACTATAGTCTATCACTAAAATCTTAATTTCTTTATGTATCCAGATTCTCTACCAGCTATTTGAATATTAGACATGGCTCTAGATCCCTACTAGAGATATGTCAAGAAGATTGGAGACTATTCTGGTGGAGGTGGATCAAGAAAATGGAAGTGTAATTTTTGTGGATATGAAAAGACAGGTTCTATGACAAGAGTGAAGGACCATCTTGCACGTGTCCCATGTAGAGATACAAGACCATGCAAAGAGGTCCCTAATGATGTGTATGCAGGGCTTGAGGCATGGACACGATCACAGATGGGAATGCCCTCATGTGATGAGGAAAAGGAAGAAGAAGGCACCCAAACAACTACCTCAAGCCAATGTGTTGGCACTTCAAAGAGAACTAGAGTTGAAAGCTCTAGTATTCATGCCTCCTCTAGTGTGGGTGAAGGTCCTAGTGCAATAAGGACACCTTTACCCAAAGTGGACAGCCATGCAAGAGGTTCATTGCAAAGTGCAAGCGTCAAAGCTAGCTTGCAAAAGCAAGCAATGAGAGAGGCCACTAGGGAAATCACGCGATTATTCATTCATTGTGCTATCCCCTTCAATGTGGCTAGGACCACTCAATGGAAAAACACCATAAAAACGATTAGCCGCATTGGATGTGAGTGGAAAGGTCCTTCAACAGAGACATTGCGTACTAGGGAATTAAAGAAGGAAAAGGCATGTTTGGAAGTGCAGCTTGAGTTTTTGCGGGATACATGGAAGAAGTATGGATGCACCATCTTGTGTGATGATTGGTCAGATGCCCGCAAGAGGCATGTATATAATGTTATTGTCTCATGTTGTAAGGGGTCCATGTTTTGGAAAGCTATAGATGCTTCGACTCCTCGTCTTACCATTACAGGTACCTTCCATTGGTAACTAGTTGAGTATATTATTTTGATTTCATGTGCATTGTATATTATGTAAAGTGTAAATTCTAATTTCTGAATTTTTTTTATTATTACAGGTGCATATATTTAGGAGCATATAAAAATTGTCATAGAGGAGATTGGGGCTCATAATGTGGTACAGGTGATAACAGATAATGGAAGCAATTGTGTTTCCATGGGGAATTTACTTGAACAAGAATATCCTTCTATTGTTTGGAGTCCATGTGCTTCTCATTGCTTAGATCTTTTGATTGAGGATGTGGGCAATATATTTTGGGTGCATGCTATCTTTGCCACAGCAAGAAGTATGGTCAGATTTGTGACCAAACGTCCAAAGATGTTGCCTATGTTTCGAGCTAACATTCAGCTAGAGATCCTCAAGCCCGCCATCATGAGGTTTGATTACATGTTTGTGGTATTCGAGAGGCTTGTTGGTGTGCGAACAGATTTGATTCGCACAATCAGCAGTGATGAGTGGATTGCTTGGGATAAAAGCACCACTCCAAAATTCTTGCAGTTTAGATGCAATGTAATGAATGCGTCTTGGTGGGTTGAGGCAAAGGGTTTAGTTGAAACCCTAAACCCTATATACATCGTCCTACGCATCATCGACATGGAGGGAAGTACGATGGGTCTTCTTTATGAATATATGGACAGAATTGGAGAGGCCCTGAATAAAAACACATACTTATCTATTGAGAGTAAGTTTCTTCCATGTTTTATGTTTTCATTACTCTCTAATCTTGATTAATCATTATAAGCATTACATATATAATGTATTAATTCTTGAATTTTCTTTTCATAATTGTAGAGTGGAAGAGATACGACAGGTATGGAATAGGCGTTGGGATTGGTTTCACAGACCAATTCATGTTGTAGCTCACATATTGCATCCATTATGGCGTAGCGAGGATCAGCTTTAGAGTGAGGAGCTAGATTTCGGCTTTCAGAAGTACATACAACGTTATAGTGGTGGTGATTTAGAGATCATCCGTCGCATAGAGGATGATCTTCTTGCTTTTAGGAATGAGACACACCACTTTGGTAGACCGACAGCAAAGCTCCGAGAGACTCAGATCCAGCCTGTCTCATGGTGGGAGAAATATGGTGCATGTGCACCTACATTGGTAATTTTCTTATTTACTTTGATTTTATTATTTACTAATTAGTGCTTCTCAAGATTATGTTTTTGCTAATTTAATATCATTATGTTTTTGCTTAACAGAAATGTATTGCTCTTCGAGATCTCTCTCAAGATTGTAGCTCTGGATCTTGTGAGAGAAATTGGAGTACATGGGCTCTTTTTCACACAAAAAAGAGAAATAAACTTATGACAACCCAGCTTCAGAGACTTGTCTTCTGCAATGCCAACTTAAAGCTTTTAGAGAGACTTTTAGCATCTCCTGATCCCATACAGATAGATGTTGATAAGCTTGATATTGAGAAGGTGCAGCACATTCCAGAGATTCCTGAGGATAGAGATCTTTACACTTTGCTCTATGAGGAGTCCATTCAACCTGCACATGATACACGCTCATGACGCTATGGTGATAGCAGGAGGCATGCAGATGAGCTTACTAGAGATATGTTATCTTCTAGTAGTGAGGAGGATATAGAGAGTGATGATGGATCCCAAGATTCTATTGATGTAGAATCTGATTGATGTATTTTGTTTATGGAACATCTTTCATGATATGTATTTGACACTTCAGTTTTTTATCTATGATATATCATTTTGGCTTGGAAAGTTGGATTCTCGAAGTATGTATACATAAGACAAGTCTTTATAAATTGTCTATTGTCGAGAGACAAATGTTTATTTAATAATGTGCATATTACATAGTTGAACTTAATAATGTAAGAAATTTGAATGTTCAATGCATGTATGTATGAGTGTATCATGTATGAGCAATTAGTGTGAAATGTGTGTGTGAATTGTGTGTATGTGTGTGTGTGTGTGTCTAGACTCTCTCTCTCTCTCTCTATCTATCTATCTATCTATCTATATATATATATATATATATATATATATATATATATATATATATATATATATATATATATATATATATATATATATATATATATATATATATATATATATACCGTTTCCCGTTTCCTTCCATTTCGAAATTTTTGAAAACTCCGTTTCCGACTGGTCCGAACCGATCGTTTCCAACCCTGCTAGGCACTATGATATATATAGACATATACACACACACACACATACATATATATATATATATATATATATATATATATATATATATATATATATATATATATATATATATATATATATATATATATATATATATATATGTATGTATGTGTGTGTGTGTGTAGATAGATAGATAGATATACATATATAAACATACACAGATACAGACAGACAGACAAACAAATGGATATAGACAAACACACACACACTCACACTCAGAGACAAAGAAAGAGAGTTCATTACAAAGAAATGTAACTTTTCAAATGTCCAACTTTACACGAGTAATCCCACAAGAACTAATCACAAACAAATGCTGAAATTGTTGAACAAGGTAAAAATTTGTCATCATTGATGGATGATGCTTCGAATAGCGATCATTCATGCAGTGCTTGTAGCATAACGTAAGAACATCTTCACATTGCTTGGCACTTGATTCCATAATATTCCATTAGGATGATCCAATAATTATCAAGAGAACCAGAATAATCCAATAGGTATGATTATTGTAGGTGCATGTGCACATATAATATTAGCCCACATGCATAAAATTGTAATGTTATCATGTAGATGTATGTAATTCCAGGTGGTACAGCAGACATGTTACATGGTTGGTTCATGAACCAAACAGAAACCCAAGGTTTTGGTGCATCCAATGCATATTTTGATACAACCAAGTGAATGGATAAGAAAATGTTTAGATATAACAATAATTTTATTACAAAAATGTTTGTTATCATATATATGTTTGAATGCAACATTGAATGTGCATGTTTGTGTATACTATGTATAAAGAATTTAAGCAATAGGTATTTATGTTACATGCACCATTCTTAAATGGTATATTGTAGATGTATGGTGCTTCCATTTTGACAATGTGTTAGATGCATATGTTTAGTGCACAGTTCGTAATTAATGAAAGCACCAGTCCAGCGTTTAATATGTATGTATATATGCAACATTCTTGGTACATTTTGCTTGAGGGTATTTTCTTTCTGTTAGCTCGTTTTGAGTTATGCCTTGTTAACCATTGTAGTTGATTCATCATGAGACACCCTTTTAGTCTCATACAGCATTTTGACCTTTTAAGGAGATCTTTAGTTCATTTTGATTCCCCCTCTGCTTCTTTATCTCTCTCTCTTTCTCTCACCCTCTCCAATCAAACAAGTGAAAGAAAAAGATATATAGAACTCCATATATGTACACCGTTCGGGCTTGGTGGATAGCAAATGCATGGGATGAACCAAATCTACTCCATGCACAGACCAATCCTACTATAACATCTTTGCATGTGATTCTGTGCACAAAGTACTTGAAAAGGGCTTGCCTGCATTAAGTGATTACCTTGCTGCTAGCAATTTCACAATAATTTCATGTTCCAATGCATAAAATTCTGTTCAACAGAGAAAATTTGCATCACCATATAAATGATGGCACAACATAAGAGGGGTATATATCCTTGTTTTCGAAAAGGGACTCAAGCTTATCAAGATTTGGCATCTGGCCAATATGATCAATAGAAAGTTCATCAGCATGAATTCCTCCAGCTATGAATACAGAATTCATCTGATTTTTAGCTCCACCTTGAATGTCATGGAAAAGGGAATCACCAACAACGATCATGTCCTTAAAATTTGTGCCTGTGATCTCAGCTGCAGCTTGGTATATAACCTGGTTCAGACGCACATCATTTGCTGAAAATGACATCTAATCATTATGTAGCAATCAATTGCACACTTACAGGATAAGGCTTTCCCATGTACTGCACATGGCCACCTAAGTTCTCATACTTCAAACCCAATGTGCCTGCATTTTTTTTAAACTGTCACAAAATCAGCAATTCATTGATGTGCCTAGATCAGTTTTGGGCTGGCAAACTCTCATTATCGACAAAGTTCTAAATTTCACACCTGAAGTCCTGCAGGAAGTGTTTAAACATCCAAAGACTAGTGAGCATGATCATAAATGTGATACAATGATTCTCAGATAAAAGCAAGACGCGAGGCTATCGCCGAACTTCCTTGTGGGAAAAAAAAAAAGCAAGACATGGCAGATGCTTACGGCTTGCCATGACATTAGACTAAGTTTTAAGGAAAACAACTACTTTGAGGTTATATATTCTTTACTTGGGGCTAGAGGAATACATATAGCTCATGACCTTTCCGTTTCTTTTTCCCTGGCATAGAACAAAAGTAAATTAAAAGACTCTTGTATACAGTCTTAATGTAGGATAAGGTAAGGATCGAAACATCAAAAAAACATTTTCCATTCTCGGGAGGCTGTTACAATATTGGGAGACTAATAACGAAGAGCAGACACAGGTCATGTAACTTCAAAAGTTTATCAAGTCATCCTCGTAGGATTCTGGCTGTAATTATAGCATGGCAGACAGACACTAGAAAAATTACCAAGCATGCATACAGATAAATACATCCTTGTGTCCATAATTGCTTTACAAGGCTATAAACAGATGATACATAAAAAGTTTCAAAAATAGCAATGTTATTAATTTTTGAGATTTTTCTTGTAAAAATCAAGCAAGCACAAAATTCCAAATTTTCACCAAAGTTGAGGATTTCACCACTTTTACATATTTCTCAAGAAACATACATTGTCTACCATGTGGGGCAAAAAGCTCCAGTTTTTGAGACCTATACAAGCATAAATTTCTTCTCTTTCTTCTCTTTTTTCTTTTTTTTTTTTTTTTTTTTTTTTTTTTTTTTGGGTGGTTGTTGGGCGGGGGGGGGGGGGGGGCTCGTAATGGAAAAATTAAAATTTTCAACCAATTTTCACTTCAGCGGAAATGCTCTGACTTGAAATGAAAACGATTAACATAATATTGTTTTGTCCCACTTTCTCTCTCTCTCTCTCTCTCTCTCTCTCTCTCTCTCTCTCTCTCTCTCTCTCTCTCTCTCTCTCTCTCTCTCTCTCTCTCTCTCTCTCTCTCTCTCTTTTTACAGAGACAGATTACGGATTTCTTTACACCAGACATTGGGCAGCTAGAGGAGGGAGACAGTCCCAGAGACAGATTACGGATTTCTTTACACCAGACATTGGGCAGCTAGAGGAGCAGTCAGTAGAGCATCTAGTACAGAGCTCTGTCCACACTCATACAGCGACTACTGGCACTCTCATAGACCGAGCACTGGAGCTAGGGAGATCTAGACGACCGAGAGTGAGAGGTGCTACACAGTATCGACGGAGACTGCAGCGGAGGATTCGAGCTATACTTTTCAGACGCCCACAGTGCATATGAGGATAGATCTCCAGCCTTGTATATCAGCACATCCCTCCTATGTATCAGCCCTTTGTTGTATTAGTCTTGGTGTTAGCTTTTTCCCAGCTATTTTACATCTTTCATTTTCAATACCACTTCCTTTGGTACTCAGATTTTGTATCAGATTCACCAGTTTTGTAACTTTTGGTCTCATAGGTCATTTTGGCCTTCTGAAGACGTAAATATATCATTTCATTTCATTTTCTCTCTCTCTCTCTCTCTCAAATGATTGAAGGGTACTTTCCAAAGATTGAAGCGTACTTCCATGTGATTTAAATGTACTTTGCTGTCCTTGAAAGGGTACTTTGTACCTTCAGGTATGGTACTTTGCACTTGCAGGTATAGTACTATGTACTCTTTAAGTTACTTGGATGAAGTATGTAGAAGAGCCCCTCTCACAAAAAAATGTATACCCTTTGATATATTACTCATCTCCCCCAACATGTAGAGGTAAGCATTCGAGCTTCTCTTGTATGCCAAGTGGCATAGATTCCATGGCACTTCCCCTCTTGCCATGTGGCATGTACTTTTCCTACCTCTCCTTCTCTTTCCACGTGGATCCCTCCCTCTCTAGAGTATCTCCTTCCCGTGGAGGTGCACGCTTCCCCAAGGCCATATCCTAGGCAATCTCCAAAAGCACTCATGTAATATTAGATCTCTCTCTCTCTCTCTCTCTCTCTCTCTCTCTCTCTCTCTCTCTCTCTCTCTCTCTCTCTCTCTCTCTCTCTCTCTCTCTCTCTCTCTCTCTCTCTCTCTCTCTCTCTCTCTCTCTCTCTCTCTCTCTCTCTCTCTCTCTCTCTCTCCTCTCTCTCTCTCTCTCTCTCTCTCTCTCTCTCTCTCTCTCTCTCTCTCTCTCTCTCTCTCTCTCTCTCTCTCTCTCTCTCTCTCTCTCTCCTCTCTCCCCCTCCCCCCCCCTCCCCCCTCCCTCCCCCCTCCCTCCCCCCCCCCTCCCCCCTCCCTCCCTCCCTCCCTCCCCTGCCCTCCCCCCCCTCCCTCCCTCCCTCCCTCCCTCCCTCCCCAGTATGCGAGACAGAGGTAGAGAGTGAGGAGCATTTTGTTATCAGATGCCCAGCATACTTAGACCTACGAGCACAGTTCCAGATAGAGGAGTCACTCCCGTTATGCATGACTATGGGAGACCAGCGACGCTTGGGACGCTTCCTCGCGGCAGCATACGAGAGGCGAGATCGGTCACTTCAGCCCACACATCAGCCACGAGTGAGTACGCAGCAGACCATTACCCAGTTTTTTCAGCGAGCTGAGCTACATCAGACAGGTCCATCTATAGGGCTCACGCTCCACGAGGCAGCAGCACAGAGAGCACGGCGCCGACCACGCATGGGCAGATATCATCGACCACGACTATATCAGGAGGATATCTCACGCATCAGGACAGCCTACGACCACATGATGGAGCATAGGTGCACCACCACCCCATGGGTTGTCTTCCTTCAGGAGGCACTCAGACCACCCCCGATGTACCATATACTACACCCACCCCCACCCATTCACCAGTAGCTAGGGTGTTTTACTCACACTTTTACTCACATGTCCCCCATGTATTAGGTGGCCACTATCTGCGGAGTCAGAGCCACGTCTTCCCATCCTTTTCCAGCCTTATATATCTTTGTGTCGTGATATACCTTTTATTTCATTTTATCCTCTACACAGGGTTACTACACTTGTACATGGTTTTTTGTCTCATAGGCCAAGTTTGGCCTCCAAAAGACGTTAATATGACTTTCTCTTTCTCTCTCTCTCTCTCTCTCTCTCTCTCTCTCTCTCTCTCTCTCTCTCTCTCTCTCTCTCTCTCTCTCTCTCTCTCTCTCTCTCTCTCTCGCATTATCCCAACAACTTTCTCATATTGTCAATGGAAACTCTAATTTTCATCCTTCTGACATACGATATAAACTTTCTCGAAAATTAGTTCTAGAAGGTTAGATCTAAAAGTTTTTCTAGAGTTAGAAAGACTAGTTGATGTACTAGTTTTGAGTTCATTCTTATTGTTCTATTTTTACACCACCTTAATTCTTCTATATAACTCTAACTATTATTATACATATCATTGAGCTCTACAACATTATGTAATTTTTTTTTTTTAAATCAAATTTTGACTAGTTTGGCCAATCGAAATAGCCTTTGGCTAAACTTTGACCGTCAATTTTTTTGTGCTTTGACCTACAAGTTGAGCTTCCCTATGGGAGGGTTACTCTATTTTTGACACATTTTTGACTAGTTTGACCAGTCGAACTAGCCTTATATCCAGACTTTGACCATCAATTTTTTTGTGCTTTGACCTACAGGTTGAGCTTTTCCCTACTGGAGGGTCACTCTATTTTTGACACATTTGCTGAAAATTCCCCTCCTAACCTGACACTAGAGGGAGTATGCCATGTAGGTATATTTGTTGTAGAAGATCTTAGCACCTATATAATTTTCACTTATCATGCAAAGTATCCACAAACACATACAAGGATCTTTGACATGAAGAGCACTCTCCAACACACTCATCCACAAAGCATACTCACAAATCCCATACTCTTCTCAACCAAGTACTACTTGGAAGGATAGAGACAACAAAAGGATATTATGTATTAAGATAGTATATAGAGTCAACATACTTCCAAGATTCTCAAAGTTGGCTAGGCCTTTTCAACTCAAGGCTATGTGCTTTCATCTACACCTATCACACACATACACAAACACTAATATGATATGCTTTAAAACACATAATCAATGGTCTTTGCAACAACTCCAACCACTCATTTTCTTGCTTTTTCTTCAACCATGGTTGCATCTACCTTTTTCTTGAAACAAAATTCTGCTTTATGTGTTATACCTCCATAATTTTGCATGGATTCTTTGTATAGAGGGGCAATATCAAAAGATGGGAGAGGGCAAACAAGAGGATGACCAATATACTAAGTTCTACGATGATTTTATCACACAAACAATTTCATGAGCTTAAGGAACAAACCCAAAGAATAGAGATTGTCATAGATAGCATGACCTCTCTAATAGAATAGCTGAAAGCCCACGTGGTCTCTTTGGAGACATAGGTTAGCTCTTTCCTTACTAAGAAAGAAAGGAAAACTACTACTCTTCTTATACATGAAACAGCTAGGAAGGAGACTCTCCATCCTAGCAAACATAAAGGGAAACAAGGATGCAATCTACACTTTCTTGAAGAAGTGGAATGACTTGCATCATTTGAAGGGCACCCCACTTGAGTATCGTGTATTTGAAGCAAGTCTCTCACTTGGCCCAAGAGCTTATAAATGGTGAATGAGTCTTAAGGAGGCGAACTCCATCCCTACATACTAGAACCTACTCGAAACTCTTTTCTTGAAGGAATTTCTTCCTAAGAATGAAGGAGAGAGGAATCGGGATGAATGGGATAGGATCACACAAAGAAGTAGACCATTATCAGTCTACATATCCCACTATAGAGAGATCATCTTGAAATGCAAAGGGCTTAACGCTTTCAAAAATCCAGGGGGTTTATGAGAGGCTTAGACACGGCCATCAAGAGGGAGGTAAGGGGAAACACACCTAAAATGCTTGAGGAGGCTATCAAGTATGCACGGATATATGAGGACCATAACTGTCCTCAATATACTCCTAGGGAGACAAATCAACCCCTCCAACCTATTAGTAAAAAAAAAATATAAGAATAAGATATTGATAGGGAAAAACAAGTTCTTTATAAAGAAACAAAAACCACAAGGGCCTAAATTGCGCACTTAACAGTATGAAAGGGCCAAGAGGAAAAACATGTGCTTTAGGTGCTTGTCTCCTAATCATGCACAATGGTACTGTCCACTACATGAGGGGAAAGAGAAGAAAAGCGGACCAAGGACTAGTACGACCCCAAACACGGGCAAAAAGGTGGTCCACCTTGTGGAGACACTTCCGATGCATAGCATCTGTAGTTGCAAGAAGGTGGAGGTGATGCATGAGAACATAGAGCATACATGTTGTTTGACTCAGTCATTGTGGTCACCGTAGTTTGGACCGCATGATTTAAGCTTCATGGTAGTGTATACAGGACTAAGGCAAGAGTCATGATAGATAACTCCACCACTCATAATTTCATAAATTATGCTCTCGTCAAGAGATTGAAGATTTCCCAATAACCCAGTACACATAAATATGTTGTATTTATGATGCAATGTGAGGATAAGAGGATATGGGACACTATGGTGTATGATTTGGGGATCCAGATACAAGGATACACAGATCATGTGGATTGCCAAATACGAACATGGAAAAGACAAATATTGTGTTAAGTAGAGAGTGGTTTTGGGGGTTGGGAGACACTTAAATGAAGCTATCAAAATAACCCTCTTGAGTTTCTAAAGAATGGAAGTAGATATTGTATTCAGGGAGAGAGAGATATACCTAGTGCACCTCTCATCTCATCTTTAGAGTTAGATACTTTGTTTCATTTTCAACATGTAGAGAAGGTTTTTATTGTATAAATATGATCTTGAGCATTATATAAACATTTCATAAATTAAGACAAGACTTTCCATTATTCATTTTTGCAAGAGTGTGTGTTAAGTCTCTTAAGGATTTAATATTTGAATTTAAAGATGTCTTTCCTGCTGACCTTCCTAGAGGGCTATCACCAAAGAGAGAGGACATTGACCATGCCATAGAGGTGGTTACTAACACTAACCCTATTTGCAAGCCAAATTATAGGCTTCATATATCTCACCATCAAGAGGTAGAGAAGCAACTTCAAGATTATTTAGATAAAGGCTTTATTAAACCTAGTAACTCACCTTGGGCATTACCAATGCTCCTCGTCAAAAAGAAAGACGCCTCTATGAGACTATGTATAAATCATAGTTAGTAAGGTACGATCGATACGATGTGTACGGTACGTATTAGTATGGTACTACGTATGTACCTTAAGATTTCGGGCTTCTCGTACGATATTCGTACATTCATAAGGTATGATCACAATATATATGTATATACGTATATGGAAGTGTACATATATTGTATCTATGAATGAAGATAATTGTTCTCTACCTAGCATCGTTGCAAAACCAATGTATTTTCTTAAGAAATTCAAGTCAAAATGGAAAATAAAACATATGTAGTTTTTTGGTACTAATTGGTACGAATACGCACGACTACATACGGTACAAAAAGTACATACGAATGTGTTCGTAGTCGTACAAATAGCAACTATGGTATAAGTTATAGAGCACTAAACAAAGTAACGATCAAAAATAGGTTTTCAATACCTAGGTTGGAAGACCTATTGATCAATTACATCGAGCTAGGTATTTTACCAAGCTTGACCTTAGGTCAAGATATCATCACAACATGATTAGGGCAGAGGATGTCCCTAGAACTATTGTTGGGACTAGATTTAGGTACTATGAGTTTTTGGTAATGCCCTTTGGACTCACCAATGCCCCAACCACTTTCATGAAGCTCATGAGTAGTGTTTTACGGCCATATCTAAGGTAGTTTGTAATAGACTTTTCTAATGATATTCTCATCTATAATAGATTTAATGAGTGTTCTATGGTCATATGTAAGGTAGTTTGTACTAGAATATTTTGATGATATTCTGTTCTATAATAGATCAAAAGAGGAACATTTGGAACACTTGAGGAAAGTATTCCAAGTGTTATGGGAAAATTCACTCTTTGTCAAGGAATCAAAGTGTTAATGTTTCAAAACAGAGATTAGACACCTTGGGCATATAGTCCCCAAGGACGGAATCCATATGGATCCTAACAAAGTACCTATTATGGAACGGCCACATCCCAAGAACCTACAAGAGCTTCAGATCTTCTTAGGTTTGTCAGGTTTTTATCATAGATTCATTAACAACTATGCCAAAAATTATTGTCTCGATGACGGATCAGCTCAAAGGAATAGGAAACAAAATCAAAGTATGGTAGTATATGATCAATGTCTACCCCTCATGATTGCATGTACATTTTGTAAGGCCCCCTTTATGAGGAGAAGTCAAGCGTGCATTACCCAATTGATGGGAATCCCAACTTGCATGTTGGATGAAGGTCATATTGGACCATGTAAGGTATTTAAGGAAAGGGAGTTACCAGGGTCCCCAATTGTGGGGTCCGGGGCAACGGTGAGCAGCCCCGGCTAGGGGTCCAAGGGGGCCAGCGGGCCCCCTGGTGGGGGTCTGGGGGCAACGCCCCCGACGCGACGGTAAAGGGAATATTCCATGGAATATTCCCTGTCGGAATCAAAAATCATTTATATTTGTTAGGTTGGTTCAACCTGTCTAAGTCGTGTATGGCAATTACGCGGGCGATGGCTGCCCACGCTCTACCGCCCATGTATAGCCGTCCACAGCAGGCCACCCATGATCCTATATATACATGACTTTTGCACCACCTGAGACATCGAGTTGAGCCAGCATACATCTACCTTGTATCTCCCTGTCTAGAGTTGTCTAGATCACCATTTAAGCTCTACCTTGAGAGCGCACGGGTGGACAACGCCATCATCTTTGTACTTGCTGCTAGTAGAAAATTGTTGAGATTCTCCTATATCTGTTATCTTCTCTGCTATTGCTCCTGTGTTATGTTGCGTAACTATTGTCTTACAAGTATCAATTGCTATAACTCCACTTTTACATATAGCAAATCCCAATAAACCCTTTATGAATGAGGCTGATGCGAGTGATTTTCCTATAGGAGCGATTCTAGTTCAAGTTGGTCAACCAGTATATGAGAAGTGGAGAATGACATGCCTGGGACTCGCCTCTCAACCTATTTATAGCCCTTGCCTAGTCACCATCTAGAGCTCTCTCTAAGGTGCCTCTACTCATTTGGCCATCATAAGTAGGTACCTCGTATGACCTCTCTGGCTTTTGGCCTTGCCTATCCCCGAGCAAGGAACTTCTCGTTCCTCCAGGCATGTACATCTCTGGAATATAACACTCTCTCCCCCTTCTAAAGATCATTGTACTCAATGATATAGGAGCTATAAACCTGGGAATCAGAATCTGTGATTCCAAATAATAAGAGTAGAGTGTGCTACGTGTCTAAAATACTAGATAATCAAAAAGTAGACAACTCGTCTCTATGCTTCCTATTTAGCATTTCCACCAATATATAGTAGTCCTTGTCTTGGGCATACTCTAGGAATCCCTCTGCGGCCCAATGAGTCTAGATATGCGAAGCATAAGTACTCGGAATATCCTCGAACTCCCTATGCCTAGACCTTGACCACTAACTTGTGACTTCCGGCTTTCCCTTGTCTCTGTGAAATAACCATTGACAGCTTGTCATATGGTATAATTCTGCAAAATCACTTACTCTACTAGAGTAATAGAACATACTATGCTCATCCAAAACAATCTATGTCCCCAATCTCTGTGGAAAAAAAAATACTAAAAATAAATGGAAAACTTTCCCAAATAGTGCTTAATCTCTAAGCTCAAATAAATCTGCTTGATTTACTCACTGTAATGAAATGAAACTCAAGAAAGTCCCATCATGATCCAAACTGTGAATCCAAGATGATAATCTGTCAATGATCCGGACTATGGACCAAAATATCAATATGTCATATCCAAACTATGGATCGAAATCTCGATCTATCATATGCAATATATAATAATCCAAACTGTTGATCAACATATCCCAATACATTCTAGGGAACTAAATCCATCATGCGAAGTGAAGACGTGCTAAGAAAGTATAGCAACTAGTGGAACTACCACCGGTTTCTCAATAATAACATGCAAAAAGTTCCAAGTGGATGAAACTTGCTTTAATCATGACCACCAACATCATTATGATCAAATCATTCCTAGCTAGAAATGAGGTGTCTATAGTAAACTACTATAATAATCTGGCACTCTTAAATATAATGAGGACCATATTATGAGTCCACTAAATACACTGAAAAAATGGTAAGTAGATGTGTGCACACTCATAGCCCACTAGGCTACGCATCTATCTCACCTCGTACACACTATGTATGAACCATGGTCTATTCTCAGGCATATCGAATAAAGTAGTACGTACTCTATGAATTCCTTCTTAATGCAATTGCCTATTCATAGTTCTTATGTGCAAACCTTGCCTTTCCGCTTCTTGGCTGCTTGCATGCGGACTTGCCTTGTTTGCGATCACATACAAAGTGACTACCTGAACTTCCCCTCTGTTGTCTAATAATAAGAAGAGCATATGAATGAACTCCAAATCATATCTCAAAGACTTCTCTCCCATACCATCTGTCCTACACCTAGGTAGAATACAAAGTTTGATGTTCCATACCACCAAACTTTATATCCCACATAGATGTGTGTATGAGATTAAAGTCGAATACTTCTCTCAAATATACAAGAATAGATCGGTGAATACTCACAACCATAAATAATAATAATGAAATCATGAAGTGTTCCTGAAGTGTTTCCTTCTCTCGATGGAAAGAACAGTCATTCCTATGACTCTATTACTCATAACTATCTCAAACATCAACTCATCTTGAGTTGAGAAATGAGAAAGTATGTAATAAATCAACTCAACTAGAGTTATGAAGGATGCGGCTTGCATCAAATATCAACTCATGCGACTTGAGCCAAATATATGAAATGAGAACAACTACTAAAGTTCTCTTGTTCCATGCTCTCATGGCACTAAATATATTATTGAAAATTTCGACAGAGTCTCCTCTGCCCTACTGAGAATGATAACCATAAACCAATGATCGATAAACAAGTATCTAGGGCATGGCTAGCCCATGGTGATCACACCATATCAAACAAATATCATAAAAACCCATGGAAAATCTTTTCCTTCCAACAACCTCTCCTACATGAACAATTTGCAACAGCAACAGATTAAAACTTAACTTTAACTGACTTTTACTTATGCAAAATCTATGAAATTTTCCAAAACCTTATATAGCTTTTCTCAAGCTTTCATTAGGCTCAAAACCCACTTGATTTGGATATTTCCTCAGAGTTTTATTACCATTTCATTGGAAGGATCGAACACTTGACGATCAACTCTGAAAATTTACAGGGTCATATTCTTGAGGCCCTTAAACTAATAAAACAAACTCCAAATTTCATTTTCTTCGTACCCAAATCTAGATGAACTTATTCACTTTGGTTTCACAAAATTTCAATTTAAAATTCAATCAAATACTCGTTCAAATATATCATTCTATCTCTGCTATACCTGCACTAAGGTGAACCTAGAAACAATGTTGCTTCACTTTTAAAATATATTCTAGCTATGAAGATAAATTCCAAAATCTTTGAATTTTGGGTATATCATAGGGTCTATACTGGAGTAGCTTCCCCAACAATTTTTTTTGAAATTGGAGCTTCTAATATGAAACAACTAATTATTCATGAAACACATGTACCACTCTTCGGCAAATCCTCGCCAGAGATTGTTATGAAAAGAATATGTCATTTGACCTACCAATTAATATCCAATTTCTTCCAAATTTGAATTGCATATAGTTACTACTACCTACTTTCATTGATATAAATTTCATAGTATTTGGACATAGGAGGTTTTCACAATGACCAAAATACTAAGTCTCTATACCTGCAATACATAAACAATTTACAGAGGCTCACTCTTACTCTTTTCTTTGTATCTCCTAAACGGAGAGAAATTTCATCTCAATATTTTGTAACCACTATCTGCAGGTGTATAGCTAACGTTAGAAAGAAAAAGCATCCAATTTAAGTAAATGAGCTAAGAGAACGAATCACCTCTAGGTGACATGGTCTCTGGTCATTTCATAAATTCCAGACATTGCACTTTCACGTGCAAAGATTCTTTGACCTATCAAATGATCTCCAAAATCAATGAAAACTTTTGTGGACAAAGTGCACTGGTTAAGCTTTCATATCCAACAAAAGTCATGCAATTTAGATCTACCAATTAAGAGAAATGCCCTTTGTAACAGGCCTATGTCACTTGTTTCAGGTCTCTACCTTTATTAGTGGCACTTCTAGTATAGAAGTCATTTGACCTTTATAAAAATATCCAAATTACTTGAAAATTGGTCAGCTTAAAGAAAAGCCAAAGAGCTACGTGCTCACCAAATTTCAATAAATTTGGGCATTCTCTCAAAGAGAAGCATCCAAATCTCTATGAGGCTGCTACTTCACTAACTATTTGCTCAATTATTTTTTGAAATCTAAAAAATGACGAGACATGTTAATCTTTATGATTAAACATATTCATTCATTCTCTTGGATGCATTATGACATGGAAACATATCCATGCATATAATGATCATCTAGAATCTAGATCAATGCAAACCAATTAACAATTCAAATCGTCTCGTGGAAAATCGATTCTTTACGATATCCACTTTTCAATGAAAGTGAATATGTATAGATGTCATTCTATTCATTGTCCTTCTTGCACATTCATTAACCTCATCACAACCAATCATATACAAGCATTTAATACTTGTATTGTGTCCCATGAAGAACGATTCATGTGCTCATGAGTTACTAGACGAAAACACATCTTAGTTGTTTTTTATGGATATACCTTGTCATTTACTTTCTAAAGGCACAATTAGCCTATGCATGGTACCTCTATCACATACCTCATGCTCACCCTAACTCATCATGGTGATACATAAAAATGATCTTCTATAGACAAAAAATGCATCATGCACTTCACCTTTCCAGAGATCATATCGCCTATGTATGCATACACCCACCCATGCATCTTCTTCTCTACTTCAATCAATTTATATGCTTTTAGCTATGCACACATAAGACTTCCTCTCTCTCAGAACACAACATCACTTTAGTTCTCACATGGCATATAACGCCATATGGCTACAAAAATTTCAGCAACACTTCCCCAAGAAAATGAAGCCTGAAAAAAAAAATAATAACCATGATACAATGATAGGCATGAGCCTAGTGGTTGGCAAACAATTTTCTTTACTCCAGAAACCTGCAAATAAAAAACTTTTCCAGTATGTGTTGTTGGGCACTACAGGCCCTCATAACAAGGTCTTCTCACTCCAATACCTGCACAAAGATCTTGAAACACATAACATCAACTTGTGCATGCTTTTATGAATCATCATAAGTTAGTGTAACTTCATGTGCATGGATGAATTCACATCAAACTAACTTTCATGCACATTCCCATGTTAGTTTCATAACATTGGAAGAAAATACAATGCAAAGTTGTAAATTTCGATACAAGAAGTATTCAAAATGAATATATTTGAGAGCAAAAATATGATGCAAAGATATGAAAAAAATTTCATTCCTATCCAAAATGGTTCAAAATATGATTAAGAACTCCTAATTATCATAATTGAACACTCAAGTAATTCCAAAAAAATTCTCGCGAGTCAACAACAATCTAAAAGCTTCTGCAGAGATGGCTTGCAATGGTCAAAATATGGTATCTAACTAGTTAAAGAAAAGGCTTGAAGTGTAGAATCTATACCAATTTGAATTTCTTGATTTGGATAATCTATGAGGAAGTTATGGCCAAAACAATGAAGCTACGTGTGGGCAGCATACCTCTTTGAAGAGATATGCAGAGAATTAAATGCTCTCTATAGGTGGTTTCTAAATATCCAATCATAGCTTCCAGCCACTCATTCGAAAGCCCTTGGAGTCTACTTTCTATATCAAGTTGGAATCATCTGATTTTGACATTATATGAGAGAGTTATGTCCATTTTAGTAAAGGTAGGTATGCTAATCTTGCTCTTTCTCTTACTTCCTTTCTTTTTCTCTTTCTTTACTCTTCTCTCTCTTTCTAATCTTTTCCTTCTCTCTCTACTCTTTATTTTATCTCACTTAAGATCTCCTTCTTGTTCTCTCTTGCTCTTCTTTCATCCTTCCTCTTTCTCCTTCACATGCTTTCATCTATTTCTCTCTACCTCTTCTTTCCAAATTTATCATTCATCCTTTCTCTCTCTCTTTCTCTTTCTCTTCTCTCTCTTTCTTCTTCCTCTCTATTTTTTTCTCTTCTTATCTCTCTTTTTCTACTTCCTTCTCTCTTTATCCACTCTTTTCTTTCTCCTCTTTCTTTCTTTTTCTTTCTCCTCTCTTTCTTTCTTTCTTCTCTTTCTCCTTTTCTTCCTATGTTTTTTTGTTCGAATCCCTTCTACTGAATGGTCGCCCGTCATCGTTGCAAATCAAACATTAAGAATTGCTTTTGAATCAAGTGGCACAATGTTTTGGCACCATTCCCCGAGGCTACTCAAACTCCAAGCTCCACGCGAACCCCCCGACTCCATGGCTACTCGTGTTTTTTCCCACGAAGATGATGATATAGAATAAAAATATCTACTTGCTCAAGAATCCTCCATCTCCTTGCCCAAGGTATCTCTCTCCCTCATGCTCTGATACCAAATGTGAGAAGTGGAGAATGACATGCCTAAGACTAACCTCCCGGCCTATTTATAGCCCTTGCCTAGTCACCATCTAGAGCTCTCTCTAAGGTGCCTCTACTCATCGGGCCATCATGAGTCTCGTATGAACTCTCTGGCTTTTGGCCTTGGCTATCCCCCGAGCAAGGAACTTCTCGTTCCTCCAGGCACGTACATCTCTGGAATATAACACAGTGGCTTTTGAGAGAAAAAAGCTAGAATAAGCTCAGAAGAATTACTTTGTCTATGAGGAGTTGCATGCAATTGTCCATGCTTTGAAGAAGTGACGTCATTACTTATATGATGCCAAGGTTACAATAGTGCTTGATCCAGAGAGCATTAATTGGCTCTCTAATCTAAGAGACCTCAAAGGTCTTAAGGCCCATTCAGCAAAGACCCTTCAAGAGTTTGACTATGAGCTTAGGTATAGGAAGGGGAAATTTATTATGGTGGCTAACTCGCTTAGTCGCATGCCTATCCTCAATGGACTGAGTTTTACTGAGATCACTAGTGAACTACTTGAGTCCATCAGAGAGAAATGTAGGCTTGATCCTGCATATACCCAGATTTGGGAAGCCATTGAGAAATGGAATCCTCATATATATGTTTCAAATGAGGATGGAGTACTGACAGGTACTCAAGAAGGATTCAAATGGAAGAACTACAATATCCATGATGGATATCTGTTGTACATAGGTAAGGTGTATATCCCTAGAGATTTTGAGATGAGACAGTGTATATTGCATGAGTGTCATGACACACCTAGTGCGGGCACCCAGGAGTTGACAAGACTTATGATCTTGTTAAGAGGCAATTTTACTTGCCTGGACTTCATAAGGACATCCTAGAATATGTGTTTAAATGCACAAAATGCCAATTCAATAAAGCTTAGAGATTAAAGATAGGCAGTCTATTCTACCCATTGGATATTCCCAATGGGAAGTGGGAGAATATCTCCATGGATTTTATAACACGATTACCTTGAGAAGGCATGACTTCATCAAGGTAATTATGGATAGGTTAACCGAGATTGCTAGGTTTATTCAAGCACATAGTACAGTGAAGACACCTGAGTTGGCTCGGATGTTTGTTAAGAACCTATACTGGGTATATGGACATCCATTAGACATCATTTCAGATCGAGATGTGAAGTTTGCTAGCCACTTTTGGAGAGCAATCTTCAAGAGGTTGGATAGTAAACTTAGCATGAGTACGGTCCTACATCCAGAGATGAATGGGCAATCAGAGAGAGTTAACCAAATCCTAAAAGAAATGCTTCGAGCATATGTAAATGAAAGGCAAACTAATTGGGAAGAGTACTTACCTATAGTAGAGTTTGCGTATAATAGTGTCAAGCACTCTTCCATTGAGCATAGTCCATTTATGCCTATGTATAGGTTTCAGCCAATAACTCCTTATGGAGTAGGAAAAGTCCAAGCTACAAAGGACTTCCTGGAAGAGATGAAGGATATACTTTGGCTTGCTAAGGACAACATTAAGAGAGCTCGAGATAGGGCTAGATCCTATGCTGACCCTTAAAGGAGAGAAATCAACTTTAAGGTAGGAGAGTAAGTCCATCTTAGAGTTCCCTCTAGATCAACTATCTCCTAGATATTGTGGACCATTCCCAATATTGAAGAGAATAGGAAAGATGGTTTACCTATTCCAACTTCCAAAGAGTAGTCAAATCCATTCGGTATTTCATGTCAACTTGCTTAAAAGAAGACTAGGTGAGTCTGACAACCTCATTCCCGATAGTGAGGTAGTAGAGCTTAATTTTGTTCAATCTCTTCCACATGAGCATGAGAGGATACTACACACTCGAGAGAAATGGACGAGTCACCTATATAAAGAGTGTCAAGTGGAAAGATAGTTCAAAACATAGTGCTACATGGGAGCATATTAACACCCTTGAAAGACCGTTTCCAACTTTTATGTTGCCTTCCCAAGAGTTTTCTTAAGGGGAAGGATACAAAGAAACACAAAAGAGATATGACCATGTACATCAGATAAATTGGGTTTAGTGGGAGTACCTATTCTATTATGTCTCTGTCTTTCATTAGGACCTTCCAACACCATTTTCGAAGACAAAAATGGAATTAAGGGGAAGCAAATGTTATATAATTTCCTTAGGAGCTTCAAGGAGTGGGGGTGTAAACCCACTCTTTGAGTAGAGCATATGTGAGATCTCACATGAGTGCCATGTGGAACCCATGTGAGACGTTCACATGGTGGACTTCCTTTATGGAGAGAGAGAGAGAGAGACAAAGACAAAGAGAGAGATTATATTGGAAATATGTACCTGATTGGGAGGACATGACATTGAAATAACTCCATGCAGTTCCGTATGTGGAGCTCGCAGTGAATCTTCATCTTCATCGGTTTTCGAGCTTTACATTTACCAAAATGGATGGTTGTCATCGGGAAAGTGAGATCTAACCTTGTAGTTGTTGTAATGAATTCATTGATTCTTGTTGTCAAAAGCACCAACTCCTTCAACTTACATTGAGTGGATACGGGCAATGGTTTACCAAGCCACTTTTTGACAGACTTGGCAATGAGACTTGAGTGCTTTGGCCTAGGCGACAAAGTCTGGGAATGTCTCTCTGATACTCAATCTTAAGCTCTCTAATTCGTTTATAATATTCTTGGTAGTGTTTCCCCATTGGAATTTCTTTTTAAAAGCATCCTTCGGTAGGTCCCAAGTAGCAAAATGATTGTCAAGGAACTAACTAAATCATCTATTCGCAATTGTTGACATGCTCATCAAGATCTTCATGTACTAAGCCTCTAAAGGAGGGGAATTTAATATTTAACCGAGAGAGTAAAGTTTCTAATATTGGCTTCCAAATTCCCTATTGATAACATTGATAATCATGAAGGGGAACTAGCTAACCTATGTACAACTTTCCTTTCTATGGTTTTGAAAGCAATTCCATTGCCTAAGGTTTTTGATTGGGTTGCAATCATGAGTACGCATCTTCTTCCTTGAGTTTTAGGATAAGTTCTATGGGAAAAAAGAATTACTCCTAGATTTGTCGTGTCATCACTTCTTCTGCAACCTCTTTTTTCTTCTTTTTGAAATATGTGGATGGCTTCTTCCCCTATGCTCGAGCAACCTTGTTCCACTAGGCATGCCAAATTTGCCGGGAGAATTCTTCAGATAAAAGAGCCTTAGTGTTTGTGGGAGAAAAGTAGATTGATTAATACAAGAAGATACAACGCTTTTGCTTTCATGAATCAGACACAAGTACTCCCTGCAGGTTACACTTAAAGACAAAAAGTACACCCAAGTACAAGCAAGTACTTCCAAGTACTTGCGCAAGTAGACTACTTTTTTGCCACTTCTTCACCTTGACTCAATGGTGTGCTCCTGTGCACCCTTGCACTCAAGCCTCCACTCAAGATGAAGTCTTAATCACTTTCCACTGAAGCTCCCATTCGGTAGCACTCCAACCACACCTTGGTTTGTTTTCTTACTTGAATGAGGTTTGCCTTCCGCAAACAATAGAGCTTACAATACTCCCTTCAATCTTCACTTAGCTCTCTAGCTCTCCACTGAGCGTTAAGAGAGTTTTCTGCACACTCTCTCACTTGCAATTGTCTCTTTTCTCTATACTTACACTTGCTTAGTCTATGTCTTTTGCTCATACAATCTTTTCTTGGCTTGTCGACTCTTTGTGCATATGCACACTTCACTAAACATGTGTGTCAAAGATATTGGCCTTGGATATGCTTCCCACATTCCCACTCCTGTGTACACAACTCCCAACTTTTTGTCTCCAAGAATCCTCCCACCTACACTCCAACTATATCCTGTTTTGTCATGTAGTGACTTTAGGAAAGTACCTTGATGAGAACAAAATTTTAATGGGGGCCAAACATGGGCTTTTTGCACTTTACGTAAACTTTGCACTTTTGACCTTGAACTCTCCAAAATGTAGAGATAAGAGAGGGTTCACCTCAACTATCCAAAACCTTCAAATCTCTTCAAAATCCTTGCAAACCCTTTCCAAACCTTGTAATTAAATTCAACCAAAGGATGATTGTGAGCATCCCCATGTGCACTACTTGTGGACCCTCTGTCCGGCCCACCCACTGGCCACACATGTGCACCACCTGTGCACCCCTTTGCCAATGAAGCATCGAGATAGGCTCAATTGCACTCTAAACTTGAGAAGATAGTTGTGTCATCTACCATAGAAGTTCAGTATATTTCAACCACAAAGGCTTCCAAAGAAGCCATATGGTTAACACATTTACGCTATAAGCGGGGTTTGCCTAACAAGGGGCCTATCCTTGGTTGTGATAGCCCAAGTGTTATATGTCTTGCAAAGGATGTAATGTTCCATGCATGCACAAAACATATTGATGTGGAGTATCATTTCATCGAAGATGTGCTAGTGGATGGCTTGATCACTTTCATCAAGGCCAATGGAAGGTTGTGAGGGTAAATGCCCTAAGGACTCCTTTTGCATACTTTGAACATTCAAGCTGATAGAGCTTTCCGAATATACTTTTATTTTGGCCCCCAAATTGGAGAGATAATAGACATTTATATGATTCTCTATGAGTTATGGTCACTATAACCTGTAGGCTGCTCACGTTTGGTTAAGGTCCTACCGCAATTTTATAAGAATGACTTTTATCAATGTTTTATGTACTTCTTCTTCATCATCACCCTTCTTCATCTTCTTCTTCAATTTTTTTGCACAAACATAAGCTTCCATAGCCAGCTCTCTTCTTTTTGCAACAATTGTCCTTTCCTTTAGCCAAATTGGACATATTTGGTATCAATGCGAAGCTCTCAAGGTGCTCTTTCAATTCCATGGTCTCACATAATCACTATATATTATAAGTGTCTTGCTATCTCATTTGTGATCATGTCCTCCCCCTCAGCAGCATGCCCCTCAGCTAAATGCTCAAAGCACCCTCAACATATCTTTTGTGCTAATACACCGCCTCGTGCTGAGCCCTGGTCTAATGCAACCATCATTCATCATCTTTGTCTTCTTCAACCCCTTGTAGAATTAGCTTAATACCATCAATCATATGGCCAACTTCAGCATCCTTTAATATGCTTGGTTCATAGACTCTTTCAGCCTCAGACAAATCTCATGTATATACTTCATGATTAACACATCTTCTATGAAACTGTAGTTTTTGTTTAATTTTCTGTGTGTCCACAGTACATCTTGAATCACACTTTTTCACTCTTGTTGAATAGTATTAAATATAATATCCAACAGAGATGACTGTGAACCTCTTGCAAACCGAAAGTAGAACCAGCTTAAAACATTGATATTGAAACATAGAGAAAAAAACTTTTCTTTTATTGAGAATAAAAGTCTTTTAAATCACTCCCAATAATAATCTTGGGAACAAATTTTATTTAGATTTTTTTTATCATACCCAGCAAGCCTTGAAATGTGTTTTTACATGTTTATCTGTTAACCATTTGGATCGGATACTCTGTAGAGTTTGATATCATAATTTATGTCGTATGTCTTATTATATGTAATGTATGTGTGATGTATATACAATTTGTTTTATAAAAACAAAAATCTCTGTAAAAGATAAAAACCTTGATTTTTAATTTGGGTTTAAATGGTTTAAATGATTGAATTTGAATCTACATCTCATAATTTGAATCTCTCATCAATTCTATGTATGGAAAGGCATCAGCATCACACAAACAGATGCAGTAACGACAAGTCATTTTTTCAATCCTTAAACCGCATGTACAGACTATAATAATTTCTTGAGAGTTCCACAAATTGCTAATGAAGCCTAAAAGATACAAATGGCTTTATGCAGCATAAAATGCTATTGTCGTTAGTTGTTCATATAGAGGGTGCTACCATAGTGACTGGAACTACAGCATTGGATCACTTTAAAAAAGCAAATGCTGAAATCTCTTCAGCAAACCATAGATGCATCATCACAGACATATCTGACTAAAGCAGGCAATATTAGTTAATGGAGAACACACAAACATATTGATAGCTGCGTGAGTTTTCAAAAGCAATACCGCAATTTCTTCAACAAGCCACAGATGTATCATCTCAGACATAATTGACTGAAGCAGGCAACATCAGCTTGTAAATAAAAAGCACAAGCATTTTGATACCTGGCATGACTTTCAAGTCCCTGGCTTCAACTGTAACATGATCAGGATTCGCAACAACTAAGGGTAAGTTTCTTCTGGCACACACGGACAATATGGCCTCAATCTCATCTAATGATGCAGACTTGATATCCCCATTCTCCATTCTAAGTGCTTCCGTTCCATGTGCAAGAACAAAATCTGCACTCTCTGGGTTCTCCACAACTTCCAAATCCAATCCCTATATCAAGCACAAAATATCACTTATTATAGCAGGTTAGAATTGCTACTTGTACATTTTCCAAACTTGAAGTAAGTTTAAACAATGAAAGAACCTCCAGGGATATTGAGCCACGTTCCTTCCATGTTATGTGAAGACATCTTTGCCCAAGCTCAGCAAACCATGGATCATGCCTTCTATCGTATGTGTAGCATCAATATATTCAGCATCGATAACAGAAAAGACAAGCTCCACCATATGAATAATCCTGGTTTGATCAATGAAAGGCATTTTTCCTAAGGCACATTTGTACTAACCTTTGGAGGTATTCATGGGTAAGTTCTCCACTCGTAATCACTCCAAAGAATAAGGACGTGTCAAATCCAAGTGATGCTAACCTTTTGTATGTTGATTCTGCTCGTCTTGATGAGTTACTGATGATGATAAGCTTTACATTTGTATCTGCAATCAATTTTACTAAAAGCCAAAAAAAAGATCACAAATGGTGTGCTTACGTCATGTTAAAAAATGTGTGGACAACTATTCCAATGAAATTTTTTCCACATACAAGTTTCAATAGCTCCATCATAAGGCTTTTGCCCATCATGAAGTACACCAAATTGATCCAATAACCATACCTATACAAAATACATTTGCAAAAAAGTTGTCAGCCAGAAATCTCTGAGACTTATGTGAGGAAAAATACAAGGCTTTGTACTTTTCAGATCTTTCTCAAATGATTGACAGCTTCCAAATGTTGTCTGTAGACTCGTGCTATGTACTGGGGTGACTTTGTGATAAGAAATATTTTGGTTCTTTAAAGCAATGTGCAATCTTGATGTTATGTTCACACAGAACAGCATATATTGCATATAAGTAACACTTAGAACAAAGAAGATTAATTGTTATTTGCCCTTCATAATTGAGAGCACAGCGCTGGAAACTTACTGTGCAAAGGTGAAATTTAAGACCCCTAAAAATCTCAGAGCATGATTGAAGCACATACATTTGCCAGATTAGACGACAGGCACCACTTTCACAATGTCAATGCCTTTCAGAAGATCCCAAACACTGCGTCAGATATGAAACACTAGAAATAAAAACAAGCAGGAAACAAAGAAAAAAATCATGCACATTAAAAAAGTTAGTTCCATCAAATATTTTAGAGGCAAAATGAATAGAAATTCCTCAATTTATTCGGCATACATTTTGCATATTTCACATCCTTTTCCAAATGCCATATAATCATGAATACAGAGCTTGGACAAGCTACCTTGCAAAGGAAAGATGTTTTCACCTTATGAGAAGGGGGTTGACAAAGATGCTTCAGTCCATCTAGAACTGTGAAATTTTCTTCTAATCTGCTTCTTATTGACATTCTTGCCTTCAAAGCGGATGAATGCAACTTCATATATGAAAAACTCCTCGTCCATGAAGAGGGTGAATGTAACTTCAAACATGGAAATCTAGCTGTAGATAAAACAAAAACAAAGCTTAAATCAAACAGCCCATGCTATTTTTGCAATCAAATTAGGATTGAATCCATGCTGGTTCGCTTGCTTTCGTTAAAGTTTTGTGGTAGTGATAACTTCATCTGGAAGGAAAGAACAATGAGGGATATGAAATAAATAATTTGCAACTTGTTGGAATTTGGGGCCCAGGATCGTTCCAATACTAAAACCTTTTGAGCATACACACTTAATTAAATAAGATGATAGGTGAGAGATAGAAAGAAAGAGATCTTGAGACAAGGATAGGGAACGTAAGCTCGATGCTTACTCACGAAAAAATAGATGTCCAAATTACAACATGGGAGTACTACTCAACCATATGATGTGGTGCACTCACTAATGGAAGAATAGCCAAGAAGATGATGATACAAAATTCAGATTATGCTGTTATAATATGAGTGTATGTGAAGTGAATGAGCAACGAAGCGAACCTAATTCTCACAAAATAGTGCAACAAATCTGAAAATCAGCAAACCCTAATTCCGAAATTAGGGTACAGAAACCCTAAAAACAGAAAATAAGGCTAACTTACAAAAGATAGCTGCCACCATTTGTAGAAGACCTCTTGCTCCAAGAGAATAGCCTCTCCTTCACCAAAACTACACCTCCAAAGCTTCAGAACTCCAAGAGCTGACTTGTGAATATCCAAGAGTCCCACATACTCCTTATATAGGCTTGAGTACCAAAATAAAGCTCTAGCGATCCAAATAGCTAAAAAGTTGTTCGTTAGCGGAAAAAACAGCTATCGCTATTTTAAAAAACTTTATCGCAATTTTTTGCTTTTCAAGGCTTTAAAATAATCCGATCGCTATTTTGAGTTTTGCTTTAGTTTGATCGCTAATAAAAGATGCTTTTGGACAATTTTAATCGTAACCTAGCTTTTTAATAGTTTGGACCTCTAGAAAATGTTCATCCTCCACTTTGGGCTAAATTAGGGTTTGGATTATCTCCCTGTTCTGACCTCTTATGGAAAAATGAAGCATACCACTAGATAGCTCTTGCAAAGCTCTACGTATATAGCCTAAAAAAGTTTTACCCAAACTATACAAAAAATGCTAAGTCCAAAATGTAAAAAATGCTGGAATGTGGACCATATGTACATTGACTTCCAACAATCCCTCCTTCAATGTCATATTGGTACAAGCTTGAGTAACCTGCAAATCTTCTCATGACTATCTCTAGTCAATGCTTTGGTAAATATATCTGCAACATTCTCACTAGAAGGAACATAAACTAGCTCAACGTGCTTCTTAGCTATCTGCTCTCGAATATAGTGGTAGTGTACCTCTATATGCTTTGTCCTTGCATGATGCACTGGATTCTTTGCTATAGCTATAGCACTTTGGCTATCTGAAAATATCTGAATGGGTTCATGTACTCTCACATCTAGATAACTGAAAATCTTCTGCAACCAAACTGACTCTAGAGTAGTTGTAAATGTTGCACGATATTCAGCTTTACACGATGAAGTTGCAATAGTGGGTTGTCTCTTCGAAAGCCATGAGATAAGACAATCTCCAAGATAAAAACAAAATCCACTAGTACTTCTTCTTGTGTCTCTATCACCTGCCCAATCAGAATCTGAAAATCCTTTTAGTAACAAATGTATAGATTTTGAAAATACCATAGCATAATTTGAAGTTCCCTTCAAATATCGAAAGATCTGCTTTACTGCTTTCCAATGTAACACTGTCGAATTCTGCATGAACCTTGATACTTGAGAAACTGCAAACTGTATATCAAGATGTGTATTACAAAGATATATCAAGCATCCAACTGCTTGACTATATAAAGTAGCATCAAATGACTCTGCATCTGCTACCATCTGTAAAGATGCGTTCTGATTCATAGGTGTTTGCATAGATTTAGAATCACTCTGAAACCTCTCCAAAAGTTTCTCAATGTACTTCTTTTGTGTCATATAGATACACTCATCTTTAAACAGAAACTGAATCCCAAGATAATAATGCAAGATTCCCAAATAATTCACATCAAATGTTTGCTTCAATTGTTCTTTGAACATCTGCAAATCCTCATCTCTGGGACCTGTGACTATAATATCATCCACATAAATGATTGCTATAATCATCATACCTGGTTCAGCTTTGACATAAAGAGTAGGAGCTTCATCTCAGTTATGGAAATTAATGGACAAAAGATATGTATGTATCTTTTCATACCATGCTCTAGGTTCCTGTTTTAAACATACAAAGCTTTTATAAGCTTACATACCAAATGTTCTTTACATATCTCTTCAAAACCTTCTGGCTGCTGAATATACATATCCTCATGTAAATCACCATTTAGAAAAGCAGTCTTTATGTCAAGTTGATATATATGCCAACCAAAATGTGCTGCTAAACCAAGTATTGACCTTATAACAGTCATCATAGACGTGGAGCAAATGTCTCATCATAATCAATACTTTTTGTTGTGCATATCCTTTGACAACCAATCTTGCTTTGTACCTATAGCCTTCTTTCCCTCTCGTAACTCACATAGCTGCAAAGTTTGATTCTTATGAATAGAATCAATCTCTTCTTGCATAGCTTTTCTCCAAATAGGAATGTTAAGTGAATCTTTAACACATGCAGGTTCATCTTCAACTGTCGTAAGTGCCAAAATATCATGAATCTCAAAGTCTTCAACAAAACTTACATGATCTTTTTGTTGTTGTTGTCTAGTCTGACTCCTTGTTCTTCATGTAAAAGTCTTTATACCACTATCTTTCCAAGTCTGATATAACCATGTAGGTGTATCCTTAAATAGTGGTGAAACTCTTTCTGACCCTTCAGCTTCCACAGGTTCTGGAACTTGTCCTTCCGAGGTACTAGGACTTTCTGGAACTCTAACTTCTTCCATTTCTGGAACCAAAGTTTCTTGTGGAACTGACTCTATAGAAGGTTGTGAAATTCCTCTTTCTTCAACTCTTTCTTGAATCCTAGGAATTTTTACTCCCTCCTCATATGGCTGAACATGTAAATCCAAATTCCTTCTAAAAAATCCATAGTCATTTTCACTAATGAACTCTTGAATCTCTACTTCTTTATCATAAACCTTATTTTCAGCAATATAAGCATTACATGAAAGAATAACTTCACCCGTCTCTGGAACATAAAACCTGTATCCTTTACTCTCAACGAGATATCCAATAAAAACAACTTTCTTTGCCTTTACATCTAGTTTGCCTCGGTCCTTTTTCTCAACATGTACATAAGAAAGTGATCCAAAACCTCTAAAATAACTGACATTAGGTTTTCTACCATAATAAGCTTCATAAAGTGTGATTATCTTTAAAGCTTTTATAGATGACCTGCATCAAACCAGAATTTTGGTAAAAGCTTCTTGGACGCCATCATGCTCCGCATCATCTCAACAAGTACTCTATTCTTTCTTTCTGCAGCACCATTCTACTAAGGAGTATAAGCAATAATAAGGTGTCGAGTAATACCTTTCTCATCAAGAAATGTCTGGAACTCATTTGACAAGTATTCTCCACCTCTATCACTTCTTAGAATCTGGATAGTTTCTTGATTTTCGTTTTCAACCATAGCTACAAATTTCTTGAACATAGGAAAGACTTATGACTTCAACTTAAGACCATAGATCCATGAGTATCTTGTAAAATCATCAACGAATAGAACAAAATACCTGAAACCCTGAATAGAGTCTTCTCTCATAGGTCCATTAACATCTGAATGAATAATCTACAATTTCATGGTAGCTGTAATATGACCATGTTTCTTGAAAGGTAGTTTATGCATCTTACCTTCAAGACAACCTTCACATATATCTGAATCATCTGGTAGCTTGAATGAGGGTAAACTCTCAACCATACCTCTGTCTTTGATACTCTTGAGAGCTCCAAAACTAATATGTCCAAATCTCTCATGCCATGGCTTCATATCTTCCACCGGTGACGAAGATTTGATCGCATATACCTGACTGATTTTTGACAAAACAAAGATCCCTCCTCTATGCTCACCTTGCAAAATACACGTGTCTTCTTTGTGTGATAAGATCTTACAAAGATCTCTCTCAAATACAACTTTAAAACCATCACATAAAAATGCAGATATAGATAGCAGATTCTTCTTCATTTCAGGTACATATAAAACATCTGAAATCTGAAAATTACCACCTTCTCTTGACTTTAGGGTTGCTGTACCTATTCCCACAACATCCAAATCATTGCCATCTGCAATAGTAACTCTTCTACCTGTAGAATAGGAAAGGGAAGAAAAACACATCTCTGCAACCTGTCATATGCTTTGTAGCACCTGAGTCAAATATCCAAGGACTTGCTGAAAGAACTTGTAAAGCTTCTTGATCAAAAGCTACTTCCTCAATGGTAATACAGGCATAAGAATCACCTTGAGATTTCCCTTTTTTATCATCTTCTGCAACATTACCTGATGCCTTTTTCTTTTCTGCTGCAATCCTTTTATAACATGCTGACTTAAAATGTCCAGGTTTCTTGCAGTGAAAACATATTACTTCTTTCTTCTTAGAAAACTTCTCTTTAGATGTAGTAGAAATAGAATTTGAAGTAGAAGGTGAAAGGGACTTACTTTCCTTTATGGATTGTTTTTCCTTCTCCTTCTTCTTCTTTTTACCCTTTGATGAAGATAAAAGTGCTTCTTCATTCTCTTCCATTCCCTTCAACTGATCTTCATCTTGAAGCAAAAAGAATTCTAACTCTTCAAATGTAACCTCTCTATCTCTTGTGGTAAGGGTAAGAGTGATTATGAAAGACCGATATGAGATACGAAGTGAATTAATCATCGAATTTAGCATTTCTTCATCACATATCTCAACTCCTACATTTAGAAATTGATCTCTCAAGTCAACGAGTCTCGTAATGTGGGTTTGAATTGACTCACCAGCTTTCATCCTTGTATTTGCTAGTTATCTCCTCAAGTGAGCTTTCCTAGCAAGATTTCTGCTCTGGAAAAGATTCTCAAGCTTCAACCAAGCTTGTCTAGAGCTTCTGCAAGATCTGATCCGTGGTAGAATATGCTTTTTGACACTCATTGCAATGTATGAAAGTGCTAAAGCATCCCACCTTGCCTGATCATCAATAGGAGGAACTGTAGGTAAAGACCTACCTGTGACTCTAGATGTAGAAGTGGTTACCTCTTCTTCTGTTGGTTCTGTAATAGTAACTCCAGTACCTCTTGAAGCTGTTGTAGTCCCTTCTTCGCCTTCTCGTCTTGGTCTTGTTAAGGATCCATTGACGATACTCCATAAATCCTTTGTCGCTAACAAATTCATCATCATGAAACTCCACATGGGATAATTAGAAGATCCATCCAACTTGTCCTCAATCTCAATTCTAATCTCACTCATCTTAACTAAGTGTGTAGGTCAATTATGCTCTGATACCAAGTGTTGGAATTTGGGGCCCTAGGATCGTTCCAATACTAAAACCTTTTGAGCATACACACTTAATTAATTAAGATGACCGGTGAGAGATAGAAAGAAAGAGATCTTGAGACAAGGATAGGGAACGTAAGCTGGATGCTTACTCACTAAAAAATAGATGTCCAAATTACAACATGGGAGTACTACTCAACCATATGATGTGGTGCACTCACTAATGGAAGAATAGCCAAGAAGATGATACAAAATTCAGATTATGCTGTTATAATGTGAGTGTATGTGAAGTGAATGAGCAATGAAGCGAACCTAATTCTCACAAATTAGTGCAACAAATCTGAAAATCAGAAAACCCTAATTCCGAAATTAGGGTACAAAAACCCTAAAAACAGAATATAAGGCTAACTTACAAAAGATAGCTGCCACCAGCTTGTAGAAGACCTCTTGCTCCAAGAGAGTAGCCTCTCCTTCACCAAAACTGCACATCCAAAGCTTCAGAACTCCAAGAGCTGACTTGTGAATATCCAAGAGTGTGCCCACATACTCCTTATATAGGTTTGAGTACCAAAATAAAGCTCTAGCGATCCAAATAGTTAAAAAGCTGTTCGTTAGCGAAAAAAACAGCTATCGCTATTTTAAAAAACTTTATCGCAATTTTTTGCTTTTCTAGGCTTTAAAATAATCTGATCGCTATTTTGAGTTTTGCTTTAGTTTGATCGCTAATAAAAGATGCTTTTGGACAATTTTAATCATAACCTAGCTTTTCAAAAGTTTGGACCTCCAGAAAATGTTCATCCTCCATTTTGGGCTAAATTAGGGTTTGGATTATCTCCTTGTTCTGACCTCTGATGGAAAAATGAAGCATACCACTAGATAGCTCTTGCAAAGCTCTACCTATCTAGCCTAAAAAAGTTTTACCCAAACTGTACAAAAAATGCGAAGTCCAAAATGTAGAATTGCTGGAATGTGGACCATATGTACATTGACTTCCAACACAACTGCAAGACCTTATGGTTATATATTATGTTCGAAGACGGCATTAAGGTTTTCTATGTACCATATGCAATAGAGACATGGAAATATATGGTGGGCATTGTATATCAAGCCTGAACACGGCCATTCTGTAAGGGTGGCTAAGTTGGAAGGTTTACCTTACAAATAATCATAATTACACCTGCAACACTGATAGTATTTACACCATACATTCAAGCCTTGATAATGGTTAGGAGTTAATTGTCCCGGATGTCATGTATATGTTTGACACTAAAAAGAGGTTCCTCCTAATAAGTCAGTTTAGCTACACTACTATATTTTGTGATGGTTCTTGAAGCTTACACAAAGGCTTACTTAAAGGGTACCATAAGGTGAACATCATCTTTCCGGCATTTTAAAGCCTCATCAAGCAACCCTGTCGTTTTTGAAATTGGTTCTCACTTAGAATTTTGGTCGAAAATACTAAGCCCTATGAGCCCGGTGCATTGGATGTCCTTTCCTCTCTTCCTCTTCAAGGAGTTGATCCAAAAGGCTCCAAGCTTAATTTTTGTACTGATTATCTATTTGGTAAACAAGAGAGAAGCTTTTACCACTTGTTTACTAAGTGATATGCTACCCTTGATCTCATTCACTTTGATGTTTAGCAATGCAAGTGAAATCTTTGGGTGACTTTATGTACTTTGTTTCTTTTATTGAAGACTACTTCGTTTCTTGTATTGAAGACTATGCATTGCGAATTTCAAGTGTTGATAAATCAAAGTGATACCCATGTATTTGAGCATTTTCATGCATATATGACCAATCAAACTAAGACATTATCGATAAATTGATAATTAATTTATACCTTGGATATGACACCCACTAGTGTCTTATCAGTGTTTCAGAGATCGAGCTCTCATTGTGTGTGTGTGTATGTGTGTGTGTGAGAGAGAGAGAGAGTGTGTGTGTGTGTGTGTGTTGGGGGGGGGGGGGGGGGGGGAGGGGGGGGGGGGAGAGAGAGAGAGAGAGAGAGAGAGAGAGAGGATGGGTTTTGTATCATAAGGCTTTTTCTTCAAGAGCATTTCACTTCTCAAGGTTTTGTTACTAACCTTTAAGATTCTTGCAGGTATGGTGTTATTTGTATGAAGATTCTACTGGATATTTCCATCAAAATCATTGACTCATATTTCATCAGCCATCATCATCATGTTTAGTACATCACATATCACTTCATCTCCTGCACATCTATAGCCTTAATGTGTCTGAATATTCATGCCTCTATCCAGAGAAGCAATATAAATACTTCAAAGAAGTTATATCAATCACATCGATTGCAATGCTCACATTGTATATTCATTTCCTCATCTCCTAATCTGTCCATTGAAATGGGGATGTTAAGTTAGAGCTTCATCAAATTAGTTTTATTATAGTCAAATTTAGATAGCTTTTATTTAAATTTAGTTAAATAAAGAATATATTTTTAAAATCTAAACTTAGAGATCAAAAAAGCAATACAAGTAGAAAAGTTGCATGAGAATTTCAATGCAATTCATAGGTTTGCAAGATCTCGACATGTTCTTCCACTTCATTGAAAGTGGCATCCTTGAGAAGGTTTGATTTGGTAAGCCTATATGATCATGTTACCATTTATATGCCTTTGCTTGTGATGCATTTATGCATATTAGAAATGGGTTGGAAAATCAATGGGACATGAAGCCAATCAAGGGAGTCTTCATGGATTATGGTGACAAAAGTGAGATTGGTTATAAGAGTTTGACTCCTCGTCCTAAAAAAGTCTACAAAAACAAAGATGTAGTGTTTAATAAGGTCACATTGCTCGAGTGGTGTAGCCTTCAATGATGACTCCATCAAGAGTCAAACATGTGTACCCACATATTGTTAACAAAAGTGGACATCAAGTTGGAGCAAGGGTTTAAGAAACAAGACAGACCTATAGATTTGAATGAGATAAAAATGAACAATCACTAGATGCAACAAAGATCAGGTACAACAATAACTTTTATTCTGCACTAAGCATAAAATAAAACAAAAAACATGTGTTACCATCTATACTTCATAAAAAGTGATTACCTTAGAAGCCTTGGGAAAATGTATATTGAGTGTATGATTGGCATATTGAATTCCATCCAAGTCAAAACTTATATGGAAAATGTTTACTAATCAACTTAAAATTAAATCATGTCATCTCCACAAGGCTCCTATTCTTTCTATTTGCAACACCATTTTATTGTGGAGTCTACAACTGCAAATTGTCCATATCTTTTTGAGAAAATATATTCTCCTAATTCTTTAGACATGCTCCTTATCCATCTATATGGAGTATTTCCAACTTCAACCATGTTTCATTCTCAACTCAAGTCCAAAAATCCATGAGAAATTTAGGTAATCATCAGCAAAATCAATGAAATAAAGACATCCTAATAAAGATATTGTCCTTGTAGGGCACACAAACATTTGAGTGAAAAAACTATAGTTTTCTAGCAACCCTAGATCAAGTCATGCTTTTTGAAGGAAAACCAATGCATCTTGCCAACTATGCACCCTACAAAAGCACACAATGGAGAAACTTCAAAATCTTGAGGTTAAATAACCATAAAATGCTTCTTCAAATTCATAAGACTATTGAAATTTCTAGTGGCCATACTTTAAATGTGTTGGGGAATAATGGCTCACGAACTCGCCAAATGTACACTTTGACAACTTCCAACAAGTAGCACTTATCAAGAACATTCCAATATATTTTAATTATATTTGCCCCAAATTTGACACCTATAAAGGCATTTTATTGAGCTTTGAGTCACTTTGATTTTCTAAAGTATTCACATTCTATTTTTGGTCCGAATCGCCCCAACACCCTATTTCAATAAAAGCTTTGCACTTAGCTAAACAAAAGTGAACTTGGGACTTCAAAATCTGTATCATTCTCTCTCTCTCTCTCTCTCTCTCTCTCTCTCTCTCTCTCTCTCTCTCTCTCTCTCTCTCTCTCTCTCTCTCTCTCTCTCTCTCTCTCTCTCTCTCTCTCTCTCTCTCTCTCTCTCTCTCTCTCTCTCTCTCTCTATCTATCTATCTATCTATCTATCTATCTATCTATCTATCTATCTATCTCTGGCCCCCCGGCCTATTGTTACTCAAAGAGGGATGACTCTTCAGCAGACTAAGACCTCGTGCTAGGAGACGACACCTAGCTATAGTCTATCAGACATAGAGATTACACAGTCATCATATCGCAGCTATAGAGGCTCCCTATCGTCGAGCCATTGAGGACAGATGAGCCGAGATGATGTCCGACCCCATTGTAGTCATTCGGGCAGCCCTTGCCCCACCACCTATGTACCACATACTACATCCACATATGAGCACTAGTTGGGGGTTTTATGCCGCTTGGATGCATTCTCATACTTGTATCACCCTCTTGCATATAGGCTTACCATAGAGATAGCACCCCTATATACCTCCCCTCATAGATTCTCCACACGCACTTTTCAAAGACTGTGGTTTTCTTTTCACCTAGTTTCGCATCAGTTTTTTATTTTTGCACGCTTTTGTTTTTCCGTTTGATTAGAGACACAAACCATGTACATTGAGTCAGATGTCCGGGGGGCTTATCTCATCCACTTGCTAGCACTATCGGGGTGAAGCAAGGATGCCCTCTTTCACCCACCCTCTTTGGTCTCTACATTGATGAGATAGTAGACTACATACAGCAGCAGGGGGGTGATGGCATTGAGGTACGCGGGTCCACTGTCCATATTCTTTTATATGCTGATGATATTGTACTGGTTTCAGAGTCTGCAGAAGGTCTACAGCATCATCTACATGGCCTAGATGACTTTTGCACACACAGAGGGTTATCTGTGAACCTTGGTAAAACCAAGGTCATGATCTTTCATACATCAGCATAGGTACGCAGACATAGTTTGTTCACGGCAGCGGGTGGACCCATTGAGGTGGTCGGATCACATGTTTACTTGGGAGTGACATTTACAGCAGCATCAGGGGTCTTCTCTATGTCTCAGGCAGCACGTGACCGCATCACACGTGGGTATGCAGCACTTGCCTTGATGGAGAGACAGTGCCACCAGGTGACCAGGCATATTTTCAGGAGCCCCGCACAAAAGGGTGGCTCTTCGACACTTTGGTTACACCAGCGCTCATGTATGGGGCAGCCATATGGGGACCAGGATTAGCCACATTAGTATGGACAGCATTAGAGAGGCCACAGATCCTCATGATTTCCAGACTTATCCGGAGCAAGCCTTCAGTACCACATGATATCATTAGAGCAGAGCTCGCTCCACCGATGCTAGTTGAGGCACTATTCCAGACAGTATGCCTATTACACAGACTCCGCAGCATGGATACAGAGCGCATTGCTTATCGGGCTTTCCAGGCATCAAGGGACATGGCATTAGCAGGCGACACCTCCTCATGGTATGCACAGACACGAGACTGGCTGGCCCACCACGGCTTTGACATAGACAGGCTACCACCACTACAGTACGACTCACATGCACCCACCTACTCGCTCTCTCATCAGGAGAGGAATAGGATCATTCGTCAGGAGATATGGCATACATACATACAGAGGACATGGGTGAGCCCTAGGGGTATATTGCCACCGAAAATGCTCTATTACAGTGAGCATTTTCTACATATATCGGATGAGGGCTTCATCGAGATTCCAAGATACATGCACACATATCTACCTCACCAGCTTCGAGTCGTCATTGGGCAGCTCCGGGTTTCATCACATCAGCTCGAGATTGAGAGGGCTCGATCCAGGGGAGTCCCTCGTGAGGAGAGGTGGTGCCCAGTATGCGAGATAGAGGTAGAGAGTGAGGAGCATTTTGTTATCAGATGCCCAGCATATGTAGACCTACGAGCACATTTCCAGATAGAGGAGTCACTCCAGTTATGCATGACTATGGGAGACCAGCGACGCTTGGGACGCTTCCTCACAGCAGCATACGAGAGGCGAGATCGGTCACTCCAGCCGACACATCAGCCACGGGTGAGTACGCAGCAGACCATTACCCAGTTTTTTCAGCGAGCTGAGCTACATCAGAGAGGTCCATCTATAGGGCTCACGCTCCACCGGGCAGCAGCACAGAGAGCGCGGCGCCGACCACGCATGGGCAGATATCATCGACCACGACTATATCAGGAGGATATCTCATGCATCAGGACAGCCTACGACCACATGATGGAGCATAGGCGCACCACCACCCCATGGGTTGTCTTCCTTCAGGAGGCACTCAGACCACCCCCGATGTACCACATACTACACCCACCTCCACCCATTCACCGGTAGCTAGGGTGATTTACTCACATGTCCCCCATGTATTAGGTGGCCACTATCTGCGGAGTCAGAGCCACATCTCCCCATCCTTTTCCAGCTTTATATATATCTTTGTGTCGGGATATACCTTTTATTTCATTTCATCCTCTACACAGGGTTACTACACTTGTACATGGTTTTGTCTCATAGGCCAAGTTTGGCCTCCAGAAGACGTTAATATGACTCTCTCTCTCTCTCTCTCTCTCTCTCTCTCTCTCTCTCTCTCTCTCTCTCTCTCTCTCTCTCTCTCTCTCTCTCTCTCTCTCTCTCTCTCTCTCTCTCTCTCTCTCTCTCTCTCTCTCTCTCTCTCTCTCTCTCTCTCTCTCTCTCTCTCTCTCTCTCTCTCTCTCTCTCACCCTAAAAAATCCGAAACCCTAAACCTAATCTCTGAAATGGCCCCCATGGACCGGAGGGAAGTGGACGAACTTATCGTTAAAGCCCTCAAAGAGGCCAAAAAGGAAGCAGACCGCAACCTCAATATGGAGGTACGAAAAATGATGGAAAAGTTCAAAGGACTCGAAGAACAAGTAATGGATAAAGTCAAAGGACTCGAAGAACAAGTGAAGACTCTCACAGAAGAACGAGACAATTGGAGGGCAGCTTATGAGCACATGAAAGAAGAGGGGGAGATCTCCAACGTGGAGACACTCAAAAAAGAAATAAAGAAGGAAATCAAAACGGAGGTAGAATCTACTCGAGAGTCCTGGGTGGAAGTAGTACACAAAAGGGTTAAGAAGGAAGTTAGGGAAGACGTGCAGAAAGAAGAGCTCACACGAGTCCAGGATACACTTGAGGAGGAAAGGCTTTGACACACTCGAAGACTTCACATTCGGATTACAGGCCTACCCGAAGGAGTATCACCGGAGGCAGACGCCACTGACATTTGCTGTCGACTTGGATACGAGAGCATGCCCTTCACAGGCACATGGAGGGTTGGGAGGGATACGTCGCATTTGCGAGCACTCATCCTTAAGATGAGCTTCGAGGAGGCACGGACCGCCTTTTTTAGGCGTTGATCAGTACTACGTGGACTACCCGGCGGCGCCCTCTACATGGACGAGGACCTCACGCAAATGCAGGTGGCACACCGACGCGCATGCATGCCACAGATACTCCAGGCACGTCGAGAGGGGAGGAAGGCCTTTTATCGTGAAGGTAAGGTCTTCATAGATGGGATATCACTACACCAGGAGACACCACTCACAGGAGAAGTGTGGAACTGCAACGGGGCACTCTGGACGCGACCAGACAAAGTCGAGGAGATCCTGGCATCACATGACTTTGCATGCATCACAGAGACACACGAGAGCCCAGAGAGAGAGGTCTACCACGCATTGCTTGTTTTCATTGGGAATCTGCATTCAGGACCACGATGAGACATGGTACAGCGCGAGGATCGGGAGGTGTGGCCATCGTATTTAGACAGGAGATACAGAGCCGGATCCACATTATAGGAAGAGACGAGGAGGCACGATACATGTGGGTTCGCATGAAGATAGCACAAGGGAGCTGGATTTACATTGCTATATGCTACTTCCCTCCGGGCGGATCTCGATACGAAGGACAGGACCTTGGGGGACCGATCCGAGATAGAGACTCATCATACACAGCACTCTCAGATGAGATACTACATTACAGCACTCTCAGATGAGATACTACATTACAGCACACTAGGTGAAGTCTTCCTTATGGGGGACTTCAATGGCCGTACTCAGTCATATCAGTGCGAGACATACGACATGGATCGCCCACATCTCATGAGGACCAGAGACAGATGAGATGAGATGAGCACCAGTAGAGTATCGACGGATATGGGTCAGGACACCACCGGGTATGGCAGACATCTACTTGAGCTAGGCAGCCGACATCAGCTCGTTATATATAACAGGGTGAATCGTTGGCCAGGTTTGGGCGGACTTACTTGCTTCCCTCACGGGGGCGGTGAGAGCAGAGTCGACTACATTTTAGGTACCACCTCTGGAGCTTCACTCATCCCCTCACTTAGTATTGGATGACGCCCACTTGGTGCTGACCATACATTTATCACATTCACACTCTCATCTCCTATTCCATTAGACCATCCCTCACCCACTCAGACACACACCATGATACACTTCACACACGAGCTCTCACACGTTTATGCACACCATTTACACACCCGCCTACTCTCCCTCGATCCACTCTCACCCTTAGACACACTTACATCACAGTTCACCACCATCCTACAGGACTCAGCTCTCTGCAGCTTCCCACACCGCACACATATACACCCTCCACGCACAGGTTCCATGCCCCAGAACTGCTCGTATGATGCAGATTGTCGTGCGCTACGGAAGCACCTACGGATTTTAGAGCATAGAGGGGATATTACACACACACAAGCACAGCATCGCATGCAGAGCCTTACTCGCCGCAAACGGCGAGATTGGGAGGAGAGACAGTACTGGGATATTTATCATTTGCTCATGAGTCTAGACAGTGTAGTGGCATGGCGACATTTGAGAGAGAGGAGACAGCAGACACCCATCCGAGACCCGAGCACTTGGCATAGCTATACACGGAGCCTATACGAGATCCCAGACCAGCCCCCCATTCCCAGACCACAGAGCTCATGTCCTACTACCTCTGACTTCTTCACACCCACTATGGTGGAACGCGCTATTGCCCATCTACAACATGGCAGGGCCCATGACCATTTCGGTTTACAGGCAGAGCGCCTCATTTACGGAGGCACGACCCTTGCACCGCTCATTGCCCACCTCGTCAACCGTGCATTGGTTGAAGGGTTCCCTAACTCATGGACTGAGCACACCATAGTGCCCATTCATAAGTCAGGTGATACTATGGATCCAGCTACATATCGGACGATCATGATTGGCCCTATATTGGCCAAGTTATATGGGGCGGTACTAGAGACAGAGTTGAGTACTCTCGCTGGGAGGAAGGGTATCAAGGCTCCAGGACAGGCAGGTTTCAGACGCGATTACTCTACCATGGACCACATCTTCACTCTGAGATGCCTGATCGACCAGGCAAGGGTGAGGAAGAGGAGATTATATTGTTGCTTTGTGGACTTCCACAAAGCATTTGACACTGTTCCCAGGGAACGACTCTTCAGACGACTACTTGATATCGGAGCTCCGGAGGAGATGATATGGGGGATCTACTCCTTATACGAGAGAGTATCTGGTAGAGTCAGATGTCCGGGGGCTTATCTGATCCACTTGCTAGCACTATCGGGGTGAAGCAAGGATGCCCTCTTTCACCCACCCTATTTGGTCTCTACATTGATGAGATAGTGGACTACATACCGCAGCAAGGGGGGTGATGACATTGAGGTACGTGGTTCCACGGTCCATATTCTTTTATATGCGGATGATATTGTACTGGTTTCAGAGTCGGCAGAAGGTCTACAGTATCATCTACATGGTCTAGATGACTTTTGCAGACACAGAGGGTTATCTGTGAACCTTGGTAAAACCAAGGTCATGATCTTTCATACATCAGCACAGGTACGCAAATATAGTTTGTTCACAGCAGCAGGTGGACCGATTGAGGTGGTCGGTTCATCTGTTTACTTGGGGTGACATTTACAGCACAATCAGGGGTCTTCTCTATGTCTCAGGCAGCCCGTGACCGCATCACACGTGGGTATGCATCACTAGCTTTGATGGAGAGACAGTGCCACCAAGCATATTTCAGGAGCCCCGCACAAAGGGGTGGCTCTTCGACGCTTTGGTTACTCAAGCACTCATGTATGGGGGCAACCATATGGGGACCAAGCTTAGCTACATCAGTATGGACAGCATTAGAGAGGCCACAGATCCTCATGATTGCCAGACTTATCTGTAGCAAGCCTTCCATACCACATGATATCATTAGAGCAGAGCTCGCTACACCACCGATGCTAGTTGAGGCACTATTCCAGACAGTATGCCTATTACACAAACTCCGGAGCATGGATACAAAGCGCATTGCCTACCGTGCCTTCCAGGCATCACGTGATATGGCGTTAGCAGGCGAGACCTCCTCATGGTATGCACAGACGAGTCTGGCTGGCCCACCATGGCTTTGACATAGGTAGGCTACCACCACTACAGTAAGACTCACATGCACCCACCTACTCGCTCTCTCATCAAGAGAGGAATAGGGTCATTTGTCAGGAGATATGGCATACATACATACAGAGGACATGGGTGAGCCCTAGGGATACATTGCCATCGAAAATGCTCTATGCGGAGCATTTTCTACATATATCGGACGAGGGCTTCATCGAGATTCCGAGATACATGCAGACATACCTACCCCACCACCTTCAAGTCGTCATTGGGCAGCTCCGGGTTTCATCACATCAGCTCGAGATTGAGAGGGGTTTGCCCAGGGGAGTCCCCTGTGAGGAGAGGTGGTGCCCAGTATGCGAGACAGAGGTAGAGAGTGAGGAGCATTTTGTTATCAGATGCCCAGCATACCTAGACCTACGAGCACACTTCCAGATAGAGGATTCACTCCAATTGTGTATGACTATGGGAGACCAGCGACGCTTGGGACGCTTTCTCACAGCAGCATACGAGAGGCAAGAGCGGTCACTACAGCCCACACATCAGCCACAGGTGAGTACCCAGCAGACCATTACCCAGTTCTTTCAGCGAGCTGAGCTACATCAGAGAGGTCCATCTATAGGGCTCACGCTCCACCAGGCAAAAGCACAGAGAGCACGGCGTCGACCACGCATGGGCGGATATCGTCGACCACAACTATATCAGGAGGATATCTCATGCATCAGGACAGCCTACGACCACATGATGGAGCATAGGCGTGCCACCACCCTCTGGGTTGTCTTCCTTCAGGAGGCACTCAGACCACCACCGATGTACCACATACTACACCCACCTCCACCCATCACCAGTAGCTAGGGTGTGTTTACTCACATTATGGATCCCCCATGTATTAGGTGGCCATTATCTGCAGAGTCAGAGCCACGTCTCTCCAGCCTCTTCCAGCCATATATAGCTTTGTGTAGTGATATACTTATCATTTCATTTCATCTCCTACACAGGGTTACTACACTTGTATATGGTTTTTGTCTCATAGGCCAAGTTTGACCTCCATAAGACGTTAATATGACTTTCTTTCTTTCTTCCTTCTTATTCTTCTTCTTCTTCTTCTTCTTCTTCTTCTCTCTCTCTCTCTCTCTCTCTCTCTCTCTCTCTCTCTCTCTCTCTCTCTCTCTCTCTCTCTCTCTCTCTCTCTCTCACACACACACACACACACGCACACAACCAAGAGGTAAAAAGACTATCTGAAAAAATTATGTCATTGGAAGAACAAAATAAAGCCCTCCAAAGCAAAGTGCTTAATCTTGAAGAGCAAATAGACACCGAGATTATGCTATTACAATCCAAAGACACATATCGAAGATTTCAAAGAAACATTGAAAAGGGAATGGAAGGCAAACTTGCAACAACGAGTCATGCTGCAAGTCAAAAAAGAGGTAGAATCTACCCATAACAATTGGGTAGAAATAGTCCAAAAAAATATCAAACGAGAGGTTAAATAAGACATTGAAAAAGATGAACGACTTCGAGGACAACATATGCTGAAGGAGGAGAGGCTCAAACAAGCAAGGCGTCTTCATGTCAGGATTACAAATTTACCAAAGAGTGCATCACCAAAGACGGCTCCATCTGGCTATGTAGACAACTTGGATACACTAGCATGCCCTTCACCCGAGCATGGGAAGCTGAAAAGGACACTACGAGATCTAGAGCTTTGATACTCCACATGAGCTCAAATGAGACAAGGATCGATTTTTTACGAAATGCAGTCCATTCTACGAGGACTATCGGGTGTATCTATGTTCATGGGCAATGATCTTATGAGGATGCAAATAGAGTAGAGACAAGCATGCATGCTCCAGATCTTACAAGCTAGGAAAGAGAAAAGCACTAGGACATATAAGTCAAAGGAGCAACTCGGAGCTATAATGGGGCACTGTGGACACATCCAGATCATAGGAACTACTGGATGCACATGACTTCCATCTGTATCACAGAGACCATGAGAGCCCAGAAAGAGGTCTACCTCATATAGATGGATTTCAATGGGACTCCACTTTCAAGACCACTACTAGACATGGTACTTCACACGGTTTGTGGTTTGGAGATTCTATTTAGACATGGCATCAAGTCATATTCAGAATTTGAGGCGAGACAAGGACGCACAATATCTGTGGGTTCGCATTGAGTTAACCAAGGAGCTATTTTCCCCCATGAGGTTCATCATATGCCAAACACGAGGGGATGGCCACGATCAAGATATGGATTCATCATATACTCCACTATCAGAGGACATCGTTCACTATTCTACATTAAGTGAGGTCTTCCTCTTAGGGGACTTCAATGCACGTGCACAATCTCAACAATGCGAGTTATATGATATGGAGCAGCCAAATATCATATGCAAAGTTCAGACTCAGATGAGCTTGGGTCTAGCATATCATCACTTGATACGGGTTCAGGATACGATAGGGTATGGCAAAAACCCTCTTGAGTTCGATAGTGGCTACCATCTCATTATTTAACAAGAGGCATCAGTGGCCAGGATCTAGCACGTTCACTTGCTTCCACGTGAAGATGGATAGAGCACTCTGGATTACATTCTTGAATCTCTCTCATCCGTTCTCTTTCCATTGGTCGATGCCCATGAGGTGCAGATCACACATACCTTAGTTTTACTCTCCTCTCTTCTATATCACGAGATCCCCTACTATCTTCTACATACCACCATACACTTTACACATGAGCTTTCACATATTTACCAATACCATCTTCGCTCAGCGTTACTCTCATTTAATCCACATGATCCTCTGGACACGCTCACTTCACAGATTAGATCTATCTTGCATGATTCAACTATACAAAGCTTTCCCCACCATACACATACCTCTTCTCCACACACTTGAACCATGCCTCATAACAATTGATATGATGAGGAAAACATGATCATCATGATTCATGAATCATCACCAAGAGTACATACATAAATGATAAATCATAAATCATAAATAACAAGAGGACAAGTCACGAGTCCACAGTGGTAAATACTAAAAGCCAATGAAAAACATCATACATGATACATCAATCTTCATAATATAAAGTGACAAGTCCAAAACTCTTATCAAAATGTCATATGAATCATGATCAACAATGATCACTCATCATTGGCATCCTCCATCTCATCAGCGTCACTATCATCATCATCATCATCATCATCATCATCATCATCATCATCATCATCATCATCATCATCATCATCATCATCATCATCATCAAGAGAATCAATAGTTGTCATCTCATAAGTAGATAACGGTGGACTCTTAGGATCTGTGACAAGATTTCCCTCATCATCAAAACGAGGGGACAGTGGCACTAAAGGTATTGTCCTTCTCCCCTTCCTCCTCGTATATGTAGTAGCCAATGCTCGACTAGTGCTAGCTCCATCCCCATGTGAAGTGGTCAATGCACGCCGAATAATCAAGCCCTTCCCACGATCGCACAAGAGCTTTCTCTATTGCTACAACTTCTTGTTTGTCTCACATCTATAGAGCAAAGCTCTCTATATAGTTTGGCAAAAAGAAGCTCATCATCTTGAGGTATATCATATGATGGAAGAGCATTGTCTCCCACCGAAGGCCAAAATTTGTCCACATTCATCTAAATAAAAAAGAGAATCAAATCATGAATCAATACATATCATGGAAAAGTACATACATGAATGATGATACAATATTGAAATTTAAAATTTTATGCACATTTACTTGTTTGAGTGTCTCCATGTTAGGGATATTTTGCAACATCCTTAGATTGGTATGATAATATAATAATTTTTCCATTTGTTGAGGACTATGTGTATTTCTCACCTTTGTATGGATGAGAGAGAAAGCACTCCAATTCCTATCACATGCACTGGATGAGAAATCTTGAGATAATACCTTGAGAGCATATGTGCATAGAGTAGTAAATAAAAAACCAAAATTTTGCCGCCAAAAAGTGATTTTACCATTGACTCTCTATCCAAACATGTAGGGGAAAGAAAAATAGGATTTCCCCTCTCATCCATATAGCAATTTATTTGCTCCAACGTGTCATTATGTAGATGTATGGAAACTACAAGGGACATATATTGAAGGCAATCCAATAATAGCTCAACATCATCATATAATTGAGAGATTTCGAATGCAGGATGCAATAGACACGTAAACTCGTGGATACATCGATGCATCCATGCCCATCTTCTCATTGTTACCTAATTATTTAAAAAGAAAAAAAAAGAGGGTTAAATATTAAAATTAAGCATGAGATAAAAATTAAAATAAACATATTATATACATACCTCATAGCTTCATGATTTATGGCACATGCATGCATGAAGCATGCACATTACAATTTGCACATAAATACCAAATACATATGCATGTATGATGTGTGATATAATTGACATTTGATAAATCATAAATCATAATTTGTCAAAGTATCTTACAATATACGGATACTCACCCTCTAAAATTTGCCCCCTATGCCAACAATTGCTTGCATTATCGATGACAACTTGGCACTACATTTGATGGACCCACCTATGCATAAAATTAAAAAATTAATATTTAAAATTTTAGATAATGATAAATCTCAAAATTTTATAAAACATATAAAAATAAAATTAAAATTTTCAACTTACTTCTTCGATGGCCTTATTGATATGCCAATAAATGAACACTTCAGTTGTTTTCTTTACCTTCTTTCTAACTTCAACGGCGTGTAGGAAGAAAGTACCAATATGGCATGACATAAGAATATTAATTATCCCTCTATTCTTTCTATCTCTTCATCCATCAGAGAGGATAGTGCATCCATACCTAGACCATTTCTCACGCATAGACGCAAGTGAGAGATCTTTCTTCTTCTACTCCTCATCAATTTTGGTTGTCCACATATCGCAGTAGCTAGGGCCATTCCATCCTTGACATGGACCCACTTCACTAATTGCTTTCGCCATAGTCTTCCATTGGTTTGAATTAAGAAGATTAAATGAGAGATTTTCCATAATTACCGTTCTTGCAATTTCTATGCGGCTATCTTTAGTTTCTCCTTGATCCATGTGTGAGAGGACCTTACATGCCCGAGAGCTTGCCCTAATCCACTTTGCCTCATATGTGATTGTGAGTCCCTTTGTGTTGGTGATTGTGATGATGAACCAATATTTGACCCTTGAAAATGTGACTCCCCTTCATGTGAAGAAATAGAAACCGATGCACAAGAAGGGTAGCTTGCATATCCTCTTACCGATGTAGGTAATGTGCTAGGAGAGCCCAACATTTTGTCCATAATCTCAAATGCAATATGGTCGGGTATATCCTTGCAAGCTGCCACTTGCCCTCCAACCTTGCTTAGGTATTGAAGTAGCCTTGTAGCCCCACTTTTGTATCACTTGCCACAACATTTGCAAGTCAATGATGGGAGTTGGACTTCTTTGTGTCTTTCTCCACACCAACACAATGGAGATCAAATGTCTCGTGTTTCTCTCTCACCATTGTGCTTAGAGAAGGCTGAACAACAAGAGGAGGATCTCTATTCAATGTATGCACTTTTGAAAAGGTTGAACTACAAGAGGCCTATAAGCTTGGAGAAAGCAAAAGAAGGCTTGAGAGGCTTCTTCAATGATCAATCCCGCATAGTATTTCGGAGGTTGAAGGAAAATCCAAGACCTAGCAGATAAGAAAGTAGAATGAGCCATTTCACGCATTCCAAGGCTTTCAAGCACATTTTTTTACTTTTCATGCGAATACATACTTGCACTTACAGTAGGGGAGATACATATAAACGCATTCGTATGCATATGGATAGCAACTATGAGTTGAGAGTTATCCAAACTTACAAACCCAAGATAAAGAAGACAAACACAAACACATAAGAAAAAAAAGCAATAAAAGCAAGAGACTATACAAATAATAAGATCAACACATCATGAAAAATATAAGCAAGTAAGAAAGTTGTCATGGAAACAAAAGAAACCATCCCGAACCTTAGCTTTCATGTGACTTTCTATATCTAATGATTGGTTCAAAATTAATGCGACCATCACGTTCAGAACGTGCCAAAATCCTAAGATCAACTATCTACTTGCTTGATTATGACATGTGGAGGTCTTCTTTTGGATTTCTTAAATCATCAATTCGTAACTTCCACTGAACACCTATATAAAGAGGGCTTGGCCACATACATCCTCAATCTTGCCAATGCTAGCCTTAGGAGCTCAAGGAGTCTCGATCTCCAAGTAAGTACTTTCCAAATTCCGACTCCAGTTCCAAGTTTGATCTCTAGTCTTGTTTAGTCTAGTATCCTGGACATCCCGTCTTTTCCTCTTGTGATCACATAGTACGAGATCCTGTCTAGTTATTTCTTGTACCTAGTGCATCTCCCTCAAGGGAGTTCTTGTAATTCAGATATCTTTCTTCATACCTATGATCCCGAGTTGTGGGATCTCTTATATCATGTCTAATCGAGTTGTCTATCTCTATCCTTCCCAAGTTATGGGACTTCTTATAACCGTTCTATATTTTTGTTTTGTTTCCTCTGCATAGGTGATCTTGTGGTCAAAAGCATATTTCCAAAACCTTGTCTACTCTACTCAGACGGCACAATTTAGTGCTCCCCCGACATTTATCGCATTTCGTTGCATTCTTCATTGTTGCAAGACCCAAGTTATATATGACATGTGAGGGGAGCACTAAGCTTTACCCTATTAATAGACTAGACAAGATTTTAGAAATATGCTTCTGATTACAAGATCATCCATGTAGGGGGAAAGAATACAAGAATATAGAATTGTCACAATAAGTCCCGCAACTCGACTAATAGATATGGTCCATGGATAACTCGACTACACAAGATACAAGACTACATTTTTCACCGTTTCCCATCACCATAATGAGGTGACACCAAATATTCCAAAGAAGATACTAGATAGGAGAATTGCATGCAGAACTAGTTCTCTCCATAGTATTTGGTATCTTGGAAGGGTGTCCACTCATAGTCTTCTCACTGATAATTGATGACAATGATCACTCATAGTCTTCTCATTGATAATTGATGACAATGATCTTTAGAAAGGGAAGATCATTATCCACTCATAGTATTTGGTATCTTGGAAGGGTGTCCACTCATAGTATTTGGTATCTTGGAAGGGTGTCCACTCATAGTCTTCTCACTGATAATCGATGACAATGATCTTTAGACATCTATCTATAGAGACCATTACCATGTGTATGTGGGATGAGGGCTAATAGCCAAGGTCCCTAGCTAAGGCATATCCTAAGGTCCTTGAGATGGGTAGTGGAGTGAACGTGCATGATGGATACATGGCACACTAGACCACTCTAGAGAATATCTATTTATGGGGTAAGGGGATATAAAGCATGGGAGGAGAGTAGCTCACTCAATAATTCTTGCCTACTTCCAACATTTCTAGCTTTGATCATCTGCATAGCCTTCTTTGGGGGGGCTCTTCAGCTCCTCTAAAGAGGCTCTTAACACTCTTAATTTTATATTCTCTACTACAAAATCGACAACTCTTCTACTAATCTTATAGATGACAAAGATGAAGAGTGATTGTTTCCAAATAGTTTCACATGATACTTCCAAATAGAATGCTTATAAAAATTCCTTTTTGCTCTCAACATCTCTCTCTAGGTTTGATACCAAGTATGACACTCTCTTTAAGTTCTCTCCAAAGGAAAGACTAAACAATTGTGTATGTCTTTCCTCCCATTCTATTTATTCTCTTGTACCCAAAATAGATAGTCTTTAGAATGCTCTAATGTAGACATGTGGCCATCATGCAACACTCATCCCAACTATCCATTAGACATCTTAGGATAATCCCCAAGCTAAGAACCTTGGATACTAACCCTTGTCCCCTACACGCATAATACCCTTGTCAAATACATATATAATAATGATCTCTCCACGCCAATGTTTAACAACTAACCATGACTCAAATAATTGTATCATCAACACTTCAACTAAGCCGTCACAATGCATGCACATTGCAACTAAATTGGACTCTCTACATCTCTTGGTAAGATCCACTTAAGAGTACCTATAGTGAAAAATGATAAGCTTCATCACAACACAATAATTATAACTCATATTCCATGTGCCACAAAGGAATATTCTATCCATAAGGCCATCTATCCATAAGGCCATACTAAAGGAACATAAGGTTACTAATCAACCATGATTCAAATCATCGGATCATCATAACTCCAACTAGGCCATCACAATGCACACAACTAGCTTTGACTCTCCATAGCTCTTGATAAGCTCAACTCTTGAGCACCTAAAGTGAAAAACGATAAGCTTCATTGGGACACAGTAATTGATAACTCATTTTCCATATAGCCTGAAGGAACGTTCCATTCCCCATAGATGGTATCATGAGAGATCCTTGGAGAGAAAAAAATAAAAATTATAAGTTCATCGATTAGAGTAAGTATTAAGCGCTTTACCTTGCAAGGCTTTCCTTCACACACAAGTACGCCCCCTTTGTTTGAACATCTAGAAGCCTCCATGGTAAAAACTTGAATAGCTTTGCCTTCCCCCATCCTAAATAGTGAATTTGTTTAGGACCTAGGATTATCCTATACAACGGATTTCTATCCTTCATTTTTTCAATCAGTAATTTTTCTTTCTTTTCTTGATCACTTCTTTTGGCACAATAGGCCAGCTTCCCCTTGCTTGCTGCAGCTACAAATCCATCTGATTAAGAGCATATAAATATGAACATTACCTGCTCCTAACGATGTGAAGCGAGAACAGGACTGTGGAAATAGAAAAGCAGGACAATATGGTTGTGCAACTCCTCTCCATAACGATTATGCGAGAACAGGCTGACTGTCATGAACCTTGCATCTACAGACTAACAAATACGCGGACGTAACGAACGTACTAACCTGGTATGCATTGGGCTTGCACTTGAACGTCCATAAGGCAGCTGATGCTGCCTTAGATTGTCCTGGGTGGTGTAGGCCTACAAAGTTTTCCACATGGAATGCGAATAATTTACCTCAATTAAGGTTGTCATTGGAGAAACGAACGAAGGTCTATTTCAGAATAAGTGGTGGCACACATTGTTGCTCCATGCCTCGCTAAACTGGTGTCCTTTCATCAATCTAGTGATATGATAAATAAAAATAGTCATAACGTTAATCAATAAAGGCTTAAAGTTACTAAGTATCAAATCTCAAAAAGAGAGACAACATCGGCTCTTCAACCATAAAAGAGAGAACAACATCGGCTCTTCAACCATAGTGTTTTCAAAATTAGGAGAAAGAAAAGGGAATATAATTCATGAAATGAAGTCCCAACATGTAAGACGTTTTGGTTTAACTTGTTGCCTCCAGGGTGGCGAGCGGGAGTTCGAACCTCATGTGCTACTTTGGACACCTCTTACCTTCTAAAGATAGGTTTAATTGGACCCTCAGGGTTGGTGGACTTACTTGGGACACCCCTTAACTTCTAAAGATAGGTTGAATTGGGCCCTCAAGGTCAGTGGACTATAGCCTTCGGGCATAAATGTGTAGCAACCTAGGTAGGTGGATTCTATCTTCGACCGTTGGGCTCATTTAAACAAGTCTTCTCATTAGGCTTTAGGATCATCCTTTCCCAAGATCTACCCTAGCAGGCCTTCGGGCTTTTAATCTCGGTTGTGTCAAGCATCTAACCCTGTTGTAAAGCTTCCCAAGCTTGAAGATAATACCTTGTGAGAGTGAGAGTACATATCCACACATCCAACTCCGCCCATATAAATACCTCTAGACCGAGGGGTCTAGGCTTGCCATGTGTCCAAGTCACATGGTTTCCCAAGAAGGGTTCTTCACATGGTTTTCTAAGTCAAGCAATCACATGGGATCACTTGAAAATCACATAGTTTCTTAAGTGAGGAGCTCTATACTTGTATGTACACCCTCAAGGGGCCTTGACATTGAATTACTCGATTAATGGAGCTCCACACCTAGGGCCTTGACATTGTATTACTCAATTGATAGAGCTCCACACCTTAGGATAAATCTTGCGGTTCAAAACATTCAATTTTAATACAATTCCCAAGGGTTCTCCAAAGGTTCCACAAGGGTTTCTCTAGAAAACTTAAGGGTCTTGAACTTTGAAATCATGCAAATAACCCCCAAATTATACAACATCTTCCCCCCTTTAACATTTTCATCCTCGAAAATGTGTAGAGGTATATTATATGGAGTATTCCCCCCATGCACCATGATGAGTCTCATCGATCATGGATTCACTTTCAAAGATTTGCCTCGTTTTCTAACTTAACGTTGCAAAAGAGGAAAACTTTTTATTGATGGAACTCACACGTTTGCAAGTGTTGACTTCTTGTATCCCATCCGTCTATTAACTAGGCACTCTTTATATAAATGAATCCTTGTCTTTTTATCTCAAGTTCATGGTAATTTTTTTTACTCATGTGGGATGTTCTAAAGTGAGATAGGTTGGATTATTGTATCTAGAGATACAAGATTATCTTGTTCAAGTAGTTTTCTTTTCAATCTACTAACATGAAACACTGGGTGAAGTAGATAAGCATAGAAGCTTCAACTCATAAGCCAAAGTCCCAACCTTTCATAGAATCGTGAAGGGGCCATTAAATCTTGGAGATAGTTTAGGACACAACGTTGCTTTCAAAGTTTTCTTGGGAACTTTCAAATATACTTGCTCTCCAGCCTGAAAGAAAATATCTTGTTGCTTAGGATCACTATATACTTTAGCTCTATCCTAGCTTTTCATCAGGTTTTCTTTAGCTACTTTTAGTTTAAACCTCTTAACATCAAGGTACTATATTCAGTTGTTGAATGCTTAGTGCTATTGTAAGCAAACTCAACTAAAGGTAAATAATATTCCCAAGTGGTTTGGTTTGAAGATATGTAAGCTCATAACATATCGTCAAGTATTTGATTGAGTCTTTCTCTTTGCCCATCCATTTATGCATGCTTGGCTATGCTCATATTCAAGTTTGTTTCTAACCTACTAAACACAACTCTCCAAAAGTGATTAGTGAATTTTCCATCTCTGCCTAACACTATGTCTTCTGACAGACCATACAGTCAATAGAGATGTTCCGCAAATATTTTAATTAATTCTAAATTTTTAGCTAATTCAAAATTTTTTATTATAGTTTGAGTAGGAATGAAACGAGCCATTTTGGTCAAACGATTGACTATAATCCAAACTGCATCATGTCCTTTTTGGGTTCAAGGAAAGCCCATTATAAAGTTCATGGAAATACTTTCTTATGTAGCATTGGGAATTTCCCAATGATGAAACAAGCCTCCTATCTTAAACTTTTTTGCTTTATTTAATTGACATTTTGTATACTTAAGTACATAGTCTTGTACATCTTTATGTACACTTGGCCAATAAAATAGTCTTTTGACCAATTCATAAGTTTTATTGATACGAGATGGCTGACACTTGGAGCATCATGGCAGTCGAACAAAAATTTCCTTCTAAGTTCTTAATCACAAGGTACACATACCTTTCCTTTGTATAATAGATATTCATCTTGAATACTATAATATTTAAACTTATCTTCAGATGATAAGTTTGTATCTTAGTTTAGAGCTTTTTTCCATGCTTCCTTAAAAATTGTATCTTCTTGATACTTAGTTTTCATCAACTCTACGAATTCATTGGAGATTTGTATGAAACTCAAAGAATTCGATATAAGCATATGGCTTTAAACATCTACAAATAAATTGAATTTCCCTCTTTGATACCATACTTCAAAGTCAAATTCTTGGAGTGTCTTGGTTCATCTAACCTTTCTATCAGTTAAGTCATATTGGTTTTCAAACCACTTGATACTCTATTAATGAAAAACCATAGTAACTTTTGCACCAAACAAGTAATGTATCCATTTCTTTAGAGCATGCATAATGGCATGAAGCTCTTTCTTGTAGGTAGAATAACTGCACTGAGCTGATTTTACTTTTTGACCTTCAAAAGCAATTAGTCAACCATTCTAATTAAACACAGCTCCAATTTCTAAGCCATTTGCATCTATTTCAACCAAAAAGTGTTCATTTGGATCTACTATTTGTAGAACCGGGGTTGATGCCAAGGATTCCTTAAGTGGTTCCATCACTTTTCGCTTGTTGCTTATCCCAAGTAAGGCTTTCAGGCTTTTGCTTTAGTTTTTCAAATAAAGATATTGAGATCTTTGCAAAGTTTGGTATAAAATTTCTATAATATTCTACTAACCCTAACAAACGTTGAAGTTCTATAATAGCTTTAGGGTGTGGATAGTTAAGAATAACTTGGATCATGACTTACTTGAATTTCTTTCTTGTATATAATTTGTTCAAGATATCGAATTCTATTCAAAAGTATTCACACTTAGATCATTTGCCATGCAACTTGTTCTCTCTTAGAACTAGGAAAAACTTTTCCAAATGCTCTAAATGTGTAGTTGTATCTTGCTATAGACAAGAATGTCATCAAGGAAATCAACTATGAATTTTTCTAAGTAAGGACTTAGGATTGTGTTCATCAGATTCATGAACATGGCAAGGACATTTGTTAGCCCAAAAGGCATGACTAAAAATGCATGTACTTAGTTTTGAAAGTTGACATGGGGGCATCTTCAAGTTTTATCCTAATATGGTGATATCATTCACAAAGATCAAGCTTTGAAAATATATTTGCTCCCTTCAATTGATCAGAAAGATCATCTATTCGAGGCATTGGATATTTATTCTTTATTGTAAATTTGTTCAAAGCTCAATAATCGATACACAATCTCATTGAGCCATCCTTTTTCTTAACCAAGAGCATAGGCATTTGTCAAGGCAATTGACTAGGTTGAATGAATCCTTTATTTAGAGCATTCTTTCAATCGCCTTTCCACTTCCACTTGTTGGGAATATGGGATTCAATAGGGGGTTTATGTATATTTATAGTACATGGGAGCAAGTTTGTAGCATGAAAGACTTGTCCATGAGGAGTAGGTAAGCAATGGGGAAGTTCTTTTGGGGAAACATCTCAGTATTTATTCATTAAATACTTAAATTTAAACTTTTCATGATCAAACAAAGGAGACGACACACATGGAACTTTACATTGGTCAAGAACTTCCACTTTATGAATATTTACAAGTTTTTTCAATTCCAAGTTGGAGATAAGGGAGCACTTGACACGTCATGCTCCCCTTGAATCAAGTAATGAATACCATTTCTTGCAAATTCCATCAAGTATTCAGGAGATAACTCCTCCTTAGTGATCTTCCTAAATCCAACAACCATTCCCTATCCAACACCACATCAATCATTTCCATATGCATGAACTAGAAATCAAGTTTATCTATGTACCCTTGAAACTCGATTTTGAGACCACAGATCATAGTGTCCCATAATTTCTTATCCTTTTCTTGCATCATGGACACTACATATTGATGTGGAGACTTCTATAAGTTGATATATTTTGGTAGTGATGTGTGTAAACACACTTAGGAATGTCGGGGTACTTTTTGCCCTTCTTAGGAAGTTGTTTTCCTTAGCTTGTATATAATCCTATAACCCTAATGGGTGACTTATCTTTCTAAATTTCACTTGGTAATACATTTTGTATTGTGTTGTTGTCCAAGCTTCTTCTTCTTCCTTGTGTTGTCCATGTGCTTCTATAGACCTCAAGCTCCAACAATTGGTATCAGAGTAGGTCATCGCTTCATCTAGGGTGTTGTTGACACCCCTCAGATCACAGTCTCAAAATCACATGAAAATTAGTGAGCATACTCTTGGCGATAGGAGTTCAAAAAGCTTTGCTATGTGGTGTCAAAATTTTGATGTGAGCTTGTTTCGGCCTCTGAATGCACTATCATAGTGACCATGCAGACAATTTCATCCTTTTGTGTCAAACATATATAAAGGTTTTGGTTTGCCAGTACAAGCGCCTCGAAGTCTGCTACAAGTTTAGTGAAGCTTGATAGGGTGTTTCTATTCAAATTTTTGAGATACAATCATTTTTTTGCATCAAGGTATTTAGTCACTTGCCATGGCTGAAAGCAATGATGTATCTTGTACGTTAGTTGTTGAGGATAAGTTAGATGGTACTAATTACCTATTGTGGGCATATATAATGCATCATCTATTGGTAGCAAAAGGGTTGTGGAATATTATGCAAGGTGTTGAAAAACATCCTACTATACCTACAAATACAATTATTTAAGGTGTAGATGGCTTTGGAGATGATGATCTTCAAATTCTTGTTCGTGTTTTGGTTCCTACTCCACCTACTATAGAGCAACTTTGTTGGGATGGTAGATATGCTCAAGAACATGCATTGATAGCTTTGTCTATCAAACGTGTCATTATCTCTTACATTCACTCTTGCAAAACATTAAAGGATGCTTGGGATAGACTTACAACTTTATACCATGCTAGAAATGAGGCTTGTGTTGCTTATCTTCGAAAACAATTGGAGAGTGAGCTCATGAATGAAGGGGATTCTATGGATACTTTTTTGACAAAGATCAAATATTTTAAGGAGCAATTGATTTCTGCTGATGAAGTCTTGCTAGATAGTTCACTTATGCACACTATTCTTAATGGTCTTTCATATTCGTATCAAAGTTTTGCTTCTACTCTTTGATTGATGATGAAAGACAATCCAAATGCCTTAATATTTGAGGATTTAGTCTCTATTTTGTTAGCAAGATGATTAGTGCAAATTGAACAAGTCAATCATGCATGTTGCAAATCAAGCTCTCTTAGGTAGTTAGAAAGGCAAAGGGAAATGGAGCTCATCTACTAGTAGGTAGAAATCTACTAATGTTGCACAATCAAAGAAGGAATACAAAGATGAGAAGAAATCAGAAAAGCAAAAAGAGTTTTGCAAATATTGGAAGGCAAATGATCACATCATAAAGAGTTGTCCTAAACTAGTTGCAAAAGAGGAAAAGAAGAAAGAGGCTAAAAATAGTTGTTTTAGAGGATGTTACACCTAAAACAGAGTCTACTAATTTTGTTTAAAATGAACAATGGGCATTTACTACTATTTGCAGCTATGACCATCATCTCATGAGCAATGTATATCTATAGTAGACTAAGGTGTTTGGTACTTTGATATTGGGGCAACCAAACATACTACCTTGCAGTGCAATTTCTTCAATTCAATTGAGCCTACCCCTACAGGGAATATTGTCACATGTGCTAACAACTCCTCTTATCTTGTAATGGGATTTGGTAAGGTCATTATGACTATTGTTGATGGCAGTTCTTTCACATTTTTAGATGCTTTACATGTGCCACGATTCAAGAAAAATTTGTTGTTAGTTTTAGTAATAGACAAGATTGACTTGGTTGTCAAGTTCTTTGATTACATATGTACAATTCATAATCTCTCAAATGGCGATGTTATTATTTCTTCTAGAATTTTATGTTGTGGCTTGTATAAGCTCATAGATGATGTGAAATCTGTGTATTATTTAGCATGTGTAGTTTAGAGATTCTCAAGCTACCTCATATGCAAAGTTTTGGCATGCATGATTTAGTCATCTGAATTTTGCTAGTTTGCAATGCCTGCATAAATCTGAAATGTTGTCCTCTTTGATCAAACTTGAGGCACCTTTTAAACATGTCTATGAAGGCTGTATTTTGGGAAAAATGCATCGCTTCTCCTCTCCAAAAGATGGTTTAGTTTGAGTTGCTAATGCATTACAGCTTATTCATAGTGATGTTTGTGATCCTATGCAAACACCTTCTTTTGGGAACTACCTTTACTTCATGACTTTTATGAATGATTTCTCTAGGCATGCATGGTTGTATCCATTGAAAGAAAAGCCTGAAGTGTTAATGTGCTTTAAATAGTCTCTGATTATGGATGAAAATATGTCAACATGCACTATAAGGTAATGGGAGCCATAGAGAGGCCCTAAAAAAAAAGTGTCGCTTATGCGATGCTCCCTAAATGGAGTGTCACATAATGATGCTCTTAAAAAATAAGAAAAAGAAAGGTCATCACATAAGCGATGCCAAGCATCACTTATGCAACGTTAAATGGAAGCGTCACATGATAACGATGCTTTTTGAGACATTGGCATAATACCTGCAATGCAATAGCATCACATAAGTGATGCTCGTAGATATATAAAAAAATTTCCAATTTCCCCTAACACATCTGTGTTGTGAGCGAGTTTGAGTAAGATTCTTGGGAGAGTTCGAGCGAGATCAAGCATGAATGCACACACACACACACAGAGAAAGAGATAAGCGATGCACATGCATGCATACATACATACACTCACATGCATACACATCACACACACATGCATGCATACACACACATGTATATATCACACACATACACATCACACACACATGCACACACACATGAACACACACACACACACACATACATACATACATACATACATACATCACACACACATGCACACACACATGAACACACACACACACACACATACATACATACATACATACACATCACACACACACACATAAACACACATGGATACATGCATACATAGACACACATGCAAAAATATTCATACACACACATGCATACACACATACATACATGCACACGTGCATATATTCCACACACATACATACATACACATCACACACACATGCATAGACACACATGCATACACACACATGCAAAGATATGCATACACACATCCATACATGCACACATGCATACATGCACACACACATGCATACATACATACATACATACATACATACATACATACATACATACATACATCCATACATACATACATACATACATACATGCATGCATGCATACATACATACATACATACATGCATGCATGCACACATGCATATATCCCATACACATACACATGCACATACATACATGCACACACATGCATATATCATACACACATTCACATACATATATACACATCACACACACATGCATACATATGCATGCATTCACATATGCATACATACTCACATGCATACATGCATGCATACACACATATGCATACATGGATCCACACATGCATTTATCACACACTTGCACATACATACTCATCACACACACATGCACACACACACATATATCACACACATACACATACACATATGCATACACATCAGACACACATGGATACAAGAATGCATACACACATATGCACATATATACATATGCACACATGCACACATACATAGATACACACATGCATATATCCATACACATGCACATACATACATACACATCATACACACATTTTTAAACACATGCATACATGTACATGTACAAACATGCAGATATATCACACGCATACGCATATATACATGCATACACACATGCATATATCACACATACATTCACATACATACATACACATTACACACATACATACACATACATACATATACATACATGCATGCATACATTCACAGATGCATATGTCACACACATGCACATACATACATACACATAAACACATGCATACATACACACATGCATGCATACATGCACATGTGCATACACACATGCATACATGCATGAATACACATACATGCACACACATACACACACATCATACATACATACACATGCATACACACACACACACTTGCATACATACATACATGCATACACACATGCACATACATACATGTCACACACACAAACACACATGTATATATCACACACATGTATATATTACACACATGCACATGCATCATGTCGCGCACACAAACACATGCATATACACAAATTCATACATACACATGCATGCATGCATACACACACATGCATAGGTCACATAAACGCACATACATACATACACATCACCCACATGCATGCATACAAACATGAATGCATACACACGTGCACAAACACATACATACATACATACATACACATGACACACACATGCATACATAAACATGCATTCACACATGCATACACACAAATGCTTATGTCACACACACATGCACATACAAACATAAACATCACACATGCATTCATATACACATGCATACATACAAGCATGCATACACACATTTATGCATACATACACATGCTTACATACACATGCATACACATATGCATGCACACACATACAAACACATCAGACACATGCATACATATATACATACACACATGCATTCATGCATACATACATACATACATACATACATACATACATACATACATGGATACATGCATGCATACACACATATGTATACATACACTCACACATGCATACACACACAAGCACATATATACATACACATCACACACACATGCATACAAGCCTGCATACACACATACATGCATACAAGCATGCATACACACACATATATACACATACATCATACACACATGCATACATACAGAAATGCATATATTACACACTCACATATATATGCTTATATATATATATATATATATATATATATATATATATGTGTGTGTGTGTGTGTGTGTGTGTGTGTGTGTGTGTGTGTGTCTAATCCACTTGGTTCTGTATGTATAGATAAGATGGATGTTGCTAGAGAGATCGAGGTGAAATTGACTCTCATAAAGAATCTTATGAGAGGAAAGGTTCCACCTAACTCCTTAGGAGCAGCCACGCATGAGTATGCAAAGATGCCCACTAAGGAGTTAGATTTCACGATACATATGCTTACTCAATGGTCAGAGAAACGCTCCTCTTTGACACATTTGTTGGATGATGAGAGCCTTCCGCACACAGGTATGTTTTTTAATTCTAATTTATTGTGTCTAATAAAATTATAACACAAATGTTTTTAATTATTTTAATATGTTTGTTTTTAGGACACCTATACCACCTTTAGCTCATGACAACACAATAGAGGTACCAACGCACATGCATAGGTAGCTTAGAGCTGGAGTGTGATATTTCTCAAGATTGAAGCATAATATCTGTGAGACATGGTTTAGAGTTCAAAAAAGAATGAGAGATCTATATGATTCTTACCACTTATTCATTTAAAATAGCTCTAAGTATAAAAAAATTTGATTATATTTTTTATGTTTTACTTATATGATCATTTTTTGTTGTGAATTTGATGAAAGACACAAAAATTATGTAATTAGTTAACTGGAGTTGGAGTTTGGCACTGCTTGGTCTCACAAATGGTGCCTTCATGAGATGCAGATACTTATGTCACAACATCGTGACAATGCAAGGTAAGCATAGATTTTATTTGTTATGTCTATGTGTGTGTGTGTGTGTGTGTATATATATATATATATATATATATATATATATATATATGCATATACATAAATACAAATATACAAATACATACGAAAAATGTAACGAACTAAACTATTAGGACCATCACCTGCTAGAGAGATGACTCTTCTCCCAAATGTATGCCTCTCTATATATAGCTACATGAATCAAGAGGACCACAAATGTAACTAGACTCCATAGGTGCATGTGCAATCTCCACCACTCCTTTAGTATCTTCCACATGTATACCTATACACATGCATATATCACACAAATGCACACATACATACATACACATCACACACACACATAGACACACATGCATACATACATATCATGCATACATCACATAAACATACACATACATACATGCACATACCACACATGAATAGACACACATGCATACATACACATCATGCATTCACACATGTAAATGGATGCACATACAACATATATCAAACACACATGCAGATACATACACACCACACACATACATACACACATGCAACATATATCACATACACATGCACATACATACATATGCATTGCGCACACATGTATGAGTACCAAAACATGCATACACACATGCATACATGAATGCATGCATACACATGCATATATCATATAAACATCTATACATATACATATATGTCACAAACATGCACATTCATACATATAGACATGCATTCACACATTCCTCCTCCCTTGGGAGAAATTTTTTGCAAGATTATGACCACCATGTGCTAGAGAGATGACTCTCCTCCCAATCAAATGCCTCTATATATAGCTCTCTCCAGAAAACTGCCTTTTGGGCAGGTGGATTCTAACCATCCAAGTGACGGCCATGTAACTACATGTGCACCAAGTCCCAGTTAACTTGAGTTAACTCAAGTGGATGCATCTAGAAGGCTCTAGATCTCTTTGGGCAAAATACCCTCCCCATTTACCCCATGGGGATTGAACCCAAGACCTCCTCCTTCACACCCATGATTCTTAACCACTAGGCTAAGTGGGTCACTTGGTTACCTTCTACTAAGTCTAGACTCAAGATCTTTGATCATACACATGGGTGACCAAACAGTCTTCGATTCCAGCTCTGTCTGAACCAACCGGACCCTTAGATCTTAGACTTACTTTATTATGTCCTTCCCCTCTTGGAAAATATTTTTGTCCTAAAAAATAGAGCTATATAAATATTGTAGGCAACCCTCGAGCCTCATGTTCTAAAACTGGAAGAACATGGTCATGTTCTAGAGCTAGAACATGTCTCATCTCTGTGGTGGCATCCCTATCCAAATGATTCAAAACATTGTCTCGCTTTGCACTTTGATAAATTGGTTAAAGTACAAAGTAGTGAATGAATAATAAGGGTGGATCTAAAAACATCCTTGGCCAATTCATATTTTTTTTTTCTAGGTGCGATCTGGGCATGAACATATGAACTAAGTGGATTTAAATTACTAGTCTATTTATGGGCTTAATTGGTGCACGAACTTAGTAACAAAGGTGGGATTCTTATCCCTTGCAAGACTTTGAGAACTCTTGATTTACTTGAATTTGATTTGGAGAACTTGAAGTTTGGTTGTCCCAAGCATCTAACTTGGATGTTTGGATAATGGTTTACTCCTATCCAACAGTTACTTGATTTTTTTCACCCAACTTGAGGACTATTGAGTTTAAAAACTCCTATGTAAACTGCAAGAGAAACTTTACCATTTACTTTGAGTCAACCGTACTATAACTTGATCACTTCAAATTCAAAATAAAATTTTATCCAACTTAGGATGCTTTTTCTCAAAGACTTGAGCTAAAAGTTCTTGGGCATTGTCAATCTGATGAACAATTCCTTACTTCTCTATTCTAGAGTATACTGGACTCTAGAAAGTCATTAGAGTTATGTTAGAGAACTGGAAGCAATCTTAAATGAATAAGTCAATCTTGGACTTGTCATCTTTTGAAGATTGAATAAGTTCTTGTACAGAACATCTATCTAGAATGTTTAATTTAGTTATCTTGTTCCAATCAGCTAACCCTGGACTTTTGCATAAGGAATCAGAACCATATCTGAGTCAAATCCAAAAGATTTGGTAAGTGGAAAGAAAGAACTAAAACTTTGTACAACCAATTCAAACTTCTAAGAGATATTCTCACTATGAGTCAAATTCTAGATGATTCAGGACTTTAACTTCTCAAAGATATGTTTCAACAAGTTATTGAAGAATTTTTTCTATCTTTAAGAGAAATAAGCTAGTTTCTAAAAAAGATTCAAAGCAACTCTAAAACATCATCCAATGACAAGATACTAGTATGGCAACCAACATCAGTGTGTCGACCCACTGAGGTTCCATTGATGAGTTTTTTACTCAAATAATGCTTCACTTGAGACTAAGCTCATGCCTATATTCAATATTTATGCCTCCTTAATGGAAATGCAATTCTTGTGCATTTCTTCAAGTCAGAGGATTGAATTTACCAAGTTACACTAGGAACTTAGTGCTTGACTTAGTCAGTCTATTCCTTAGATGAAAGGATCATTTCAATGTCAAAGTCCTACTCGTTCGAAAATTTATTAAATATTTTTGAATAAAAAATTTATCTTGAAGTGTTTCTTTATTCAAATAAGAAAAAATATATGCCTTTATTTGACAAAGAAGAACTTGGAAGTTACTTATATTCATATCTTCTGCTTCCTTGATCTTGAAGTTAGCTTGAAATATCTTGAGATACTACTTTATTATCCTCCTTGAATTAAAAATTCTTCCTTGAAGTTTTTAATTCCCTTGAGGATCAAACCTAACTTCAAGATCCAATCTAGGACTAAAATATAATTATCATCCCACGGTCCGATGTCCCATACCATGTTTCCTACATCAATGTGAGTATAAAATCTGGTGTCTCATACCACCCTATTTTATATTCACATTAATGTGTGGGAGATACTTCTCCTAAAATCTAAACATCTCTTGATAGAGTACCTTGTAGAGGGGTGAGGAAGCTAAGGGATCTGTAAGGAAGTCTTTCATAAAACAAGGGGAAATTTGATCCTTGAGATACATGAATGAAAGTGGTATATGAATGCAATTAAAATTAACTCTTGATCTAACTACGAGACTTTTACATGTCTATTGAGAATATCGAAGGGCATCTAGAGCAAGAGCGTGGCAAGGTTGGGAACATGCATCCTGGGCATACGAGTGCAACAAGGAGAAGCGACTTGAGGTTGGAAGATCTCTCAATCCCTCATTCAATTTTTAGCATAGGCTAAGTGTGATTAGTGGTTTTGATTGATTAGAGGCACAATAGGAACACTCAAGCTCTAAGAGCCTTTAAATTTTCAAGTTTAAGAATAAGTTACTTGCAACCAAGGGAAAACTTAAGGGCAAAGAATTTAATATGTTTGGATGAAGAATAGCAAGTACAAAAAACCTAAGTGCTCCTTACCACGCATGATTTAAAACAAGAAAGTACATACTAAAGAAATTAAAGGAACAAGTGATTGATATAAAGGAATCACCAATATGGTTGTACAAGGGTCATTGGGCTAATCATTAGGGCATATGAACCTTAGATCAGGTAGGCACCTAGGGAGAGATCGGCAAAGCATCATATCTTCTGAAGCTAGTGTCAGTCATACAACTAGGTCATGGGCACAACAACTTAGTGATTATCCTTACATATTAAGCTCAAAAACCAGTGATTCTGAAATGTCTTTTGCCATGGAGAGAACCACAAGTAGCTCATGCACTGCCTATTTACAGACACCAAAAGGTCCTTATAAAACACAATTGGAATATATTAGGACCAACTGATTAGGTGCACACATCTATGAGGATGGACTGCAATGATCAGTCGTCCAACTCAAAAATCTCGATCAACCCTTCAGACTTGAACACCCAGTGGTTAAATTCGAAGAGGATTCATACATTGATAAGCAAGGAACCATGTATATGGTTACCAACTTACCAGGTAGGACATATGAGTTCGGAAATTTCATTCCCAAGAACAAGATAGGAGACCTAGAGCAAGGAGACCTAGAGCAAGGAGTCCTAGAGCAAGGAGACCTAGAGCAAGGAGACCTAGAGCAAGGAGACCTAGGATAAGAAGCCAAGACTCCTCGAGGCAAATCCATCTTAACTAGAGTGATTACCCCAGAATGGGTTCCCCAAGACAACAAAATCATATAACTATTCTTGAATAGAGAAATAGAGGAAGCCTTTTGGAGATTCAAGCCAGATCAACTTAACAAAATAGGCTGAGTCACCATCTATGAGTTCAAAGATCCTGAGATACCACGCAAAGTTGTCTATCTCGATAATACATCGGAGAGAATGTTCTTGGTAACGGAGCTTGGTAGGCATGCCTACACTTGGAAGGGTGAATGGAGTACAACACGAAGAGATGAACATTGACTGACCCTTCACCATGGTAAGAATCCCCTACTTTGGCAACACTATAACAATGATAGACTAGCAAACATCTTTGTCAGCATACCCTTGAGCAATTAGCTCAAGACCACATTTTTCACACCATAATTCTTCCAATGCATTCCCCAAGAATGCATACATAGGGCCACATTACAAGGCATGCACAAGGCACATGTTTTCTTCCACCCATGCACTAACATAATTACCCATCATTCATTATGGGTTACAAGTACATGGCATGAAAACTATGAAACATATGTTTGAAAGATCCAGAGGACATCAAGGTTATGACATCAATACCTATGAAGCAATTCAACGCTGACAACTGCTCATTTTCAACATTGACAACTGCTTTTGCGAAACTTGTAATTTTTGAAAGCTAAAAATCCACTATCATGTGAGAATCTAAGAAATAAGCACATACAATGGGATTACAACTTGCAAAGCCTAGCAGTGAAAAAATGACGAATAGGAGAACCGACCTTGCTACATTTGGAAGGCAAACCACTCTTGCTGATACATGATGAATACTACCTCTCAAAGTACTACATGGAACACCCACTCCAACAAAGGTCTGTCAGGGATGATAGACTCAAGAGGGGGGGGTGTTGGCACTCAAGGTCAGGCACAAGGTGCTGGAACACATCAAAGTAGTGAACACACAAGAAGAGGGAGCATGTACGGAGCTCCAAGAAGTATATGTCACATTTTCAAAAGAAACCCCTATAAAAACAACGATTTTGATCACTAAAAACCATTGTAAATATCATTTGACATTTTTACAACTCCATTTTGTCCAAGCCAAGGAGTCCTTGAGCTTGAGGAATATTAGAAGTATCTAGGTACCAATTTTCATAATTTTTAGACTCCGTTTGAGCCCTCAAATAAGCCCTGGAACCTAATTTTTAACTGGGCCAAACACTAGGTCTGGATAGGGCCAAAACTAGTCAAAAAAATATAAAAAGAGCTAGAGAGCTCATTTTTAGGGGTTATTTAGTTGGAGATTGAACAACTTCTTGAGTGTTGTATGTGTTGTTTGAGCTTGCTAATAGAGGATTCCATTGTTTCACTCTTTGTCTTGCCATGTGTGTATGTGTGTATGTGTGTACATGTTTGTGTGCTTCTCACTCACACACTTGTACTCTCACTTGCTCATGGACATCATACCATCCTCACGTCTTCTCGGATTGACAATTATGAGGTGGATCTCCTCACATTTGTACTTGCAATTGTGCTAGAGTGACAACCTTTTATGAGACAATTGCAAGTGGTTCAATATTGGGGAAAAGATTGCCTTTATCTTCAAAACCTAGGAAATGTTACTAAAGTCAATCTAAAAAGAGAAAGTTATTATAATGTATCCCTAGGAGAACAGAACAAAGTTCATCATGAACATGGAAATATGGATGATTCAGATGATACTAGTGATAATGAAGCACCACTTTGGACATTTGCTTCAACAAACAAGAAATTACCCAAAAATTCTAAGAACAAAAGACTACATAAATGAGAGAAAAATAGACGATAAAGATATATAAAACATAAATTTAATGATGAAGATTTTGAACCATATGGATGGAGCCAAATATTCTTTACTTTAGATGTAGCCAATGAAGAACATGTGGGAATAGATTTTGAAAATGAAGAAGGGTATGATATCTTCTACATAGGGTTGAGGATGATAAGGGTTGAAAAATAAAAACTTGCATCCAAAACAGAAGAGCAAAAACAAGAAATAATCAATAGAAATTCATATTTAGAAGAAGTTCAAGCCAGTGATGTAATCAAGGATAAAATATGAGAAGAATACAATAAACTCAACCAAAAACAAGAAACAAGAAAACAAACAGGAATAAAAAAATAAAGAACAAAATACTCAAGAAGAAAAACAAGAAAAATTTGATGTTCCATCAAATTTTCAAAAAAGGTGAAATTGAAGAAATATTATTGCTTAAATTAAAACCTAGGAGAGAGAAGAAAAAAGGAGAGTCCTATGAAAACCAGGAAGAAACAAGAAATATTGTAATAGCTCAAGAAGGGGGAGAAGACAGATAGATAGTGATTGCAAATGTCAAGCTCAAGGTCATCTTTTGGAGGAAGAGTTGCTACACCCTTGGAGGAGTTGTGCTATACATTAGGAGATCTTGGAGGAGTTCATTTCAACCAACATAATGTGAGTAACAAGTCTACATCTATCCCCACTTGTTCATTCACTAGTTTTTTATTTACATAGTCAAAATTTGGGTTTGCTATCAAAAAATTCTAAATTGTTCATATTCTCCATATTCTCACACACACACATACACTCTCCATACCTCTTAGGTACACAATTTCTCATATCTAGTTCTTATTTTTGCCTAGATTCAAATATTGTGAGTTTCTATTATATTCACACATTGTAATTGACATTGGAATACAAGATAGTGTAGGTGAGCATCCTAGGTTACTGTACACTTTGAAAGATCTTGTCTATTCTCTGTCTATCTCTCACTCATCTTCTTTTTGAGTCTTAAGGTGTGTATGTCAAGGTTCATGTGTTGGAAGATCCTGTAAACCTGTGATTGATTGTTATTGAGGCCCACCCCACTTCCAACATATTTGTTGGCTAAGAAGTTTAATTTTTTGTGGATCATCAAGCCTTATTATACTTGGTAAATAAACCTTGTCAAACAGGGAGAATAATGAGGTGGTTCTTACCCCTCATGGAGTTTGAATTTGAGGTTGTAGTAAGACAAGGGAAAACACATTTGAGGGTAGATTACTTATCTGGGATTCTTACTGGGGAAAAATCACATCTAACTGATGATGAATTTCTTGATGCATACCTGTTCAATATAGAGAGCATACAAGAATGGGAAAATTCTTTGGTATCAATACTATCAATTGGACCAAACAAATCAAAACGCACTCGTACACACTTAATTTTGCAAAGTACATATTTTATTCTTTTATTAGGACAGTTGTATCATGTGAATAATATTGGGGTGTTGGAATTCTATGTTCTTGAAGAAGAACAAGGTATCTATTTAGAGAAGGCACATCTTTGGAGTCCATGTTTTCATGCTTCAAAGATTGTCACTGTAAATAACTTCGTGAGAATGGGTGTTTATTGGACAACCAAAGAAAAAGATGTGGAATCATATATAACTCAATGTGAAAAGTGCCACAAAAATCATCAAAAAAAGCTCATAAATCTATTCTGGTTTCAAGAAAATCCTAAGTAGAGTAACCATATTGTGGAACATTTGAAGTTGGATACTCTTAAAGAACCAATGAAATAGAATTCAAAAACAAGAAATATGCAAGAAATGAGTAAAGACTTTGTTCTCATTAATGATCAATTGTACAAGAATGGTATGGATGGATACTTAAGGATCTATGTTCCTAAAGAAAAATATTTGGAAATGCTAGAATTGGCTTACTCAGGGAGGTCACTTCTTAGGTGAGAGGTCTGCTAAGTTAATCCTATATTCAGGATTTTTGTGGCCTACATAAGTCTCATATGCAAAATTGTTTGCACAAAAATGTGACATTTGCCAAAAAACAAAACCACCTACAAGGAAAGATGCATTGCCTCTAAAACCTTTGATATCTACAAGAGTATTTAGAAAATGGGGATTAGACTTCATTGGATCTATACATCCACTAGCTAAAAGTTCTCATGCAAAATATATTATAGTAGTAACAAATTACTTGAGTAAATGGGCTGAAGCAAAAGCTACTATAAAAAATGATGCTCATACAACTGCAAAGTTCTTATATGAACATATCATCACTAGATATGGATTAACAATTGACTTGGTAAGTGATAGAGGAACTCATTTCATGAATCAAGTGATTGAAACATTGACATATCCAAACATGCTTACACACAAAAAATCTGCACCCTATCATCCCGAAGCTAATGGCCTTGTAGAACGTACCAACAAAGTGTTATGCATTGTACTTTCTAAACTAGTGAATAATAAAAAAATAGATTGGGATATGCAACTATATCATGTCCTATGGTCATATAGAGTAGCATATAAAACTTCAATTGGGACCACTCCATTCAAATTAGTCTATGGACTAAATGCAGTCCTACCTATGGAATTTCTTATATCTACTTTAAGGATAGTAAACTAATTACAATGGATAGGACATGAGCTATCTGATAGAATTTTGGAGTTGGAAAAATTGGGAACTTCTAGATTGCAAGCTGTTATGAGTATCTATTTAGAAAAGAAAAGATAAAAGGCTTATCATGATATACACATCAAAGAAAAATATTTACAAGAAGGAGACCTAATTCTAGCATATACACTAAAGGAACATAATAGGAAATTAGAAAAAAGAGGACACGCTCCATACATCCTTCATAAGATTAGTCCTAGTGGAGCAATACAGTTGGAAAACATAGATGGAGAATAAATGCCAAATTATATGAGTGGACGCAGGATCCAAAGATATATGGAAGCCTTAACAACCCAAGTATGGAGAATATTACAACAATCACACAAAAGGAAACAAGAAGAACAATAGATAAGACAAGATGCTTAGAAAGAAGCAAAAGAAATAATAAGAAACACAAAGAAATAAGAAATCTAATGGTTTGTGAGGGAGAATCAAAGGCAAACAAAAAACATCTACTAGTAATTGCAATGCAATAAAAAGGAACTAAAATTAGGGTTTTACTAGACACAGGATCCTAAGTAAACCTAATTAGTTTGTAAATTCTAAATCAACTTCAAAAGAGGAAAAAAGAGAGTAGTACGGTTATAAGAACAATAGACAGACAAATACTTCCAACATTATCATTAGAGAAAATTATTTTTAAAATACAACAGGAAGAATCCATAGTTGAATGTGAGGAATGGCCTCATAAATTGATGCCTGGAAAGTTAATCTTAGGCCAAACTTTGATGAAACAACATTAAGTGTCCATTAATTTTTATAAGAAATTGGTGAATGTAAATGTTAAAGATAAAAAAAATGAGAATTTTGTTTGTAAGAAATGATGTGTAGGAACAAGAAGAAGACATACACAAGCTCGAATAGGAAACCTTCAAATTTCTATTAGAAGAAAACTTAATACGGTTGAAGCAATCTGTGAAGATAAAACCTGTAGAAGATCAAATGAATACATCATTGGAATATAAAGAAAATTAATCCAAAATACAATAGTACAACCACCTAGTCAAAACATAGCCAAAATCACCAACTTCAAAAGAGAAACAAGCACCTTCATTAGGTACACACAAAGCTAGAACTTTACAACAATTTGAAGAGTAGGGAAACAAATCAAGCAAATCAAGATGGATTTGGAGGAAGAAATCTATAGAAAAATACAAAAAAAAAAATCAAAACCAATTGAAAAACACAACAAATCAATATACAACCTCATCATTAAAAAACCACTTAAGTTCATTACTTAATACCCTCCTTTTTCACCATAAACAACGTTTCATAACTAAAGTATGCATGTGTAGGGCTAGATTACAAAGCCGTGCATTCACAAGCACGTTCTCAACTTTGTGTTACTTCATTCTTTGTTTTTGTTTTATTTGTATCAACAATCTCTTTCAATATTCTTCCAACTGCACTTAGAAAATCAAGTAAAATAGGCCTTGCTTCAATGTGATGAGCACAAAAAGAGTCTTTGAAGTGAAGTGATAATAGTATGTAATGATGTGTGGTGTAAACTTTTTATCTTCCTGTGATGATGTAGTGAATGATTGTTTGTATCTCTTATTAACTAGTATGGAGTCTTGTTGTGTTTTATTTTATAGGAAAAAATGACTAAAGGGCTTCCAATAGCTGAAATGAAATGGATTCAGTGTCACTATCAAGAGGACATTGGTTCCTTGATAGTGAATCAATAGAGGAAGTAGTGGAGTTGGACTCTGAGCTAGAAGAAGTATCCGAACAAGAGCAGATAGAAAAATAATTAAAGGAATTCCTCAAAATTGTGAGCAAGCACATTTTCACAATAAAAAAGGAAAGTACAAGTACATAAGGCTCTATCAAGAGTTTTACAATTTCCAGAGGTTTGCATCAACTTACAAAAGATGGAAAGCAGTGGGACTTCATAAGTTTTTAGAGAAGCCTATTGTTGACCTAAGTACCAACTTAGGGACTTGTGGAGAAAGAGACTATACCTCAATCCCCCTCAAGTGCATATAGTGGGGATTCACGCTTTAATTACCAATCCGATGAGTATACAAACCTAGCCGAGTGTATGAGGACATGCAATCAAGTGATGATCACGCTTTAATTACCAATCCGATGAGTATACAAACCTAGCCGAGTGTATGAGGACATGCAATCAAATGAACTACTCAAAGAGTGTAAACAAGGCAAAGGCTAATCCAAACAAGCTTCAACTGACAGTCATGGTGTCACGATACTTGGTGCAGCAGCCAACAGTAAATTGAGCTTTTCTCTCAGCTCCAAACTCCAAATATAGTGAATAGCATATGTATTTTGAAGCTCTCGAGAAGACGGATCCAATGGCAGTGGCTTCACTCAATTTTGACACTCCTACCTCAAGTTATGAGCAAAATACTGAGCCATGGGAAAAACCTTCCTACACTTCAGCACTTCCTACACTTTGCACACACTTCAACAACAACAAACAAACACTTTCATGGATAGACATCACTTCCTAACACTCTTTCCAAGCAATACACATGCACACAAGCTCACAAAGAAGAAGATACAGAGTGAAGAAGACACAAATTCGAATTTCTGTGCTCTCTATTTTCACAATGGCAAAAAGACTTCACAAAGAGCCACAAATTGACTTATATACTTGTGCCCTAAAAATGGTCCTTTCACACAAGAGACCGGCACTTTATTCACTAAAAGACTAATTTCCTACTATTTTACATGGGTAAGTTTCTAATCTTCTGAGGGGATGCATCTAGAGGACTTCTCTAGTGCATTTACAACGGAAAATATATTACAAGAATGGTTGCCACGCACGCCACCAGTGGAAGGTATGAGGATGTGGTGCTTCAGTCTTCAATCTAGACCTGCCAAAGATCAAGAGGTTGAAGCACCCTTGTGGGCTGCGTCCTTTCCTTGGTATGTGTGCCCCTGCGGGGCTCTGTGCAGAGATGGGTGTTGCGCCCCTGCGGGGCTTCTTGCAGAGATATATCTTCAGATATTCCTTTTTAGTGAAGCTTCTTTCGTTGTCTTCTTCTTTTGTTCCTTTTACTTGATTCTTCCTCAACACGTTGATCCCCGACAACGGCGCCAAAAACGTGTTGACCTAAGTACCAACTTAGGGACTTGTGGAGAAAGAGACTATACCTCAATCCCCCTCAAGTGCATATAATGGGGATTCACGCTTTAATTATCAATCTGATGAGTATACAAACCTAGCCGAGTGTATGAGGACATGCAATCAAGTGATGATCAATGAAAATGAACTACTCAAAGAGTGTAATCAAGGCAAAGGCTAATCCAAACAAGCTTCAACTGACAGTCATGGTGTCACGATACTTGGTGCAGCAGCCAACAGTAAATTGAGCTTTTCTCTCAGCTCCAAACTCCAAATATAGTGAATAGCATATGTATTTTGAAGCTCTTGAGAAGACGGATCCAATGGCAATAATTTCTCTCAATTTTGACACTCCTACCTCAAGTTATGAGCAAAATACTGAGCCATGGGAAAAACCTTCCTACACTTCAGCACTTCCTACACTTTGCACACACTTCAACAACAACAAACAAACACTTTCATGGATAGACAACACTTCCTAACACTCTTTCCAAGCAATACACATGCACACAAGCTCACAAAGAAGAAGATACAGAGTGAAAAAGACACAAATTCGAATTTCTGTGCTCTCTATTTTCACAATGGCAAAAAGTCTTTACAAAGAGTCACAAATTGACTTATATACTTGTGCCCTAAAAATGGTCCTTTCACACAAGAGACCGGCACTTTATTCACTAAAAGACTAATTTCCTACTATTTTACATGGGTAAGTTTCTAATCTTCTGAGGGGATGCATCTAGAGGACTTCTCTAGTGCATTTACAACGGAAAATATATTACAAGAATGGTTATGATACAAAGATATGATGTCTAAATCGGAAAAATATTGGGGCCCGTCTTTTTCTCTGCTTTGTGTTCTCTTTAGCTCTGCAACACTCTCCCCCTCTTTGTCTCTGTCGTCCCTTGACAGGCTTTACTTCTTGTCTTCGGTTTGTTGTCCGCATGCATTTTTTGGTCAATTTTGCCTGTTCATCAGTCTTGCATTACGTTTTAGTGGTCCTCTGATTTGTCCTGGTTGCACACATCGGACCCTACTGTATTATTCAAGCCTGTTCACTTTCTTTTCCCTGCACGCAACCCTTGCTCAGTTTTGCCTGTTTGTAAAACAGGTGTTCAGTTTTGACGGCCTCTTCTTAATTCTTGTTTTACATCCTCTGGGCCTGATACATTTGTCTTGCTTGATAAGTCGGGTTGCCACGCACGCCACCAGTGGAAGGTATGAGGATGTGGTGCTTCAGTCTTCGATCTGGACCTGCCAAAGATCAAGAGGTTGAAGCACCCTTGTGGGCTGCGTCCTTTCCTTGGTGTGTGTGCCCCTACGGGGCTCTGTGCAGAGATGGGTGTTGCGCCCCTGCGGGGCTTCTTGTAGAGATATATCTTCAGATATTCCTTTTTAGTGAAGCTTCTTTCGTTGTCTTCTTCTTTTGTTCCTTTTACTTGATTCTCCCTCAACACTGCCCCCCTCCTGGACTCAGTCGTCCCCGACAGGCTTTGACGAGCGACGGGCATATGTTCTATATATTTTCTGCTCTGTTTCATTAAGCAAATTGGCTTCACGTATCATTAATTGTTTCCATTGTTCTGCCTTCACACCGTCATTGGGTGGCTGTCTGTGATCTGCGAAGAAGCTAAGTTCGTATGCCACTAATCTGGCATTCAAATTAGAGGACATCTTCAAAAAGACCTCTGAATCAATTTCAAAAAATCCCGTAAAGAACGCTTCTTCAAACGTTTGCATATATACACTTGGCAAAAACATCAATCTGGAATAATAAGCCATTATTGTTGGTCGGCTAGGCATAACAGATAGGTCAAAAATGAGGATCTCTGTGCCTTGATTAATACCAATGAAATTCAAAAATGTGTAGGCCGCATGCTTGAAGACCTTCAATACTGTAAGTATCATACTGAGTATTTTATTTGTCATTTTGACAGTTAGGTCGGGTACTGTCGCATAATTCTGCAGCCAAAATTCGATGGTTTTGACCATATAATCTTCCGTTGGCAAGTAATTATGTGGCGGGCTTGGAAGCAGAGGGTAATTTAGCCATTGTTTATTTATAGCGCCATTTCTTTGCAAGTCCAAAAATTCTCTAGTGTCCCTTCGGCGTGGTATAGGACAAAATGAAGGGTTTACCTATAAGAAATAAGGTGCTGCTTGCCAATGCACTCTTAGTGTGGGATGTTTCTCCAAAAACTTCCTTCTCCACACAGGCTGTGCAGCTTCGAATTCTTCTTGACTGTATGAGAATGTATCATGTTTAAACTGTAGCTGCTCATCTGGACTTTTCTTTGTAATCTTCTTTATATATTGTCTGGTTTTCTCTTTCAATAATCCGTACGGAATGTTGAAAGGCTTCATAACCTTTTCCAAATCCTTACCCTTGATCTTGGCTTCCTTCATTACTTTGATTACTTCATTTTCAAAAATTTCCGTCAATCGGGACACCACTAGTGCCCGTTCCTTCTGACTTATTTCTACAGTGTATGGCATTGGATGATCATCATGTATGTCCGCCATCTGCTCATGTATTGGAGAATTATAGATCGGGGAAGATAGAGGACGTACCTCTACCTTGTCAGTAGGATTTTCCTTAGGTGGCACTACTGGTGTCCCGATCATTGTGTTCTGGTTGATTTGGATTTGTAATTGCTCTATTCGTTCATTTTTGGCTTTGTTCTCCTGTAGGGCTGCGCTGAGTGCTTCTTTTGTTGCAATCAATTCATTACCAATTTCAGCGACATGGTCCATGTTTTCACTGTAGCTTGCTGCAAATTTCCCATGTGCTGTATTCAACTGCATTCTTAGTTCATTTGTTTCCTGACTGTACTTCCGTTCCCATTCTGCTTTCAATTCTCGCTCTTGTTTCAGTAGATCTGCGTATTGTACCACCTGATCTCTCAATTCTTTTTCTTTAGTTTCAGATATCTCCTGCTGTTCCATAGGTTGATCATATAACAATGATTTCATCAATTCCTTATTCCTGCTCCGTAAAGTGTCATTCTCTTCCATGTACAACTTTAGCTGTGTCTCAAGTAAAGTGCTTCTAGCTTTAATTCTTTCTTTGTCAGCTTCGCTTGCATCATGTAACTTTTGTAAGTTAGCGAGCTGCGCCTGGAGTTGGTGATGTTGAGTCACTAATGTATCATATTGCATTTTTACTTCGAGCAACTCCATGTTTTTGGCTGCTATCTCTTTTTGTGCCTGGATTACGTGTGATGACAGTTGTTCGCTCATTATTTGGAATTGACTTTTTTCTCTCATGGCCTTATCATAATCTGCATCTATGTCCATCATTTGTTGTTGTGTATCCATAGCCGTTTGAATCATTTGCTTGACTACAGGCTTCAGTTGAGTGACATCCACATTGAGCCATGTTTTCGGGATACTCGATTCTTCGCCTGTTGTGACATCTTTGTCGTGTGCCACATGTAGTGTAGTGTCATAGGGTTGCCTAATCTGAAGCTGGATCCTTGGCTCAGCCACCATTTTTTCATTGTTTCCTTGAGGTGTATCATATGGTACCTCAATCACAATCTGCTCTTTATTTTGCAATAGCCCTGAATCCATGTTCATTGGAGTTTGTACTTCCTCTTTGATAGGTGGTTTTGCAGACGTAGCAGTTGTTGGAGCTTCTTTGATGTTGATTTTTGTAGTATCATTCAATTGAATGACATGCTCAGGCTTATTGGAATCTTCTATGTTCTTTTCCTTTTCTTCGTGGTTGTCTGGCGTCACTTCGACTTGATCGATCTCAGTCCATTCTTCTTCTTGAGTTTCTGTCCTTATGTCAGTGTCTAGAGTGTCTTTTTCGTGACTGGATTCTGCATCGGAACTCGAATCATCTAAACCCAGTTCTTTGTATCTCCCAGGTTGTTTTGGGGTCTTTTCTTGATGCATTTGTTGTTTCTCCTGACTTGCTTGTCTATAATGATGACCTTGAACATTGAGATTTACCTGCCCTTGCATGTACTGATGTGTCTCTTCTAGGGCAATGGATAGTTCTCTCTTAGTAATAGGCATTTGGGTCATCGTGATCTTTGGAAGAATGTGTGTCCACTTTGATTGGGGTGTAGCCTGGGCTTCCTCCTCTCTTAGACGCTTTGTACCCCTCATGGGTTTCTGTGAACTGGTTCCTGCCTCTTCAACAACAACAGCTGCTTTCTTTTTCTTGGGGTCCGTAGCGGATTTGGCATATTTGGCTAGCCCCTCTGAGGTCTGCATCTCCCGTAAGCAGTTTTTCATTTCAAGAGCTTCATATATAAGTAATGTCAAAGCCGAACTCCCATTGAGAAACTTCTTCTGGCCCCACTTCTTCTGGGCTTCAAATAATCTTTCTTGGACATAGCCTGTCATATTTACTTTATTCCCCACTTGTCTCATTGCATGCGAGAGTAGTTGTACTACAATCTTTTGTGGTGCAGTATATTTGTGCATACTTGGGAAACAAAAATGTTGGTGCACTAGGCGGACAACATCTTCGATATCAGTTCTGTTGATATCCAAAAAGGATCTCTTTTTAGGATCATGACATTCCTCTTTAATATTAGTGATCCCCTCTTGATTCCATCCGAAAGCTTTGTTGATTAGTTCATGTGTGAATTGAATGGTTTTCCATGTTCCTACTTTATCCAACACTCGTGCTTCGGGCACTGATATCTTAGTCGCTGTAGGCTGCAATGTATTCATTACTTGTGTACACCTTTGAAAATCTGGTAGATAAATCAGCAATTTAAGAAATGCCTCTAGGCCTGCCTGTGTCCACACATCCTCGATATGCGGTAATCCTTGTATTATAGTCTTGAAGTCTTGTGACATAATAGGGAAATAATGATCCCTATCCATAATCTTGATAGTTGCCATGAAAATGAGGTCTGACACTGGTTGGTCGTCTAGAAACCAATGGCCTCTTGCTTTGGTTATGGATTCGAGTGGAAGAAGCTGCACCTCTTCCTCTTGCGTGGCTTCGGAATTAGTAGATGCCATCTGCACTCAATATAGAGTATGAATTAGTGGTCATATACTATCAGAAATCTTCCTTCATTTGTTTGTCATAAACTTGACGTTGCTCCGAGTGAATGGTGTTGTCCCTTTCCCGTGGGTGTGAGAAAGGTAATACCTGGATTTTTCCATATTTTAGATATTTTTATATTTTCATCTGAAAGGAAAAACAAAAAAGTTAGATCATAGCCGAAGCGGTTATTATTTTTTGAGTGATTTTCTTAATGTATGTACAATCGCTCTCCTATTTCCCAGTAGGAAAATGTGCTCGACTATCCTGAAATAGAAGAAAGATGTGCCGAATGCTTGGCCTTGTAATGTGGCCCTATCATGCATACTTTGGGTACCGATAACTCCACATGTGTGCAACTCGAAGTAGTTGGATGATGCATGCAGTTTGTTTTGTCTTTCGGCAACCAAATCTGCTTCATTCTGTTGGGACGTATTGTATTCCGAAAATTCTTGATGAATGTGGTGCTTCTCCTGTTGTACGTCTGCTCCATCTGCTTCTTGAATCTTGGACTGGTTGTTGTTGCAACTACACACTTCTTTTCTTTCCTATAGCTAGTCTTCTTTAGTTGTTTTGTCCTTAGACCATATTGGTTCTCCTTGTGCAGTGCTTCGTCGTTTTGGTTTAGCTTCTTTGGAGCACATGATTTTGGAATCCATATTTGCACTCGATCCGGTTGGGCGGCTACTACTTTCTTTGGAATCCATATCCTAGCACTTCGTTGTTGACTTTGGTGCTCAAAATGATTTGCTTTCTTATTTGATTGGTTGCTCTGATGTCGAAGATGTTTCTGTTGTTGAAGATATGCGTCCTTTTGATCCTTTCTTATCCACGCTTGTTTGGTGTACGGAATAGGGTATGTTCTAATAGGTACAAACCTTGAATTACTCACAGGACTAGTCTCTCTTGTGCATGGTGTTTCACTGGGGCATGATTCAGATTGATTGACACTCCTGTGACTTGCTAGACTAGAAGATAGAATGCAAGCAGGAATCAATGTGTCCTCATATGAAGTACTTGAGGAAGGGGTATCTATAGTGCTATTGAACATACACTCATAACTTTGTTCAGTAGAGTGAATTTTTGGCTCTATGCTTGCGACTTTTATTGGTCGTTCGTATAGCAAACTGAATACTTCACGATGTCCTATCCTGGCTGAGATATATCCTAAGGCCAACTGAATGGTCACCTCATATTCGTAAATCCAGTCTTGACCTAGCACTATCTCTTCGAGTAAATCCTGATCATGACACACTAATAGCTTCTGTTCCATAGTGTTGTTGCCAAGATGCAGAGGTAAAGTGATTTCACCTATACATTGAGTAATTGTTCCTCCTATTCCTATCAACTATGCCATTGATGGATGTAATTCCTCCTTGAGTTTCTGCGTCAAAGAGAGTTTGATACAGCTTATGGCGGCTCCGATGTCAATGAGAGCATCCACTAAGTGGTACTCCGTTTTACCTGCTCCCAAATTTAAATATGGTTGTGTTCTTTGTGAACCTAGGTTTTTAGTGGCTCTAAAATTAGCCATTGGGATGAGTTCTTCTCCTAGTCGATATCTCTCATCTCTCTCTCTCATCCACTCTTTCCGTTTCTTAATTTGTTCTAGTGCTTCCTGTCTCGCTTCTTCACGTATCCTTTCCTCTTCAATTCATCTATTCTTGCCCTTGATTAATCGTGACATTGTTTCTTCAGTCAACGGTTCTAGATATTTTTTCGCCCGACATCCACTGATATAGTTTGGTAATACATCCCCATCTAGGGTTGCTAAGCTGATGGCTCCACTTGTCGATATACGATTGATGATTAATGGGCCATATCCTTTCTTCTGCAACTTCTTAGCGTGTTGTTTTAAGGTATATACCAAAACTAAATCTCCTTCCTTCAAATTTTTGTCCTTAATGTGAGCATCAAAGTAGGCTTTCTGTCGGCGTTTAGCAGCATAAATGCTTGCTACTGCTTGTAACATAGTTTTGTGAAGCTTTTTTATTTGATCCAATTGAGCTGATAGTTCATGTCCTGTCCACTCGTAAGTAGTTGCTACTCTGAGAGTGGGAATTAAGAAATCAATTGGCAAAATAGCATTTTGTCCATACACTAAGTTAAAAGGAGTAGTGCCTATGGCGGTTTTGTAGGCTACACGAAATGCCCATAAAGCATGATGTAATTGTTTATCCCAATCAGATCTACCATTGTTAACAATTTTTGTGAGAACTGCACACAAGATTTTATTCGAGCTTTCTGCTTGTCCATTGGCTTGTGGGTGATAGGGAGCTGATTTCTTATGAATTACCAAGAATTTATTAAGTAAGGCTTCTATGACTTCATTCACAAAGTGCGTACCTCTATCACTCACAATTTCTATCAGTAGTCCAAATCTAGTAAAAACATTCTCAAAGAGAAACTTGGCCGTAGTTCTTGCGTCATTTTTCTTGGTTGCTTTGGCTTCTACCCATTTGGTCAGATAGTCTGTGGCCACAATTATATATTCGGCATGGGATCCTTTCGCTGGTGGGCTAATGGGTCCCATGAAGTCTATCCCCCATTTAGTGAAAGCTCTGGCACTCATCATGGGTCTCAGTGGCATCTCATCTCTTCTAATTGGATATTTTGTTCGTTGACAAGTATCACATCGTTGCACATATGTTATGGCATCTTGATGTAGAGTTGGCCACCACATTCCAGCAAAGAGGATCATTTTTGCTGTTTTATCTGCAGAGAAGTGCCCTCCTGTAGCTCCTCTATGTGCCATCTCTAAAACAGCAAGATATTCGTCTTCATGAATGCACATTCGTAATTGATTATCTCTCCCTCGCTTGAAAAGTTGTTTTCCTATAATGGCATAATCCTTGCTTTGTTCTACAAGTGCATGTTTCCTTGCTATAGTGGCTCCTTCTGGGTATTCTTGGGTCTTTAAGAACTTTACCAGAGGCATGCTCCATCTCGGTGCTACTGTGGAGTAGCATAAAGTAGAGTTCTCTTCTGGATTTTGTTCTTGACAGGTTTGGCATGCTGATACATAGTTATGCGCATCTTGCTGCATGGTTGGCCAATATATGCCTAATCTCCTCAGGGTTTGCCATGTTCCGTTTGCATTCAAATGAGTTTTCCATTGATTCACATGTGCTTTCTGAAGCCACATTTCCTGTTCCTCCTCTTCAACGCATCTCATTAACAATCCACTTGAATCTTGGTGATAATAACTTCCTGCAATGATATGAAGGTTTTTAGTCTTCCATAGGTCTTGGGTTCGGTTTGGTGTGATCCCATCTTTAGGTCCATGCGTGAGTATAGGGATCAACTTTTCTGCCCATTGGGGACATACTTCCAGGTTAAAAAGGTACGTATCTGGCAGATCATCGGGTACTCCTATGGGTGGTTCTCCATGGGTCATTCTTGATAAGTGATCTGCTCTTATGTGGGTATTTCCTTTCTTGACTACTACCTCAAAATCAAATTCCATTAGTAATAAGAACCATCGTACTAGCCTTCCTGTATTGCAAGGTTTATTGACTAAGTACAATAAGGCTTGATGATCAATGAAGAATTTGAATTTGTTTGCCAACAGGTAATGTCTAAACTTTTTTACTGCGTACATCATCCCTAGGCCTTCTCTCAGTGGTGGTATAATTGCGTTCTGCTTGATTTAATTGTCTACTGGCATAGGCTATAGGGTGGTCTAGCTTTCCTGTATCTGCAGGTTCAGCTAAGACGCAACCAATGGCAAACTTGGAAGCATCCACATGAATGTGAAATGGCTTACTCCAGTTAGGTACTCGAAGGATTGGTGCTGAACTCAATCGATTCTTTAACTCATTGAAGGCTTTCTCACATTCTTCGGTCCAATTAAATTGAGTCAAGAGTGCATAGAGCGGTCTAGCAATTATGGCATACATGTGTATAAATCTTCGATAGTATCCACAGTGTCCCATAAATGCTTGTACTTCTTTAGCGGTCTTTGGTCTTGGTAAATCCAGAATTACTTTGATTTTTTCTTCATCAGTTGAAATTCCATTTTTAGAGACAATATGTCCTAATATCTTTCCTTGTCGAACCATGAAGACACATTTTTCTGGGTTGAGGCATACTCGGTATTGTTGACACTTGGCAAAGATCTTTTCTAGTTCAGGGATGTGCTCTGATCGTATAGCTGAATAAGTACATAGATCATCCACGTATACCTCCATACTTTTTCTCAAGAACTCTTTGAATACATGGCACATCAATCTTTGGAAGGTGGCTGGGGCATTCGTTAGACCAAAAGGCATGACTCTAAAGGCGTATACTCCCCATTCGGTTGCGAAAGCGGTTTTGTGTTGGTCCTCAAGAGTAATGGCTACCTGATTATACCCTGAAAAGCCATCCAAAAAACTATAAACTTCCTTCCCTGCCACTCTTTGCAACAGATGATCCGTAATTGGTAATGGGTAGCTATCCCTTATGGTCGCAGCATTTACTTTCTTCACATTGATGCACACTCTTAACTTCCCATTCTTTTTCAGTACAACCACCAAAGGTGACACCCATTCCGTGTGCTCAATCTCATATATGAATCCAACATCTAACAATTTATCTATCTCTTCCTTTATCTTTGCTGAGTACACATCATTGTATGTATACGGTCTTTGTTTAGACGGTTTGGCTTCGGATGTCATGGGGATTCTATGGGCACATATAGATGGATCTACTCCTGTCAAGTCCTTATAGGTCTAGGCAAAGACATCCCGATATTCCCTTATGAGGTGTATTAACTCTTGTTCCTCCTCCATTGAGACATCTTGTCCTATGAAAGTACATCGTTCTTCTCCTTCCTCTAAGGTTACTACTATCTTCTTGGTTTGTTCCTTATTGTCATATGCTATTCCTGGCTGTGCTTCTCTTTTAGGCATTTGAATAGCAATTTTTCTCTCTTCTTCTTCATAATTTTTGAAGTGGGCTGGCACTTCAAACTGATCTTGTGGCTTGTTTTCTTCACCTTCTGGTTCTTTATCTAGCTCCAGCTCTTCTTCCTGTGTAGGTTCCTGGTTGTTTTCGTTAGCTGTGACACCTATTTTTTGATTTTCATCCTCTAGTTCCATTGGTTCTTGTTCCATCTCAATGCTCTCATAGTCCTCCTTCCATTCTTTCTCTATCACTTCTCCTTCTTCAGCCTCCTGAAGGACTACTACATATAGACTAACGTCATATCCTTCCTCATCAATACATTCATTCATAGTTATTACTTCTTCGTTCACACATACATCGAGGGTCGCTAAAATCTCCATCCAACCATGAGGTTCAAACTCTTCATCCAAAAAGACTTGAGGCATGTAAGATGGATCTTGTACAGACCTAGCTACTCCTTGCCTTTGCTGCCATCCCTTTCTCCTATCCTCTTCCTTTTTGGCAGTTTGGCATATCCATAGATAAGTGTCCTCGTTCATCCAAGATTGGTCACTAGAACCTATGCTGTGAATTGACTGATCGTCTTCCTCCTTATGAATTTGATTCCATTGTAAGGGGGGAACATCTTGATAAGTATAAGTGTGGAGATTTATTCTTGTGGTAGTTCCTTCATGTTGTAGGTATACAACATCTTTTCCCCAATCTTGCACAACCTTTAACTATCTCATGAAAGGTCTCCCAAGTATCATTTCATAATTGTTCGCCCTTTCAAATTGACATATTGCTAAGGTGTGTTCAAATTCAACTCCGCATGTGGTGAAAACTACTCATTCCAATAATCCCAAGGGTCTTTCTGTGTGTCCGTCTGCCATTTGTATCTTCATACGCGTTGGTCTTAAAGCTGGTTTTCCCCATTTCTCCCAGATTTCTCTAGTCGCAATGCCAACATCAGCTCCGGAATCTAAGATGGCTTTGGTGGTATAACCCCTATAAGTAATTGGAAGGCACGTATTTCCTTCATCTCCCTCACTAAAATCTCCTACTTTATCCACTGGGATCTTTACTGTGTTTATTTCATCAGATATCTCTTTTTCTTCCATCTTGATCTCCAATTGATTGGTTAATTTCTCCTTCAAATGTGGTTTAACCTTCAATAATTCTTCTAATGTTAGGGTACAAGGGATTTTTACCTTTTTAAGGTGTTGTATGATATCAGATGTTTGGACTGATGGGTTCGGTTCTTTATTCCTTATTGAGGGAATGCAATACAATTCTGAATTATGTTCGTACTCTCCTGTGTAATTTGGCAAAACCTTTACGCTATCATTTTCTTCGTTACTCGGATCAATTGGTAATATTTCATTTGAATTCAACTCAGGTATTGAATCCTCCATTCCATCTTCTACTTCTAGTTCTTCAAAGGGTGGTTCAATTCCTTCTACTTTCTTCCATCTGTCTTCTTGGACTCTTGCCCACAAATCTTTAGGCCATTCCCCTTCTACTTCGGGAACAATGGATCCTTCCCTTTTATCCTCACAATAATTGCCATTCTGTGTCTTACTTGCTTCGGATTTTTCATGATCATGAGTGATGACGCACTCTTGGAATTCTCTTTTGGAAATTCGGGTTTTGGGTAATGGCAACGTGGGTTTTTCTAAGGTCTGTTGAGCAACTTCTATTAATTTTTTGCAGATCTCCAACCTCTCTTTCTCTAGGTCTCCTCTAGGATATTCTCTTTCATATTGTTCTACGGTAGGTCCTGCTCTTATTCGTGCCTTGTATGCATGAATCCACGTGGCTAATTCTTCAGGCATGGGATCTGCTAAGACTGATCCTACCTCTTCTTTTTTGTACTTTTCATTCTTGTTTTCTTCTTCAATTTTCTGTTCCTCGTTTGGGTTTTGTTCGTTCTTCTCATTTTCCTTCTTCTGTAGTAACTTCTTTTCTTTTATCCTATCTCTACGGTTCTTCCATCTTTGTGTTCTTTTACTTACAACACTTTTCTCTGGCTCTTCCGAGTCTTCAACTCTCTGAGGTGTGGGTGTATTCATCTCGGAGCCACTTTGATTGTGTTTTTCACGTTTTTCTGGGGTCTCTCTAGCTTTGGCCCTTGTTATCACCTTCAATGGTACAGTGTATTCCTTATCGCTCCCTGATGATTCGATTACTTCAATCACATTGATTTGCACGTTGGATGTAACCTTGTTGGGGTTCTTAGGACAATCTCTGAAAAGATGTTCCTTACCACAATCACTACAGTAACCTTCCCAGACTCGTTGTGGTGGTGGTGGGTTTGGCAATGTACATTCTCTGATATAGTGATCACCTCCACATTTGTAGCATGGTCCTCTAGGCACAGGCGATCTGTTCATGGGTCGGGGTGGTATGGTTGCTCTAGGGGCTGTGTACATTAATGACACGTAGTCCTGCTCATATCCATAGGAACTATCTGCTACTTCCATGCCATAGGCATATGGTTCGTACAGTTGTCCATATTCTACCATAGAGCTTTCATAATTGGGATATGCTCCTTGACTATGGTCGTAAGATGAGTCATATGGTTCATTACTAGCCAATGGTGTGGCTGGGACTATTGCTCTCTCTAGGTTTTCTTCAGGTTGAGCTATCTTGACTGGGACAACGTTCTGAGGATGGGGCGGTTGTTGTCCTAGTACTGGTTGTGGTTGGGTGTATCCTTGATACACATATGGTCGTGGCACTGGAGCCTGCTGCTGACAAGTAGGGTACCTCCATGCTTCACCTCCTTGCTCTCTCTGAGGGTATCCATAAGGTCTCATATACGGTTGTGCTGGTCTCGATTGCCTATTGTAAAGGCAATTTTTTGTACTGTGATTTGTATATTTTTGTTCTATACTGCAATATTGTAGAGGTCCTGGGACGGTGGGTCTATTATAAGCATAGGCAGATGGTGGGACTACTCCCCTAGTGCACAAGTGGGAAGGATGATCACCTCCACACTGCATACATCTTCTGAGCACGACCACTCTTAGAGGGTTACTGGGGTAGTTCCTCTGTCCTTGAATGTTCAGCTTCTTTGCTACCAAATCGGCTATTTCCTCTACATTGTTTTTAGGATTTGATGTGCTGCTGGCCAAATCTTCACTTTTCAAACTACCTTGAGGTATTTTCAAATCTTTTGCTAGGTTGTCTTCTAGGTCTATACATTCCTTCATGCATTCTTGCAAGGTTTGAACTCTCTTTACATATACCAGAGATCTTAATGATCCGTTCAATAATCCCTCCAAAAATAATGACACCATTTTATTTTGGGTAGGTCTCTCTTCCACTGGGCATCTGTCCACATACTGCTTGAATCTTCTTGCTGCCAATCTTACTGATTCTGTAGGGGCTTGCTTAAAGCTATGGATCAATGATGATGAGTTGTTTTTAATTCCTGACTTAGTGAATTCCTCAATCATTTCTTGATAGACTTGTTCCATGTTTTGAAAATTATTAGGGTCCAAAGGCTAGAACCATGCTAACGCAGTGTCTGACAAAGTAAGACCAAAGGACTCATATTGGATCAAGAAATCTTCTACTTGTTCGGCTCTGATTACTTGTTTGAATTCGGCTATATGATTGTAAGGTTCACTAGAGCCATCGTAGTGGTTTCTCATGCATTTGGCAACTTGAATTGGCCTTAATCTTCTTCCTGCTTCGGACGGTCTAGGCATTACTGGGAAAATTGGTCTTCCTATGGGTATGCCTGGTCCTCTTGCTACAGGTGGTCTGACTGGGACAGGAATTCCATGTCTTGGGTCAACAGGTGGTTGAGGTCGGTAATTAGGGTTATTTGCAGGCATTGTAAACTACACATGTGGTTTGACCGGAATTTGGGTTTGTTGTGTTTGTTGTGTTTGCCCCGACTGTTGATATGAATCATTCTGAGACGTTCCAAGTGGGTTTTGTGAAGTAGTGGCTTGGTCCCTAGGGGGAAACACTGGAATATTCTGATATTTCAACTCAGCTCTTTCTAATTCTGTTACGGGCCAATATCTTCTCTGATTCTTATCCAAATATGTGATGATGGTGGGGAAATCAGGATCTTGTAACTCATAGATGGTAATAGGATTAGGGGCAGCTTCCCATATTGAAGAATGTGCTCTAAGAAGAGGCTCCATTCCATTGATCAAGTATACATCCATTAGGGAGTCATCTTGAGGAATCAAGTCTCCTCTCCAAACCCTAGCAACAGTAGATCTCCCTCTAGGTGTAGTTACTCGCTCTTCATTCCCTTCTCCATTTAGGTTTGAAGCATTGTTTTCTTCCCCATGTTCATCAATGTTTTCCGGGTGTTCCGTGACAACATACTGGATATCTCTTTTGTCCATGTAAAATCCTCCTGCATACTTGACTGCTGGTCTAGGCACTATGTAAGCCTCTAAAGCCTTCTTTGACCTGGCCACTGATCTGTTTAGATCATCCAAATAAATAGGGATCTCATTTAGGTTGGTGTTTACATACTCCAAGGAGGTTCGATACTCTCCCTCAATAATTGACATCATGCCAATCATTGGTACTGTGTTCTGCATATCCTCTGAAGCCATGGGAATTTCTTCCTCTGACTCACTGGAGGTCTCCGAGTAATGTGAACGGCTACTTGGCTCGGCTACACTACCTACAGAAGAGATTACACTTCTTCGGCTTCCTAGGGTTCTTCCACTTAACAACTCTGACCAGCCCTTGCTAACCTCTAGCTTCTAGAACTCTTCACTAAGGATTAGAATTCTAGAAAAATTTTGGCTGGGAATTGACTGAAAATGAACTTTTGAATTTTCCAAGTTACACTTGGAACTTGATGCTTAACTTAGTCAATCTATCCTAGAGGTTCAGTTCAAAGTCAAAGTCTTACTCTTTTAGAAATTTATCAAAAATTTCCGGATCATCAACACTTTAGCTTGAAGTGTTTCAAGAAGATCTTGGAAGTTACTTTGTATCTTCTTACGAACTTGATATGGAAGTATCTTGAGATAATACTGTTATCCTCCTGGAATTCAAACTTCTCCTTTGAAGTCTTTAATTCCCTTGAGGATCAGATATAACTTCAAGATTTATTCTAAGACTAAAAGATAATTATCATCCACGGTCCGATGTCCCATACCATCTTTCCTACATCTCTATCATCACTAAGGACTTGATAAGTGTAGGAGAGATTGTGGAAAAAAGTTTGCAAGTGAGGTTATGAACTATGGAGCTTATGTAGAAGACCTATACAAAGGATTCAAGAAGATAGTTGGAGGTGAAAAGACAAGTACACTATTCACTTTTGAGCTCCAAGACACACAAAACATAACATTGTTCAATTATAGCAAACAAACCTTATCAAAACTAGAGGGTTGGCACAAAAGGTTGGCTCCCATTGGAGAGAGGACCTTGAAAATTAGCAAAGATCAAAGTGTACTTGGACTACCTAATATCACAAAGCAACATATGATTTATAAAGGCGGTGCATGTCAAGTTGGAAAATTCATGGAGTCATCTCAAGAGCTTGTCCACATCAATGTTTGGGGATGAAGCAAGGAACCATCTATCTCATGGTCAAGGTAATATGTGTCTTTCATTGATGATTGTAGCAAATGGATTATACTTGAAGAAGTATTTTGCTCTTGAAGAGAATCAAATAGGTAAAACATTGAAGAGGCTAAGGTCTAATGGTGGGGGAACGTATTTCTCCCATGATTTTGACTCATTCCTGCAAGAGAAAGGAATCAAGAGAGAGATTACAACTAGTATATGCCTAAGAAAAATGGTCATTGTAGAAAGAAGAAATAGGACCATAGTGGAAGTATCCAGGTCAATGCTTAATGAAAAGAAATTACACAAATATTTATGGGAAGAGGTACTATACACTATCACCTAGCTTATAAACAAGTTACCTCAAAATATTTGGAAGGAATCACTCCTCATGAAGCTTGGCATGGAAGAAGACCAAGTTTAGATCATTGCAAAATATTTGGATGAAGACCAAGTTTAGACCATCACAAACGAGAGGAAAGCTTGACCCCAAGGAAGAGAAATGTGTGATCATAGGTTATGACTTGAACCAAAAGGGGTATAGTCTTTATAATCCTAGCACAAAAAGATTGATAGTAAGTCGCGATATAGTTTTTGATGAAAATATTTCTTGGTTTGAAGATGATTGTAGGAATATACAATTGTCTTATGATTTGGAGGATGATTTTCTAGTACATTCAAACAAAAATCCACACACACTTGGAGAGTCAAATGAATCAGAGGATGATCCAAAGACACCTAGAAGGGAGATCAAGTCTTGGAACCCTAAAGGTAAAGCAAAAGTCCAAGAATTAAGAGATGTAGAATAATTATCTCAACAGACCATCAGAAGGTCTACACAAGAAAAGAAGAAGCCAAAAAGGTATGGATATGATACCTCATTAGTCACTAAGCATTCTATATACATGGATGAGGACATGAACTATGGAGAACCCTCACCATATGAGGAAGCCAAGAAGAAGTGAGAGTGGAATCACGTCAAGAAGGAAGAGATTTAAGCATTGCAAGAGAACAAGACTTGGGGCTTAATCCCTAAGACATCAACCATGAAGGTCATTGGATCTAGATGAATCTATAAGGTAAAAGAACCATAAACATATATAAGGCTATGCTAGTAGCCAAGGGATATGCTCAAAATCAAGGCATTGACTATGAGGAGACCTTTTCTCCTGTCATAGAGATGCCTACAATCCCTTCTATGTCAGTCCTCTCATTAAGAAGTGCACCATGTAAAACTACATTAAAAATGGAACGATCTATACCATCATTTGAAATATATAAAGGCTAAGAAATTACCTCTTTTGGACCAACACTTGATGTTCCACCTATAAAAGGAGATAGAAAAATGGCATACACATCCTTGTAGCAAATGTCTCCTTGGTACATGAAAGTAACGACTGAATTGCATCTATTGGAGTTTGCAGTCTGTGAAAGCACACAAAAAAACACAAGGAGGAAGAAGAAGGAGAAACTTGGAGCACAACACAACATAGAATACATTACCAAGTGAGTGTACAAAAGATAAGTGACCTATTTGGGTTATAGGCCTTTATACAAGCGGAGGGCAAAAACCTCCTAAAGATGGAAAAAAGTACACCGATGATCCTAAGTGCGTTCACACACATAACTACCAAAATATATCAACAAAATATATGTATGCACAAAAACTTTTTTTTTGAAAAAATAGAAATGAGAATTAAATTAATGAAGCACTTACATTTTATGAAGGGAGTTTATAGGCACTATGTACATCTTGGGGAGAAATGAAGCAAGCAGTAAAGTAGTGCCCCAATCGTATCATTCATATAAGATGAATGAACTCTTCTCCTTAGTTCAAGGAAGTTTGGATATCAGCAAATGTTTCTCAACATATGTGTTTGCTTTTTGTTATGTGTTAGATTTGACAACAGGGCACCAAGAGATTCTTCTTTGGGGGCGGAGAGAGAGAGAGAGAGCGAGAAGGAGAGAGAGAGAGAGAGAGAGAGAGAGGAACTTGTCTTGAGAATGATTTGCAATGACAATCACACATGTATTGTGTGTTGTCGTATGTGAGTGCAAAACAGCCAAGAAAGTACGAAAGAAACTATCGAAAGCAGATGAATGTGCATTCCCTTGTGCTTCTCTTTTTCATTTGGGGCGACCTACCTTGACTTAACTTGTAAATGTACTCGTGCCTACCAATCAAACACGGACTTCTCACTTCTCCAAAGGAGTAACGCACACAACAAAAGTTTGTGTGCTAAGAATGACTTTATGTGCAATATTAACTTTTTTTTTCTTTTGCAGGAATCTCCTTGGCATAGATGATTGATTTTGTGGAATAATTGCCAACAATCCATCAAGAAACACAAGTGTTTTAAGCAAGGGATCATGAAGTGAAAGTGGTTTCTCTAGGATGGTGAGTTTCTTTCTGATGAGCAATGCAAAAGTCTAATTACTTTATCTCCTGCTTGTGTGTGCAGGTTGTTTTGAAATACAAGCAATTGCTCGCCTCGAGGATGGAAGAATGTAGAGCTCACCATATTGAAATTCATGACATTGCTCAAGACATGTGGAGAGCTTTCAGAAACATCAAAGGCTCTTTGGCCATTATTATCCACAGAATCAACAAGAGATCGAAACTGCAATCCTCTATTTGTCAATGGAGATACAGATTCATCTACTTATGGGCTTTCCCTGTCAACATAAAACACTCTATTTTGTAGTGGCTTATTATCCATAATGGCTTGTAGTCTACATAATATCTAAGAGGATTAATGTCAATGATCAAAGTTGTTCATTTTGTCGTAGAGAGGAGGATCTACCCCACATTTTTGTGCATTGTTGGCATGCCAAGAAAATTTGGCATCTCCTTCATCCTTATCAGAAGTTGAAGTGCAACCTTCTCTTGCGAGCTAAAGGTTGTTGCAATAATGTGGACATGTTGCTTTGGTAGATTTGGAGAAGCCACATTCTCTAGCATATTTGTCTTAGCAAAAATCAGTCATGCTTCAAAAGTGGAAAAAGGAACTACATTATCTCTCTCAAGAAAACCTTGGTTTCCATTGATCAACAAAGCCTATTGGCCATCAGAAATGCTTTGGATAATAGTACTTCCTTGTATGCAGAGCTGACCAAGCACCAACCTCACAAGTAGAGGGATATTCTTCTTTCCTTGTACTCTGTGGATAGGTTTTTCATGCTCTTTTCCATAGATATGTGATGTATTGTTTCCCTTTTGTTTATTCTTCCTACCTAGTTCTTTGGATTCACTGGTTTCTTGTGTTTTTCCTTCTGTTGCTAGAGTATGTCGTTTGTGATGGGTTGGATGCTCCCTATATACTTATTGTAGGACCTTGCCTCCCTCCATAAATAGTAAGTGCTTCCTCAGTAATTTAATTCTCATTTCTATTGTCTCAAATAAAGTTTTTGTGCATATGTATATCCTGTGAGTAGGTTGTAAACTCATGTTTTTATGTTTATGAGCATGCTTATCATGGTTAAATTTGATATTTTATGAATTACATTTTATAGTTTATAAAAATATTTTCACTTTTTACAAATTATAACTATAATCTGGATTGGGATTTGTTATGCCCAACTTTGAACCCAAGGCATTCCTTTGATTTTTGTGACGAACATCATATTAGAGGCCTGGCTATGGTTTATACTCACACATAAAATACAACTTTTCTATCCTTCAATATTTGTTATATGTGCTTGTGTGTATTACATTTGAGAATACGCATATTTGTGTAGCCTTTGAAATGTCTTTATTTACAGGAATAATTCAACCTTTTTTATGAAAGAAGTATATAATGAGAGGAGAAGATAAATATAAATCAAAGAAAAGTTAATTTTAATCCTCTCAATCTCTAAATGGTACCATCATTCTGGGGAACATTACAAGTAAATTATGCACCTACCCTTCCCTTAGTGAGGGATCCAGATTCTTTTCATCTTTTATTTTAGATTACAAATAACAAAGAGTGGTAGAAAGGGGGTAGCTTTTGAAGCTCTTAGTACAATCACATAGCCTGCAGTATGAGTAATTTTGGGGTTGCCCCCAAAGTTCATGATGCATCTTTTCTTTTTGATTTTCTAGATAGCTTCTCCTTTGATGACCTTACAAGAGAAGAACATTCTGTTGAGGCTAGTATTGTTGAAATTCAAGGCACCTGAGTGGGAGAGGAATCTAAGTCCCTAATGATCGATGGATCCTATGAATCCCTTTTGGAGGACAATTTCTTGACCAAAATCTTTTCCACCATCTTATGTACCATAGAAATAGTGCTACCAATACCCATACTACCCTTTTTTTTAGGGAGACCATAGATGTCTCAGTGAATTCTCTTTTCACAGGAAGTTCCTATGGGAAAACCTTGATCCTTTGGAGCTCTTCCATCTGGTCTCTGACATGAGAGAAATTTGTTACTATATTTTGGTAGATGTATAAAAGACCAATGGCATGCTTATCTTTTGTACATTCCATAATTATTAGTACATTTTGTGTTATGCTTCCAAGCTTCTTCTTCTTTCTCATTCTATCTGTGTGCTCTAGCTCGTGCTCACTTTTTAATTGCTGCAAAGCTTCAGAAGCTTATATCTACCTCCTAGAATGCATATCTTAGCCATTGTGTACATTATAATTTCTTTTTGTGACAATCTTTGTTCATGCTTCTATTTGTGCATGTTGACAATGCTTTTTGAGGTGCATTGTCCATGCATCACTTGTCACCTTGTAGTAGAGGGTGTGCTTGTACACTTTTAAGCAATCAATCCGTGAAGAATAGACCTCTAATTGTACAGTTTTAAGCAATCATTATGTGAAGAGTGGACCTCTAACTAATGCCATCAAATTTACTCTCAAAAGAGGTTCTTGATCATGATCTACTTCACTAAGTTCCACAATACATTCCCATGAGGGTTAAATATTATTGCCAGGCTTCATGATCAAACCCCACAATTTCAATCTCATCACCAAGCTTCAATTCATGTGGTCTAATCCTTTTTGCCTTTTTTAAATCTTATTAAAAAAGGCAAAAAGAATTAATATGCATCACTTCATGTGGTCTAATGCCATCAAATTTACTCTCAAAAGAGGTTCTTGATCATGATCTACTTCACTAAGTTCCACAATCCATTCCCATGAGGGTTAAATCTTATTGCCAAGCTTCATGATCAAATCCCACAATTTCAATCTCATCACCAAGCTTCACGATCAACTCCATTTCCCAAGCAAATTCATGATGAGGTACACCTTTGGTGATGAGTGATGATATGGCCAAGTACACCTCCAACGTGATCAACCAAGAATCATCTCCCATGCCACATTTGGTACACTGTTCAAGATTGAAAAGCAACAATGATCATAAAAATGATCATATGTCACTCATTACTAATTCAGTTTTCACGTGCAATAGATGTTTTCAGAGCTCTGGATAAGTAATACAATTTGCAATAGGCTCAGTGCCATGAGTCTAAAATACCTTCTTCACTCACACAAATGACCTAAACAAGTGTTAAATCTTGACAAAACATCTTCAAAACATTGTGAAAATGATAGATAACACACCAATACAAATTATTCAAGTTTCACAAACCCAAAATCAAGAAAAATGCAAGCTCAAAATGCAAGAAAAATCAAAGCAATGAGTTTGCAAGAAGAGGGAGTTCACTACACTTAACATAAAGTTTTTGCAAATGAGGACATTGGACATTTTGTAGCAGTTCCCTCAAGAAAATTTATTTTCTACAAAAAAAATTCCTAGAGACATAAAAGGAAGTACACCACTCTAAATCTCTTTGTTGTGGGATTTCCATACCATAATCCTAGTACAATCTCGGAAACTATTTACAACTCTCTTTTGCTGCATAATTGATGTGAGAAAGTGCAAAAAGAATTGTGTCACTTCTACCACTACGTGTCATTCATCCCCTCTTAGATCTTGTCATCCTTGACAAAACTATTTGGTAAGTCCGTCTTGTAAGGTTCTAATCTAGAGCTCCAAGAATTTCTAGTTGAAGTGCATCTTTGAACAATCTTTGTTGCAAATGCGATGACCTGGACTTCATTTCTCTTTAGCAAGTGATTATATACATTGTTGCATATCATTGTCACCCACAAAGTTGGTTTGCAAGGACTAAAAAATAAATGGCAATGAATCTCTTTTCCTCTCTTTCTTTATCCCTTTTTTTTTCAATAAAGTAAGCTGATGATACAACTAAGGCAACAATACAATTGAAAGACTAACATAATAAAAAAAATCCTTGAGTTTTAATACATGTCTAGAAAAAATGTTGTGCCTTCTTCTCTCCCCCTTCTACTGTGGACTACAAATATCAAATTTTATCAAGATGAGAAGAAAGTAGGAAAGAAGAAATAGTTTTTGCAAATATTATAAAGGAAATTATCATCTCATAAAGAGTTGTCCAAAATTGGTTGCAAAAAAGGCCAAGAAGAAAGAGGTTGGAATGGTTATTGTAGAGGCCTCTACACCTAAAACAGAGTCTTCTAATCTTGTGAAGAATGAAGAATGGGCATTCACTACTGTTTGTAGTTATGAACAACCTTCTCAGAGAAATGTATGTTTGCAGTAGACTCGGATGTTTGGAACTTTGATAGTAGGGAAACCAAACATATAACATCGTAGCACAGTTTCTCCAATTCATTTGAATCTGCCCCTATAGGAAATACTATCACATGCATTAACAACTACTCTTATCTTGTAATGGGACTTGGTAAGATCATTTTGAGTACTACTAATGGTAGTTCTTTCACATTGTTGGATGCTTTTTATGTGCCAGGTATTAAGAAAAATCTATTGCTAGTTTCAACATTACGAAAGATTGGCTTGGTTATCAAATTTGTTGATGATATATGTATAGTTCATGATCTCTCAAATGGCAATGTTATTATTGCTGCTAGCATTTTATGTCATGGACTCTATAAACTCATAGACTATGCAAACCCTTTTAATGACTCAACATGTGCAATTCAAGATTCTCAAGCTATCTCATATGCAAAGCTTTGGCATGTATGCTTTGGTCATCTGAATTTTCCTAGTTTGTGCTAGAGTTTGAGGTTTGTGGAAGCACATGAATAGCACAAAGAAGAAGAAGAAGCTTGGAGCACAACACAACACTGAATGAATGGTTTGGTTATAAAAAATTCTCATTTATCTTGATGTTCACATTCATCTTCCAATTCAGATATTTTCAGATAGTTAGAGTGTTGTTTCTATTGCAAAGAACCATGTTCATCATGCTAGGACAAAGCATATAGAATTTCATTACCAGTATATCCGGGAACAGGTATCCAAGAAGCACATTGAGCTCGTCTACGTACCTAGAAGTGAGAATGTTGCAGATATTTTGACCAAAGCATTGACCAAGGAGAGTCACAGGAAGTTTTGCAGGTTATTAAACCTTGTGCCATTATGACATTGAAGGGGGAATTGTTGGAAACAATGTTCACAATGGTTAAAATCCTCAGCAATTTATAGCTTATATAGTAGTTCTTAGTAGACTTTGTACAACAAAAGGCATGGGCAGACCGGCCTACTAGAAATGTTTTTGAATGAGCTCAGATCAATCTGATTTCAATCCTCACAAAGTGAAGCACAAAGTTTGTTTTATTTTTAGCTTTTTTCTGGAATCAACAAAGATGATCTTTGAGTAGCATTTTGTTTACGATCCATTGTCACACCAATGGTTTTTTGTGCTTTCTGTCATCGTGGTTGCTTTTCATAATGAGGGACATGGTCACTTGTGAATAATCTTCTCAAGCAGCACTCAAAGAGTTCATCAACTCAAGGAGGAGAGCTTAGAGGAAGTGTTCTTACACACTTGGAGGAGTTGTGCTCTACATTTGGAGACATCTAGAGGAGTTCGTCTCAGCCAACCATTAGCATCACTTGTTGAGTTACTGTGAGTAACATGTCTATTTCTATCCTTACTTGTTTCTTCACTAGTTTCTAATTTAGGTTAATCAAAATTCAAGTTTGCTGTAAAATAGTTCTAGATTGTTCATATTCTCCATATTCTCTCTCACACATACACTCTTCATACCTCTTAGGCACACAATCTCTTGTATCTAGTTCCTATTTTTGCCTAGATTTAGATATTGTCAGTTTGTATCATATTCACACATTGTTATTTGACATTGGAATATAGACAGAGTAGGTGAGCATCATAGCTTACCATTACACCTGAAAATATTGTCTACTCTCTCTCTCTCTCTCTCTTTATCTCTCACTCATCATCTTTTTTAGTCTTAAGCGTGTATTCTAAGGTTCATGTGTTGGAAGATCCTATAAACATGTGATTATATTGTTATTGAGGCCCACCCCACTTCCAATATCCTTGTTGTTCCCAAGTGAATCTTTCTTTTTCAATCTTCTCATTTAAGCTATTGTATCCTCTCATTATTGTTGTAGCATGCATGTTAGCTTGTTTTTCCAACTCCTTGGCATATTTTAATTCCTCCTTAATTTTTGTCATTTCCTTTTTCAATGTTTCCATTTTTGCACTTTGATTACCTGAATTTCCTTCTTCTGTCTTTATGTGTGCCTCCTCCATCAAGATTCTATTGATTTCTTCATTTGCCTTGGTGAGTACCTGACACGAAGTCTGAAGAATCCCTTTTTTTAATTCTAACTTTCTAACATCTTCTTCCATTTTCTTGATAGTTTCTTATTGCTTTATGCATTTCTTTTCTAAGAACTTTATCCTATTTTTGCTCTGTACAACTTCTATTTCCAATTTTATAGGTTTGTCTTGATACTTCATTTTTATATTGCTGATCTTTCAGCTCTTCTACTAATTTTTTCTTTTCCTTCCTTTACTCTTCTATTACTTTACTTCCTTTGATGAACTCAAATTGATCTCCTATACCCGACATGATGATGCCTCTACTGGATGGTCTGAAGCCCTCTATGTTATTCATGATGATCTGACAGGACCCTTTCATGTCTCTAGGGATTTTATCCATTCCCCCAAATTGTTCTTGCTACTTTGGCTCTATTTGTTTTTTCTTCTTGTTCTTTCTAATTCTCTTCTCCTAACTCTGAGAGTTGTTCATCCTCTGGTTGATTATCAAATTATTGAGCTTCAGCTTCTTGAACTTGTTGCTCCTCTTCTTGTGTCCTCTCTGATTCTTCCTGATCTAAAATGGATGCCTTTTTCATTTTTGTATCCTGAAGTGTGTCTTCTCCTTGAATTTCACCCAATACATTTGAGTTTCATTTACTATATCCAATATCCACTCTTCTTTTTTTGTTTCCTTCACTTCTTCCTCTTCTATATCAGCTAGCTTAATTGAACATTCTGATCCTTGTAGGACTTCTTCCTTTTTTGTTTTTGATTGAGATAGTGCAACAAATTCTTCTTTGTCTAACCTTTGTTCTATCATTACTACAACTTCTTGTATTTTCTCTAAAGTTTTCTGAAGTGCTACTTCCTTGATGGATCCTCTATCTTGTTCTTTGTCCTCCTCTTGCTTTGTTTCTAGAACAAGTCCTTTCCCTTCTCTATCTTCTGTGATATTCTCCATATAGGCAATTTCCTTTTTTAATTCAACTATCTTCTCCAATCCTTCCAACTCTTTCATTTGGATAGCCATGGATTTAATTGGAGCACTTGGTGCTAAAAAATTCAAGCTTCTAAGTAAGAAACCTTGTATATATGAATCTGTGTCACTATCTGATTTGGCCTTTGATGATCTTAGCACTGCTTTTGATATCTTTGCCTCTTTCTTGTCATCTTCAATCGTGTATATCAATGTAGATCCATTATCCATAACTTCACACTCAGGATCTTTTTCATTAATTGCCTTTTTCTTTTATCCTTTCAACTTTCTTTTTAGCTTTGATTCCTTCCTTTGTCTTCTCACTATAGCTACTATGGTGGTTCTCTTTTTTGTAGGTCCTTGAAGCTCTTTAAAATAAGACAATACTGTTGCTTCATTTTTTTATGAACACCACTTCATTATCAGCATTCATCATTTGTTCATGAAGATCTTCATAGTGCTCCATCTCTTTCTATGTCCAATCAGTAGCCTTGTTAGTATAATCTTCCAACATCTTCTAATAATGAGCGTCATAAGCTGATCTCTTGTCATTATCTTGAAGCAGATATAAATATATATTTTCCGTGCTGATCTGAGGAGGATATGGCTCTTTATCATCTTGAACTTTCTTTTGCTCTACTTCTATCTCTTCCTCTATAGATTCTTTCACTTCCAAATCTAGCTTCCTTGGATCTACCTTCCTTTTCTTACTAGATTGTGGTTCTTCCATCACTATCTCTTTTCCTTTTTTTCCCAATCTCTTGTGCAGACAGCTTCTTCACTAGAATTTTTACACCTGTCAAAGCTGCTCTAAAACTTGATCTTCTGGTGCCAATAACAATTCATCTTCAATTCCCAGAGATGGTATATGATTTTTGTAAGCAACTAGGCTCCATTCATGAATTTTTTGGACTCCCAATGCTTAGCTGCTTACTTCAACTACTCATGGATGTATGGAGACATGTCCACTACTCCAAAAGGCTTTGTCTTATCCTTGTTACTCGACATAAATAGGGTCAGTGGTTTGTGTGGCATTGTGTATCTTGGTAGCTTGGCAAAACACAATAAATGGAGGAAGATTCTTATAGCTAACTCCTCATTTGGGTTTTCTTTGAAATCAAAAAACTTTGTGTAGCCAGCATAAGTAGCTCCATTCTCTTTCACAAAGCTGACATCTATCTTTGTACCCATGGGATAAAAGTTCAATGCAGCCTTAATATGTTCTACCTTAATAGTGATATCTACCATTTCATTTTGCCAATTTTTTACTTTAAAGATAAAGTAGGCTTCTGTACTTCCATTTCGTTCTTGTAAAGAAGACATGACTGTTCACATATTTCAAAATCTATAAAGAACATAGGTGTTGCAGAGCTAAAGAGAACACAAAGCAAAGAAAAAGACGGGCCTAATTTTTCCGATTTGGACATCATATCTTTGTATCATAACCATTCTTGTAATATATTTTCCATTGTAAATGCACTAGAGGAGTCCTCTAGATGCATCCCCTCAGAAGATTAGAAACTTACCCATGTAAAATAGTAGGAAATTAGTCTTTTAGTGAATAAAGTGCCGGTCTCTTGTGTGAAAGGACCATTTTTAGGGCACAAGTATATAAGTCAATTCGTGACTCTTTGTAAAGACTTTTTGCCATTGTGAGAATAGAGAGCACAGAAATTCGAATTTGTGTCTTCTTCACTCTGTATCTTCTTCTTTGTGAGCTTGTGTGCATGTGTATTGCTTGGAAAGAGTGTTAGGAAGTGTTGTCTATCCATGAAAGTGTTTGTTTGCTGTTGTTGAAGTGTGTGCAAAGTGTAGGAAGTGCTAAAGTGTAGGAAGGTTTTTCCCGCGACTCAGTATTTTGCTCATAACTTGAGGTAGGAGTGTCAAAATTGAGTGAAACTACCACCATTGGATGCGTCTTCTTGAGGGCTTTGAAACACACATGCTATTTGCTATATTTGGAGTTCGGAGCTGAGAGAAAAGCTCAACTTACTGTTGGCTGCTGCACCAAGTATCGTGACACCATGACTGTCAGTTGAAGCTTGTTTGGATTAGCCTTTGCCTTGTTTACACTCTTTGAGTAGTTCATTTGCATTGATCATCACTTGATTGCATGTCCTCATACACTCGGCTAGGTTTGTATACTCATCGGATTGATAATTAAAGCGTGAATCCCCACTATATGCACTTGAGGGGGATTGAGGTATAGTCTCTTTCTCCACAAGTCCCTAAGTTGGTACTTAGGTCAACACGTTTTTGGCACCATTGTCGGGGAGTGTCGAATCAAACCGAGGCATTCGTGTGATGGTAAGTAGCTTTTTGCATTGAAACGAGAGGAGGAGTGGTGATTTTCTCTTCTTTGGTAAGTCATTTTCAGCCGCACTTACTACTTCTCATTCTTGGAGTGTGTGTAGTGAGTTGTTAGTCTAGGGAAGTGAGTAGAATGAGTAGAGTAGGAGGAGTAAGGGAGTAGGCTAGGTAGTTAGAGTAGCTTTCATTCCTTGTTTTGTTGTTTTATTTTCAGTAAGTAGGAAAAGCCAAGTATAAAAGCCAAAAAACTGCCAATTGAAAATCACTTGTCTTGTAAGCAAGTATCGTGAGAGGAGCTGCCGAGTATCGTGTCTGATCAACACAGCGATCGGGAGTTGCGCTGAGCAAGTGGGGGTGTTAGAAGTGTTGGGAAAGAGTATCCTAGGTAAGCAAACTCACCTCTTGCTCATAAATTCTCAGGAAATCAAATTTTTCAGAACAGAACGATCTGCGTCAGGTATCGTGGGGAACTTATAAGGGGTGAAAAGGGTGCTTGGAGTGATACAGAGAGTGAGGGAAGGGTAACAAAGCAGAGAAAACAAGTGCATTGAATCAAAATCTGAAAACCTCTCAAAAATTTGGAAAAAAGGGTCAAGTATCGTATTCTCCCGCGGTCGAGTATCGCGATACTTAGCAAGTATCGTGATCTCCTGTGGTTGAGTATCGCGATATTTCCCAGATATCGTGTATCACGTTGCAAAGATTTTGACTCAAAGCAATGCACAAGAATTGCATTCCCAGTAAGGAGTCATAAAGATTGAGTATAGGCATGAACTTCATCTCAAGTGAATCATTAGTGGAGTAAAATCACATCAATAGAACCTTAGTGGGTCGACACACTGATGTTGGATACCACACTAGTATCTAGTGGTTGGATGATATTTAGATTTACCCTATGAATCTTTTTGAGAATCAAGTTTCTTTCTCTTAAAGATAGAAGAAAAAATGCTTCAGTACCTTGTTGAAACCGATCGTTCAAAAGTTAAAGTCTTGGGTCATCAAGTGTTTGACTCATAGCAAGTTTATATCTTAGAAGTTTGAATTAGTTATATAGAGTTTTAGTTATTTTGTTCCACTTTTCAAATCTTTTGGAATTGAATCAGATATTGTATTTGATTCCTTTTGGGTGGAATTAGATAACTAAATTAAACATCCTAGAAGATGTTCCGTATAAGAACTTATTCAATCTTCAAAAGATGACAAGTCCAAGATTGACTTATTTGTGTTTGCTTCCAGTTACTAGCATAACTTTCATGAATTTCTAGAGTCTGGTATACTCTAGAATAGAGAAGTTAGGAATTGCTCATCAACTTGACAATTCCCAAGAACTTAAGGGTAAAGACTTTGAGTAAAGTCATCAGTTGGATAATTTTTCATTTTGAATTTGACTTGGTCAAGATATAGTAAGGTTGATCTAAAGTAAATGGAAAACTTTCTCCTACAGTTTACATAGGATTTTCAAGCCTATTAGGACCGAGTGCATGAGCATCTCTGCCATGCCAATGAAGTTGCTCTATAGTAAGTGCAAGAAGAACCACAACACAAACATGAATCTAAAGTTCACCATCTTCAGAGCCATCTACATCACCTTCAATAATTGTATTTGTAAGTGTAATAGGGCATTTTTCAATACCCTACACAATATTCCATAGCCTTTTTCTACCAATACATGATGCATCATATATGCACATAACAGGTAACTTAGCACCATATGACTTGTCCTCAATAGCCAAAATATGGAATACATCATTGCTTTTGGCCATGGCCACTGACTAGATACCTTGATGCAGAAACATGACTGTATCTCAAAAAGTTGAACAAAAACACCCTCTCAAGTTTTGCTAAATCTATAGTAGAATTCAAGCTGCTTGTATTGGCAAACCGAAACATGTATGTATGCTTGGCACAAAAGGACAAAATTGCATGCATAGGCATTGCAATAGTGCCTTCAGAGGCCAAAAAGAGCTTAGATCAAAATTTCAATGCTACAAAACGAAGCTATTTTGAACTCCTAATTGCCCTAAGTATGGCCACCAATTTTCATGCAATTTTGAGACTGTGGCCAGAGGGGTTTTGAGGATGCCCTAGATGAAGCACGACCTTCTCTGATACCAATTGTTGGAGTTTGAGGTCTATAGTGTTGGAACATCAAGCTTACACTATGCTTGAGGTGGATTTGATCTACATCAAAGGCTATCACGTCAAAAGAATATCCGTTGGAGAGTTCTTTTTCTTATGCTCATTTATTGTATTTTTTTGAGAGATTTTTGATGGTTCATTTACCGTTCTAAAAGCCTTGAGCTTTGCACATGTAAAGGTAGAAAGATAGAGCCCAAATCCCAGGAATTTGTGGTGGTTGAAGTTGCAAGTGAATTGATTCCCTCCAACAACCATTACCACCTTCATTTGAATTCAAATTTCACTTGTAAAAGTCGTGGAACACTCATAGATTCTATATAAAGAGTTGAAATCACTTGTAAATTACATGGAAGCAATATACATACACTTGTGACCATCATTGTCTTGCTCCTT
>CM035406.1:195853773-195863773 GCA_020310875.1 Ceratopteris richardii
TTCGAAATGGTAGTGTTGATTTAAAGCGGCCGTTTGTGAGAAGCACTAAAGTGACATAGTTGTAGTTGAGCTTCATTGGAATTATTTGGATCTGAATAGTGCAACGTCTAAGGTTTTATGTTGATATGTGCAGTTGAACTCTTGACTTCAGCTATAACATAATTTGTTCCAGTATGCCTCTCGTACATTTTGCATAACAGTTATGTGCTGAAGAATAATTGAAAACTGGCCTACATAAGTTTGAAAAAAAAAAAGTTCTGAGATAATTTATGAAAGGCATGGATTTTCCCTTTGTCGAGAGCGTAAGAATACAGCATATCATGGAATGAATTCCGAATAATCTTCACTTTAGAGTCAAGGAACTAACATTTGCGAATCTATCATTTATGTAGAGCTCTTGATAAGAAGTGGTGTTCTATGGATTCTCATCCTCAAACATGCGAATTGAATGTGTTTTGAAAAAATAATTTTTTTTTTGAAAGGTTAGAGTGAGTTTATGCTTTACATTGAGTGAATTTATGTGTCTTCAAACTCCAACTCGTAAATCTGCCGTGAAATTCATCGAGATTATGCTCAAATTGTTTACAGATGCTTAATAAAAATGAGAACAAATACCTAAGTCAAGCCTTGTAATATTCCTTCTCAACAAGTGTAACCTACCTACTCATTTTATTCATGGCTTCATCTTGCTCAATTGAATTAGAGTAGAATGAGTGACCCTAGTGGACTTTTGTAGTTCAATGTCAAGTTTTCGTTAGGATCACATTTTATTGGCACCCTGTGTGCACCCCTAAGCGCGCTTGAACCCGACCACAGCGTGTGAGAGGGTGTATAAGTGTTGGTGTGTGCATGTGTGTAAGAGGAGAACGGAAAGGAACAGAGGGAAAGGGGAAGTAAGAGTGCATGAGAGTGTGCGAAAGCATAGGTATGTGTGAGAGTGAGAGAAGAGAGTTTGCTGAAAGGTAGCCACTAGAGTTGAAGGCCCCTTAGTGCAGGTATTTGCCCATGTTTTCCCGCGGTACATCAGAGTGTAATTGTGGATTTAGGGCGATCAAAACTAACCTAGCATCAGAAAGTTTAGCCAAATACCATTGTGTGTGTGCACTTTCCCTTGGACTAGGAAGGGAAACATTTTGGTGCGTTTGCCGGGAAAAGCTTGGCACGTCTCTATAAGAGAGTGCCATAGGTTCGCCTAGCGCCACATGTTGGCCGAGCTTGCGGACTCCAGGTCTAGTACATGAGCGAGGGGAGCTCATCCTCAGGAGCAACACAAACGCAAAGAGAGGAACGCGCTCAGAGAAGAGCCCTTGAAAGAGAAAGGAGAAGGTGGGAACCGCCAGGTGAGTGGACCTCGATTGGCTCAAAGAAATCAACCAAAAACGTGTACTCCCGTAGGAGAGTCGCGAATCAAGTGCGGAAGTTTGAAGGAGGGATCCTGAGGCCACGTGTGCTAAATTTTTGGGATCGAAGTGATATTGACATCACACCTCTGTTTGAAATGGCTCAGCGGATTTCAGTTCACTTGGGGGACTTCACCAAATTTTCAGGCGCTTGGGAGGAAGATCCAGATAGTTTTATCCAACTGTTTGAGGTTACTTGTGAAGCCAATGAGGTAGTGGACCAGGGTCAAAGGTTGAGGATTTTTCTGGCTATTCTTCGTGATGAGGCAGCCAATTGGTATGGGAATTTGACACCACAAGAGCGTGGAACGTATCAGATGCTCAAGGAAGCCCTCTTGGCAAAGTTTCGACGACAAGGCTTCCAAGATAGATTGGCCCAACAGATGGATTACTTGCGACAAGGAGTCAATGAGAGCATCGATAACTACATTCAAAGAATGGAAACGTTGGTAAGAAAGATGGGCGCGAATGCCCCGAACGATGAGACATTGAAACGAAGATTCATTTCGGGATTGAGAGATCCTACGGCACAGCAGCATATCAGCCTGACAAGACCTGCAACTTTAATGGATGCTAAGGAACAAGCAAGGCTTTGGAGGAAGTACAATTATGCCAACAAAGGAAGATGGAACTCTTATACGAGCCAATGGGAGGCCCAGGAAACATACCAATGAAAGATCCGGGCCAAGGAATTCCCACATTGACGACCCCAGCTTTTGTAGCTGCCACTAGCACGCCAGGCGAGACAAAGCCTGCGCTAACTGAAGAACGAATATTGGAGTTGGTCACACAAGCTATAAAAGCTGCCACAATGGCCCAGGAAACATATACAGTAAAACTAGAGGTGACTACAAACCCCAATCAAGTGTTTCGATCAAATACATGGTGTGGAAAGTGCCATGGTTACGGCCATTTGGCTTCAGAATGCCCTACAGTCCTGAGAGTATTCACAGATAGATCACCACCTGAATGCGTTGCACTTTTTGTGGAAGAACAAATCACACAGAGGACCGATGTTACAACAAGAGAGCCTATGAAGAGAGGACTATGAAATCGGGAGATACAAGAGAAAGACCTTACACGGGATTGCCCGCTCAAAGTGTCCCACCTACATCTCGTTGGGAAAACAGACCTACTTATGGATATGGTGCTCAGGGTCAAGGAGGAGACTATCCAAGAGGAGCCGCATGTGATCAAAGAAGAGATGGTCCAATCCAGTGCTGGAGATGCCATGGCTTTGGCCATACTCAATCTAGATGTCCAAACGAAAAGAAACCAATTGATTATACTCCACTATGTAGGTACTGTAGTGGAGAGGGCCACTTTGATGAAGATTGTCCAAAACGAAGAGTTGCCGCCAGCAAGGAAAAAGGACCAGCAGGGTCCTCGAATTATGTTGATACTCAGATGCATTCCACATCGAGAGCTCAAGAGCACGTTCCTACAATCAGAGTAGTGTTCAAGACACCGAACCCTCAAGAAGGCTCTAGCTCGTCAATGCACTTTGTGGATGCTTACCAGGCCAAGAAACCGCATAAAGAGCCAACTGTGGCGGTAGTCACAAGAACTCAAGAGTATTTGAAGAAAAATCCAGAAGGTGAAAGCGGAAAAGCAAGCCAAGAGAAGATACCCGAACATGAAGAGGTAGAAAACCAAGTTGGAGGATTTGATGAGCAGCAAGAGTTTGAGGATGGGGAAGAGATAGAGATTCTTCCACCAGTGACCAAGGAGTTTGTGCCAGGCATAGCACCATTCCCCGAAAGATTAAGGGCTCCAAAATGTAGGAAGGAAAGACAAAGTTTGGAAGAAGTGGATATTGTAAAGTTGCTCGCTGACACGGAAGTCACGCTGGATATTGGCACATTGCTAAAATGTTCACCTACTTATAGGAAACAATTCTACAACGAATATATTAAGAAGCCGAGGAAAGCTCGAGATAAAAAGAGACAAGATAAAGATGTCCAAGGGATCATTCAAAGTATTACGACGCAAATTGATTCGAATGCTCCAGCTGTGACGGTCGAGATTAAAGGGTATGCAGTCCCTGGTGCTCAGTTAGATAGTGGAGCCGCAATCAACCTTATGACTGAGTTCATGATGAAAGCTTTGGGCCTCAACCACATGGAAGAAACGCCGATGTCCTTGAGAATGGCAGATCAAACACAAGTGAAGCCTGCGGGTCTTTTGAAGAATGTAAGCACAGTTGTGGGCGGTCTAGAGTTTAAAGTTGATTATTTGATAGTAAGACCAAGGACCTCAGAGGCTACCTTCTCGATCTTACTTGGACGGCCATGGCTGGTGCAAGCCGAACGTGTGCACGATTGGCGCACAGGATTTATCACAATTGGACCAAAGGCTGATCGAATACAACTTCAAGTGTCTCCAAACTTGACCGGCAAGAAATCGACAACAGCTGAGGAAAGGGAGCAAAAAGCAAAGGAAAAGGTTAGACAAGAAATGGCGCGGGTAAGATTTGCCTTGCGCACGAAGACTTCCAAGGACCTTTCGCAGGATGGATTTAATCTGCAATTGGCCAACCCCCAACATGCAAAAGTGGGCGAGTACAAAGATCCACTATGTTACAAGGATGACTCAGACCAGGAGTTGCTGGGATGGTTGACACATACAAGTGAATTTGAGTGCTACATGTTGAGTATAGACGCAAAGGAAAATAAAGCTACTCAATCCCTGGAGAAGGGAACTTCAAGAGAAGAGTTGAAACTAGAGTTAGCTCCGACAATGGAAGTACAACAGTTGAGAGAAAGGGTCAGAATGCTAGAAGAAGAGCTTCTAAGGAGAAGTCGACAATCAGACAGAGAAGCGGAAAGTAAAACTAAAGTGCGGGAAGCCATTGCAAAAGCTGAACTAAAGAAATTGGGTGCGGTTGAAAAAGAACAAAACAATGATTTACTGGCCAACCATGCATGCGTGATCGGAGAGCACGTTCCAATCACAGTGTCGTCAAGGAATAAGGAATATTCGCGAGAAGCTCAGGTGGAAAAATGGGAAGTTTTTCCAGAAAAGTTCTTGAGTGTGGGGTCAGAGCTACCAGACGGAGTACGAGATTGCATTAAATTGGCACTCAAAAATTTCAGCAAGGCCTTTGCATGGTCATACAGTGATCTGAGAGGAATTGATCCCCGAATCTGCCAACATTATATAGATTTGGAAGAAGGCACCCGACCAATATGTCAACGACTTAGGCAGACAAATCCAGTCTACTCGGAATTGATCAAGCTGGAATTGACTAAGTTATTGGAAGCAGGATTCATATATCCCATCGCATCCAGCGAGTGGGTATCACCAATTGTAGTTGTTCCGAAGAAAAATAAGAAAATCCGTATTTGCATAGATTATCGTAAGTTGAACGAGCGCACAAAAAAGGATCACTTCCCTTTGCCGTTTACTGATCAAATCTTGGACAGAGTGGCTGGCCATAAATTGTACTCATTTTTGGATGGTTTTAGTGGGTACAACCAGATCCAAATCCATGAGGAGGATCAATCAAAAACTACTTTCACCACAAAATGGGGTACGTACGCATATCGTGTGATGCCATTTGGATTATGCAATGCACCGGCCACATTCCAGAGGGCAATGATAGCTGCATATCAAGACTACTTGCAGGATTGGATGGAGATATTTCTCGATGACTTTGCGATCAGAGACGACGATGAAAACATGATGGAGAGGATCGAAGCAATTTTAAGAAGAAGCATTGAAAAAGGCATCGCATTAAATCCTGAAAAGTGTACATTTGGAGTACGAAGAGGATTGCTTTTGGGACATGTTATTTCCGAAAAAGGGATTGCGATTGACGAGGATAAAGTGGAAAAGATCGGACAACTTCCACCTCCTCAAAAATTGCGGCAACTCAGAGGATTCTTGGGCCATGCAAATTATTATCGACGATTTATATTAAATTTTGCATCCTTAGCGCCACCACTGACGAATCTTTTGAGGAAAGACCAACAATACCAATGGACTGAAGAGTGTCAAGTTGCATTTGACTCGATCAAGGAGAGATTGATAAATGCGCCAATTTTAGTAGCACCTGACTGGACGAAAGAATTTCATGTGCACACAGATGCTTCTCATACTGCGGTTGGAGCAGTGCTATGCCAAGCCGATGAAAAGAAGTTGGACCACCCTATTTATTACGCAAGTCGCAATTTGAATAGCACTGAGAGGAACTACACGACTACAGAGAAGGAATGCCTCTCGATGATCTTTGCGATAAACAAGTATCGACATTACCTAATGGGAAAGCATTTCACGTTTTATGTGGATCATGAAGCCCTTAAGTATATCATTAATAAACCCGAGCTATCAGGGCGATTGATGAGGTGGATGCTACTCCTCCAAGAATTTCAGTTCACAGTGGTAACCAGACCAGGCAAAGCGCACATATTGGCCGACCATTTATCTCGAATAGTTAATGATGAGCCAATCTCTGGTGTGCCCGATGATGCTCCTGATGGGCATCTATTCCAGGTTGATGCTAAAGTACCTTGGTATGCCGACTTGGTGAATTTCTTGTGCACCACTAAATATCCGCCAGGAGCAAGCAAGAGAGAGAAGCAAAAACTGTTAGCATTGGCGAAGCACCATAGCATCATTGGTGGGCAGCTCTATCGATATTTTGTACATGAAAGCATTTATCGGAGGTGTCTCGAGGAAGAAGAAGCACCCCTAGTTTTGAGGGCATTGCATGACGAACCCTGCGGTGGACATTTTGCTGGTGAATTGACGGCAAGGAAGATTTTATTGGCTGGGTATTGGTGGCCAACGCTGTTCAAAGACTCGCATACATACTGTAAGAAATGCGACAAATGCCAACGAATGGGCAAACCCACATTAGCACATGCAGCTCCTCTCACACCGGTGCTTGCTCTTAAGCCCTTTGAGAAGTGGGGAATTGATTTTGTGGGGCCTATTGATCCTCCCTCAAGACGTCGGTCTAATAGGTATATTTTGGTCTGTACAGACTATGTTACCAAGTGGGTAGAAGCCAAAGCTCTGAAGACTGATCGAGCTGTTGATGTAGCTAAATTTTTGTACGAACAAATTATCACTCGATTCGGATGCCCGTTGGAGATAGTGAGTGATAGAGGAACACATTTTGTCAACGAATTGATCGAGGAGTTAATGGAATTGTATAAGATCAAACATCGAAAGAGCACTCCATATTACCCGAGGGCGAATGGACAAGTGGAGGTCACCAACAAGGTGCTGGAACATATTCTGACAAAGACAGTAGCTGTGCATAGGAGAGACTGGGATGAGAGACTTTTGGAAGCCTTGTGGGCATATCGAACATCCTACCGAGTGACAACTAAGAGCACTCCGTTCTCCCTAGTATATGGCGAGGAAGCCATCTTTCCCATTGAAAAAGAAGTTCCGACACTAAGAGTGGCCATCGAGGCTAGGCTGGGAGAGGAAGAGTCATTAAAGGAGAGGTACATACAACTGGTCAAGCTAGAAGAAAAGAGACTCATTGCACAGCAAAGTCTGGAAGCTATTCAGAAAAGACGTAAGGAGAGGCATGACAAGAATCTCAAGACCTATGTGATTCAAGAAGGGGATTTGGTACTAGTCTATGATAGTAAATATTATAAATTCCCGAGGAAGTTACAGACAAGATGGGCAGGACCGTTTAAGGTGGTGGAACTCAACTCCAATGGTTCCATGCAAATTCAAGATTTAGGAGAAGAATGTGCTCCCGTGAAGGTTAATGTGCTTCGAGTTAAACCATATTTCACGTGACATTAGGACGGGAGAAGCCAGACGAGATCCAAGCAGAAGGACGTAGTAGACTCCTTGTACATACATGTATAGTTATATATATATTTATATATATGCGCATATGTTAGTTATGATTTTTGTTGTCATAAACATTATCCTGTGCTAACTCAAGAATTTTGGACTTCTAATATTTTTGTGTTATGCAGAGACTGTTAGGAGCTAAGTAACAAAATGGCAGACCAAATAACGGAACTCTATTTGTACGAGCTAAGGATATATTTCTCGGACCAAACATTCGCCCGCATGGACATAGATGTTGACGATTTTGAGACGGAATATGATGTAGAGGAAGCGCATTGGCTGGTATGCTTTATAAACCAGGGTTTGGGTGTTGCATTTTACATTGAGTGTTTTGAGGAATACCTGACTCGACATGTAGGATGGGCGGGAGATCGATATTACTATTTCGATCCTTCTAGGGAAATGCCTAATGAGGAAAACGATATCACTTGGGCTTGGGCAGATGTGTTAACGATAGGAAGTGATGACGGAGCTCCTGAAGCTGAGCTTGACTCGCCCTAGGGAAGTCGTTGGGATGCGGGTACGATGTGAGGCTACATGAGATATCCCGGAGGCTCACATTCTAGGACACCTAAGGATAGGTATACGAGAGACTAAGGCATAGCCGGCTGTAGTTACCTAGTGAAAAGTCAAATCTATGAATACATATGTAGTGTCTGTAATTGAGAGAATGGAGTGAAGAGGTGGTTGATCTGTCAAAGGCTAGAGTGTATATGTTTGCATGCATATGAGGGAAAAGTGGGAAAATCCCTTTCTTCCTCTCCCTAATTCTCAGGACTTGGGTGAACTAATTAACTGTGAAAAAACGAAGAAAAAAAAAAGAGAAAAAAAAAGAAAAAAAAAAGAAAAAATATTGTGTTGTTGTGATCGTACCAATGCGCTATGGTGGGCTAGTAGGTGGGTGGATTTATCTTAGCCGGGTGGTTAGGACCACGAGCCGCAGCTAGTTTCGCCATAGGCTTGGGATATATATGTTTATGTCTTAGCTACGCGCCATAACGGGTTGGTAGGTAAGTGGAGCCATCGTGGCTGGGTAGTCACGACCACGACCCGTATCCAGCTTCGTTATGGGCTAGCTGATATATGTTATGTGTTATCATTGTGTGTTTGTGTGTTGTGCGCTACATTGCATTGGTAGATGGGTGGAATCAACCTGATCGGGTGGTCAGGTCCACGAATCGCATCCAGTGACAATGTAGGCCAACGTGTGATTAAAATAAAATTTACCGATGAAGTTATTCCCCACTCCTGAGGGGGAGAGAGAGAGAGAGAGGAGAGGGCGACGATCGCCTGGAAGGGAACGTTATTTGCTTGTGTGATTGGTATGTGATGGCTTGTGACAGATCAGCTCACTCTGAATCAACATTATCAAAGGCACAGACACTGTATATGTACTTATAGATGAGACATTTAGCGAGGTAATGCACCGGTTTTGCTTTATAACTTGTGTGCTATATCTGAGGGTTTTCCAGTGTGTGGGGCACTCTCGGGTTTTTATGTAGGTCTTGACTTGTACTCGAGTCTCGATGGCTTCTGTAGGACGACGATGAGGATTCTTCGAGAGTGTCTAGTCATGGAATAATTGTACATAGCGAATGGTAGGTGCAATAATGGGGTATGCATTTTGGGTATGTTGCATCCCCTGTTGGATTCATTTCAGTTATTGTTGTTTATTTCGGTATTTCTGTTTCTGTTTTTTCGCAATGACAGTTGCATGTGTAAAACATGGAAAGGTATGCATGTGTTATTTTGGTTGAAACTATTTTCATAATGGAATGCATGAGCAATTTGATGCATGTTGGAAATGGAATTGCATATATGTGCATATTCTTGGATCATTTTGGAAGTGACTGATTTGTATGTATTCATGAGTGATTTTTTTGAGCACTAATAGCTTCGATGAGTGCAGGTCCACTTGGAATGATGGCTCGATGAAAAGGTATGTGAACCAATTGTAAATTGACATGTTCATGGTTGTTTGGATTCTATTGCAGCAAGAACGGCTTGTCGGGGACGACTTCGCGAGCAGAAGGGGGGAGTATGTTAGCTCAGTAAATGCTTGGTTTCTATGCACTAACATGTTTCTATTTGGCAGAGGATATGCTTGGATGCAGGTATTTTGCAAGGAAAAGATAGCCCAAAATGATAAACTACAATCAAATGTGGTGGCTTGGAGAAGGGAATTGGCGGCATGACAACTCGGTGTAATAGGAGGACGACCCAATGTAGACCCAAAGATCAATGGAGTGCAGGAAGATGGGCATCTTTGAGAGTCACTCGAAGATAAAGATGCACTATTAAGAGAAGATCATGTCTGGGGGAAATTGTGCATTTTTTGGCCAAGGAGAATAAAAAGAGAGTCGAAAGCAATGTCACACATTGGACGGCAATCAACCTCGGAAGCATTTCATATGTATTGTGATGAAGCCATAAAGATTACAATTACAAAGATTAAAAAAAAAAAAAAAAAAAAACATATGAATGAGTTGGGCTTTTGGGAAAGCTCATGGTGTAGAGAAAAAGGGGGTTAGGCAGTGGTCAGCTTGCTGTCAGAGGGTCAATTTGATTTGGTTTTTTTTGGGAAAGAAAAAACGGTATTTGTTTCTCTCTCTCTCTTGTAGATTTTTTTTTTGTTTTTGTTTTTTTGTGTGCAGGAAAATGCAATCGGGATGGTTGGTGGCCTATCTTGGATGTCTATGAAGTCGAGTACAAGCATAGAAGAGGGGAGTTGAGAAAGGTGAGCATTTATTTTTTCCATCTATGACAGGTTGTAA
>CM035406.1:195886273-195993773 GCA_020310875.1 Ceratopteris richardii
ATGTGTGTATATGTGTGTGTGTATGTATGCATGTGTACATGTGTGTGTGTATGTATGCATGTGTGTATGTATGCATGTGTGTACATGTGTGTGTATGTATGCATGCATATGTGTATATGTGTGTATGTATGTATGCATATGTATGTGTATGCATGTGTGTGTATGTGTGTGTGTATATGCATGTATGTATGTGTGTGTGTATGTATTTCTATATCTCTCTCTCTTATCTCTCTCTCTATCTTTCTCTTTTTCATCTCTCTCTATTTTTCTCTCTTTCATCTCTCTTTATTTTTTTCCTTATCTTCCTCTCTTTCTCTCTCTTTATCTCTCTCTCTTTCTCTCTCTTTTTCTCTCTCTATCTCTCTCTTTCTCTATCAATAGAGAATAAAACAATCGCTTATAGATATGTTCCTCTTTTGGATCATTGTCGTCAAAGCCTAATGCATGGCATCTATTGTCCAATTCCAAAGAATCGACGCCAAAAAACTTTTGCAAAATCAAAGAGAAGAAAAGTTATAAAACATAAAGCATAGAGAAAGACAAAGAGTAAGAGTACGTGCACCACTTACCAAGATGCGAGATCTAAAGAGAGAGAGAGTGTGTGTGTGTATAGAGAGAGAGAGATCTGTGTGCGTGTGTGCACAAGACAATGCAGGTCACAATTCGGTTCGTGTGCGCAAGTTCGACAGAAACAAGCAGAACTCAATGCAAATCACATGCAAAACATTGATTTTTGCTCTCGAGTTTCCGATTAAAACCCGACCTTGTTATAAGCATCAGTATAACCATCGGTATAAGTGTCGATAATTTCCAGTGAATTACCGATGCTTATATCGACGGTTATACTGATACTTATACTGAGGCTTATACCGATGCCTATATTGGAGACCGTGAAACATTCCGATGATCTGTTTTAAACGGTCATACCGACGGTCAAGTGACGGTCGGTATGCTTAAGTGCATTTTTCCAATGTTTATATCGATGCTGGCAGTGACCATCGGTATAGGCAGCATCGGTATGCCCCTCATATGTTGTAGTGAGAGAAGAGAAATTAGACAAGAAAGAGAAAAGGTTGCTACAGTATGTGTGATACTTACCCAAATTTCATATCTAGAGAAATAGAGAGGTGTGTGTAGAGAGAGAGAGAGAGAAAGAGAGAGATGCGTGTACACAATATGCTTAGAATGTAGTTCGTGCACGCAAACTCTATAGTAGCAAACTTTGATTTCGAGCAAATGTCAAAATTTTGCTCTCGGGTCCGGTTAAAAACGTTGCATCAGTATAAGCACCGGTATGTGTGCATGTATGAGCGCCAGTATGTGCGCCAGTATGAGAGTCGATATAAGCATCGGTAATCTCCAAAAAATTATAGGTGCTTATACAGATGCTCATACTGATGCACATACCGGCACCGGTGGTTTTCGATGCCCATATTGACTATTGATTTTCAACAAATATACCGACGATTAAATGACAATCGGTATTCCCTCCGTGCTTTTTCAAGCATTTTCAACGATCATACCGACATCAAGGCATGACAGTCGGTATGGACAACGTCAGTATGCCTGTCATATGTTGTAGTGACATAGAGTTGGCTTGCTAAAATGCATAAAATCCCTAATTTATAACAACTATAGAAGGAATAATCACCTTAACATGAAACTGGTGTCATCTTGATTTTTTAGGGATGTGTAGAGAATGACCCCAAGACTGTAGAACTTGAATTTCTCTAAAAATAATGAGGTAAATGACTTGAAAATTTGTAGGTATAAACTAGAAAGTAATACCTTTCCAATGGGTGATTAAACACTAGATTTGAAGCTTTGTAAAGAGAGAAACATTCCCTGCAAGTTGACTAAATCTAAGGAAGAATGAGCAGAGAACAAAAATGGAACCAAGCAATGATCAAAGACTATATGTATTTCTTCAAATCAACAATCTCCTTAATGTAAAAATGTTGTAGAGTCTTTATATAGACTCTTGAGGATATTCCTATGCCTTTTCTTCATAGATTTGAATTCGAAATTAGGCAGATTTGGTAGTTTAGATTGATTGGAATCTTTTCCTATAATCTAGGAAAAGAGAAAGTTTAAATCAAATCCACCTTTTGATTGATTCATTCATTCAGAATCAATCCCAACCACTTATAGCTTGTGCCTTTTGGGCATTTTACTCTTTGTTTTTCCAAAAGTAAATACCTTAACCTTTACAAGAAATCATCATAAGTGATCAACCAATTAATACAAAGAAAATATGTGCACATAAGTGTTATTCTTCAAGGCATATAAATAGCATCCAAATAATGGATTTGATGTAGAGCAAAGCTTGATCTTCTACACGCATGATGGACCTGTTTTGCCTCGATTGATCTTCCTGCAACAAACTAGAGAGTAACTCCTCAAATGTTAAGGAATTGTTGGCTTTCATCATCAACCAAAGAGTAGAAGTAAAACTCTCATATGAATCTAGAAGCGCATTAAGAAGGATCTGTATAATTGAACTATCTCACAAGACTTCATCTGTAGAAATCAACTACTCCTTCAAATCTTTGATCTTTGTCAAAAAACTATCCATAGAATCTCCTTCATTCATATGCTCACTCTCCAACTATTTTTGGAGGTAAGCAATACGAGCCTCATTTCTTGCCTAGTACAAAGTGGTAGTGTATCCCAAGCATCCTTCGTTGTTTTGCAAGAGCGAATATGAGGGATAATAACACGTTTGGGAGAAAAACCTATAAATGCATGTGCCTGAGAATCTCTACCATCCCAACAAATTTTCTCTATAGTAGCTGCAACAGGAATCACAACACGAAGAGGAATTTGAAGATCGTCATCTTCAATGCCATCTATATCATCTTCAATAACTATATTTATAGGTGTAGTACATCATTTTTCAACACCCTATACAATATTCCATAGTCCTTTTGCAATCAATACATGATGCATTATATATGCCCATAATGGGTAATTCTTACTGTCCAACTTGTCCTCAATAGCTAACATATGGAATACATCATTTCTTTCACCCATGGCCACTAATTAAAATACCCTGATACAAAAAAATGATTGTATCTCAAAAAGTTGAACAAAACTACTTTGTCCAACTCTGCTATACATGTACCAGGCTTCGAGGCACTTGTACTGGAGATCCGAAACCTATATATATGTTTGGCACAAAAGGACAAAATTGCCTACATAGGTGCTATGATAGTGCATTCGGAAATCAAAACGAGCTTAGCACTCAAAATTTCGACACACGTAGTGAAGCTATTTTGCTCACCAAATTTCATGACATTCTAAGATTGTGATTGAAGGGGTATCAACAATGCTCTAGGTGAAGTGACGACCTAATTTGATACCAATTGTTGGAGTTTTAGATCTACGAAAGTGTGTGAATAGCACATCATTAAGGTTATAGGCATATGTACAAGATGGGGGAAAAGACCCCCTAAAGAGGGAAAAAATTGCCCCGACGGTCCTAAGTGTGTTCACACACACACACACACACACACACACACACACACACATATATATATATATATATATATATATATATATATATATATATATATATATATATATATATATATATATATATATATATTAAAACAAAGAGACTAATGGGAAAAGCAAAATCTAACATATAACTGCAAAATAAGAAATCAATGTACGAAGTTGATAATGTAAAAGGAATATTTCAAGGAAAAACCTCTCAATCAAAAAAAACAAAAGAACAAATTCTTATTTGAAAAAAACAAATAAAAAGGCTCAAAGCTTTCGAATAAATCGGTAAATTTCATCATTCAATCAAATCAATGCAACATAGGCCAGTGTTCCACTGTAATCGTTTTGGGTGGAACTCACGGTTATGTATATTACAATCAAATCAATGCAACATAGGCCAGTGTTCCACTGTAATCGTTTTGGGTGGAACTCACGGTTATGTATATAATTGTAATGGATACCAACATGAAATTGAAGAAGGCCCATTCTTTTGTAGCGCTGAGACACAAAGAAATTCAAAAGCTTATGGAAATACTCTATGGAAAGCACAGTATACACATATACTACAGAAGAATAATATAAGAGATATTCTTGGACATAGTGTAAGTGCATATAAGCACAAGATACTCAAGTATGCACACACACATACACACAGACGGATAGAAACCCTCTTGTCTACACCAATCTCCTCATCAACTGAAGAATGTGGTGTTTGATTGGAACCATCAAATAATTTTCACACACTCTTACATGAAAACATCAAAGTAGAAAGTGCAAGTGCAGGAGTGTATGATGTATATGGTCCCCCAGAGCCACAAGAAATCACAAGAGAGCAACCTTTTATGATGTTCCATTAGCCATCTTTTTCTTTTTCCTCCTTTTTCGTTTTGTGATAGGCTCTACTTTGTTGGCATGTCCTGTGAGTCAGAGTCTCTCTCTAAAGCAAAAAAAGCTAAGGGGATGGATGTAGACCTACTTTCCAACACAGGTTCCACATGTGTATATAAACACAAACACACATACACTCCAAACAAATACATGTGCATCAGTACAATCATACACAATGCTGGCTCAACTCACTATTTTTATCTACTCAAAGGTCTGTGTAGAAATTGTTATTGCCATGTCTCTGCATTCTCCTTCCTAGAGAACACTCCATACTCCATGCCTTCCTCCCCTAGCTGCCTTTCCAGTAACATGTTTCACATCATGCGACCACATCTTTCCATTGTAAAATGTTACTACAGGATGATACCTTTTGTCAAAGCCAAGAAAATTATTGGGTCCTTTTTCATGACCATTTTTACAGTCTTGTCTTTCACAAATTCCATGTTCCCCCTCAAACATATTTTACCATGTCAGGGAACACGTTTTCAAATTCCATAGAGTCCACACAAGCAGACTCAGACTTAGGTGACTAGTTGAGAACTATGCACAGTCTGAAGCTATGGTTGATGAGGTCTTCAATCCTCAAACACTTGTGTCTCTACAATGGATGTGCATATCTAGAACCATACGAAGATTTGGGAAGCTTGATGTAGCTTTTTTAACCTATACCCACACGTACATACACAAAGTGACATTGACTAGCTTAATGCTTAAAGGATGTTATCATATAGTTCGTGTAAAATCATGATCTCCAAGGTTTTGATTATCAATGGTTTTGATACATAGGACCCGGATTGGTTCAATGTCAACATACTTTGCTCAGCTTATTTTCTTAAAATAACTAATAACGTGATGGCACAAAAAAAGTCCCAATGTCAACAGGGTGAAAGCGAGCATAAAAAAACAAGTAAAGATGAAGAACACAATTGCAATGTGGATGCACACACATACATTGAGGGCATTGAAGCTACTAACAATCAAAGCACTTTATTTTTATGAATGACTTGTAATCCGATTCAGGGTTGACTAGTCTGTACATGATTATATGGATATTCACAATTTCAAAGATAGTCTTTTATTACGATTAATAGAAATATCCCTGACAATCTACCATAAAGGACAACATGGTCAAAGTAGATATAGAATTTTGAGATATCAAAATAATAACAAAGTGAAATTTCAGCTATAAAGGATAATATGGTTAAAGTAAATGTTGCTGAGTTGTGAGAGATCAAAATAATAACAAAGTGTAATGTTAGCTATGCAACAATTTTCTACCTAAAAAACATGGCACACTAGGAATAGATTTGTAAACAATGTCAATATTGAAGTAAGAACATAATCAACTACTTGAAGACTACATTCATTTCCTTAAATGGGCCTCCCTTGTTTCCCACGTGCACTAATGTCATGAGCTTCCTGATGGAGAAGTCTCTCGAGTTCTTGACATCCCTATTTGGTTTGGTGTCTCCATGTGTCAATAGTGGGATTGGGTTCTTGCTAGGTTGGACAAGTTGCAGTACTCAAAGGATATGAAAGGTGATGTGGTTGGGTGCACAATGATGGACAACACATTCCTCATCTCCTTATCATCTACATCCTTTCATGTTGGAGATCGAACAACAAGGAGTTATTGAAGTTGGAAAGGATCTACAAAAACTTCCTTTAGATGGGCTTTGGCACCTGCTCATGTAAAGCAAGGAAAAAGCTTCTTTGGAAAATCCTCCATCATGAGATTTGGACGAACGGGAAGGTTGTGTGTTTTTGAGAAAGATGCAATTCAACCATTACTTTCATGTACCAAGGAGACTTCAATCAGCTTTAAAGATGTGTATGACACTTTGCTTCCTCTTTTTACAGGTGGGGAGTCAAGTGCTTGTCCAAATGAGGCAATTTATCAGCCTTTATAGGTTCCACATGATGATGTTGATCATTCCATTTCTTATGCAGATTTACATGATGCACTTGTTGATGAGACGGATGGCATAGAAGATTTTTAAACAATGCCTAAATGGTTGGTGCATACTTTGAGAGATATCAAAATAGATCCACCTCTGTCATATCATACTTGTTCAGGCTTTCATAGTATTTCCTTTGCATTAGATTTCTATCCAATGGCTATCTCTAGTCTTTGTGATGAGAATGAGCCTGTTTCTTTTAGTGAAGCACAAAATTAAGAAAATTGGATGATTTCTATGTAACCAAAATATGATGCTATTATGAAGAATGGTACATGTTCCTTATGTGATTTTTGTCCAGGAAAAAGGATCATTCACACTGAACGAGTATACAAGTTGAAATGTAAGCCTGATGGAACAATTGACATGTATGAGGCTAGGCTTTTTGCAAAAGGTTATGCTCACAAGAGAGATGTTGATTTTGATGAGACCTTTGCACCCACACTTTGAATGACACCATTCATAGCATCTGTAGACTTGCAACCCATCATGGTTTGAATGTGCATCAATTGGACACTAAAACCACATTTCTGAATGGTGACTTACATGAAGAAGTGTATGTATTTCAGCCCTGTGGTTTTGTGCAGAAAGGGCATGGAAACAAAATCTAGGTTGAAAAAGGCATTATATGGTTTGAAGCAAGCACAATGTGTCTGGTATGAAAAGATACATGCCTACTTGATTACACATGCTTTTGAGAATTGTCTAATTGAGAGCACTTTATATGTTAAGCATCCATATGATGTTTAGATTTTTTATCATTGTTGTGTATTACTCAATTTAAGGTTGATTTGCATGCCTCTTTTGAGATGTCAGATTTGAGGCATTTGCATCATTATTTGGGCATTCAATTTACGCAAGTTGATGGGGGAATAGCTTTATGTCTAACAAAATATATGTTGATATATTTAGGTAGTGATGTGTGTGAACACACTAGGACTGCCGGGGCACTTTTTTCCCTCTTTAGGACGTGTTTTTCCCCCGGCTTGTATATGTGCCTATAGCCCTAACGGGTTACGTATCTTTGTACATTCTAGTGGTAATACATTCAGTATTATGTGTTGTGCTCCAAGCTTTTTCTTCTTCCTTTTGTTGTTCTTGTGCTTTTGTAGACGAGTAACTCCAACAATTGGTATCAGAGTAGGTCGCCGCTTCATCTAGGGAATCGTCGACACCCCTCTAGTCATAGTCTTAGAATCGCACAAAAATTTGGTGAGCATACTTAGGGTGATTAGGAGATCAAAACAACTTTGTTGTCTGGTGCTAAAATCGCGATCTTAGCTCGTTTCAGCCTCGGAACGCGCTATCGTAGTGCTTGTGCAAGAAGGAACGACTGATTTTTGCTGATGAAGTTATACCAGATAGCTCACTTGTGCAGAGCATTCTGAATGGTCTTCCTGATTCATATCAAAGTTTTGATTCTACTCTTCGTTTGATGATGAAAGACAATCCAAATGCCTTGTCGTTTGAGGAGTAAGTATTTGTTCTATTGTAAGAAGATCAGTCTAGGCAGAGAAGGTCCATTATGCGTGTTGTAGATCAAGCTTTCCTAGCTAGTCAAAAGGGCAAACATAAATGGAGCTCATCTACTAGTATGCAAAAATTTGCAAATGCTGCACATTTGAAGAAGGAAGATGAAGATGACAAGAAATAAGAAAACCAGAAATTCTTTTGTAAGTACTGTAAAGGAAATGATCATGTCATAAAGAACTGTCCAAAATTGGCTGCAAAAGAGGCAAAGAAAAAAGAGGTTGGAATGGTTGTTGTAGAGGCCTCTACACCAAAAATAGAGTCTACTAATCTTGTGCAGAATGAAGAATGGGCATTTACTACTATTTGCAAATTTGACCCATCTTCTCCTCAATAGTGTATGTCTGTAGTAGACTGAGATGTTTGGTACTTTGATAGTGGGGCAACCAAACATATTTCCTTGCAACACAACTTCTTCACTTCACTCGAGCCTGCCCCTACAGGGAATATTCTCACATGTGGCAACAACTCCTCTTATCCTGTCATGGGAGTTGATAAGATCATTTTGACTACTGTTGATGGTAGTTCTTTCACTTTGTCGGATGCTTTATTTGTGCCAGGGATCAAGAACAATCTATTATCAGTTTTTGCATTAGCCAAGATTGTCTTGGTTGTGAAATTTGTTGATGACAGATGTATGGTTCATGATCTGTCAAATTGCAACATGATTATTGCTTCTGGCATTTTATGTCGTGGGCTGTATAAGCTCATAGATTATGTAAATCTATGAATGATTCAGCATGTGCAGTACATGACTCTCAAGCTATATCAGATGCAAAGCTTTGGCATGCACTCTTAGGTGATCTGAATTTTTCTAGTTTGCTATGCTTACAGAAATCTGAAATGGTGTCCTCTTTGCCTAAACTTGAGGCACCCAGAAAACATGTCTGTGAATGCTGTATTTTGGGCAAAATGCAGCATTCCTGCTTTCCAAAAGATTGGTTCAGTTCGTGCTACTCAAAATTTGCAACTTGTTCACAGTGATGTCTGTGGTCCTATGCAGACACCCTCTTTTGGAAACTATCTTTACTTCGTGACTTTCATTGATGATTTTTCCAGGCATGCATGGGTATATCCATTGAAAGCAAAGTCTGAAGTGTTCATGTGCTTCAAAAAGTTTTTGGTTTTGAAAAAAAATCTATCAGCATGTAAAATGGGCACCCTCTGTTCTGATCGAGGGGGGAAACAGATGTCTTCTGACTTTAATGCATTTCTGGTCGAACGTGGGATAAAACATCAGTGTACAGTGCCATATACACCTCAATAGAATGGAGTTGTTGAACAGAAGAACAGGTCACCCATGGAGATGGCAAGGTGTATGGTTAAGAGTCAGGCTTTACCACATAGTTTTTGACTTGAGGCTATCATGTGTGCAGCATATGTACTTAACAAGTGTCCCACTAAAACACTACAGACTATCACTCCATATGAGGCTTGGCATGGTCACAAGCCATCTGTTGCTCATCTACCTATTTTTGGTTGTCTGGCATATACATTGGTGCATGAACAACATCGCAGGAAATTGGGCGATAAAGAAGTAAAATGTATTTTTGTTGGGTACGGTTCTGAAAGCAAAGGGTATCATCTGTATCATCCATAGACTAAATGCATTTTGGTTAGCCGTGATGTTGTTTTTGTGGAAGATGCTATGCAGCCTTTACTTTCATGTATGAAGGAGACATCTGTCAGCTCCAAAGACATGTATGATACTCTGCTACCTCTTTTTATAGGTGGATAGTCTAGTGCTAGTCCTATTGAGGCAACTTATCAGCCTTTACAGGTTTCATGTGGTGATGCAGATCATTTCACTTTTGATGCAGAATTGCATGACGCAGTTGTTGATGAGAGATCTGAGATTTACGAGGCAAAAACTATGCCAAAATGGCTAGTGCAAACTTTGTGTGACAGCAAATTAGATGCACCTATGTCCTACCATACTCGTTCACACTCTCATAGTGCCTTTTGCATCAGATTGCTATGCTATGGCTGCCTCTAGTCTCTGTGATGAGACTGAGCCTATTTGATGAAGCACAAAATTTTGAACATTGAATGGCTGCAATGCAATCTGAATATGATGCTATCATGAAAAATGGTACTTGCTCTTTATGTGACTTGCTCTTTATGTGACTTGCTTCCTGGCAAGAAGGACATTGGCACTAAGTGGGTATACAAGCTGAAGCGTAAACCTGATGGAACAGTTGACAGGTATAAGGCTAGGCTTGTTGCAAAGGGTTATGCACAGGAAAGAGGCATTGATTTTGATGAAACCTTTGCACCTACATGTCAAATGACTACTGCTCATAGCATCTGTGCACTTGCAAATCATCATGATTGGAATGTACATCAATTGCATAATAAAAAAACATTTCTGAATGGTGACTTGCATGAAGACGTGTATGTTTTTCAGCCCCATGGATTTGTGCAGAAAGGGCATGAAAACCAGGTGTGCAGGTTAAAGAAGGCATTATATGGTTTAAAGCAAGCACCACGTGCTTGGTATGAAAAGATACATGCCTATCTGATTGCACGTGGTTTTGAGAACAGTACAACTGAAAGCACCTTGTATGTTAACAGTGCTAATGATGTGCTTCTAATCATTGTTGTGTATGTTGATGACGTGCTACTCACTGGTCCTCATGAGAAGCATATTGCTGATTTCAAGGCTGATTTGCATGCCTCATTTGAGATGTCTAATTTGGGGCATTCACATCATTATTTGGGCATTCACTTTATGCAAGTTGATGGCAGAATAGCTTTGTGTCAAATGAGATATATTGACACATTATTGCAATGTTTTGGCCTTGAAGACTGTAAACCTATTACCACTCCTATGGAGGCACGTTTACGATTGAGTCTTCATGATGCTAGAGATGCATTTGATGTTGTTCTCTATCAGCAGGCTATTGGATGCTTGATCTGCTCATGCATTACACGACTAGGTATTCAGTTTTTTGTCTCACAGATGAGCAAGTTTATGCGTTGCCCAGGTGTTAAGCATTGGTAGGTGGTTAAGGGCATCTTTCACTACTTGAGCGGTACCCGACTTCTTGGGTTGTTTAATCCCAAGGGGGGATCACTGCCACCAGATTTGCATGCTTTTTTTGACTCTGACCCGGCTGTTTGCTATGACACTCGTGTGTCCACTAGTGGTTTTTGCTTCATGCTTGGTAGCTCATGGATATCTTGGTTGAGCAAGAAGCAGCCTGCTACGGCCGCTTCCAGTTGTGAGGCTGAGTATAGGGCAGCTTTCACAACGGCTGTTGAGTATGTGTGGCTCAAACACCTTATGGTTGATTTGGGTGTTGGTCAGTCTTCTGCTACCACCATCTTCACTGACAGTCAAAGCGCATTGGCAGTTGCGAGTAACCTTGTGTTCCATGCTCACACTAAGCACATTGAGGTGCATTATCGTTATGTCAGAGAGAGGTTCTCTGCTGGAGAGATCAACTTGGTATATGTGCCCACACAGGAGAACATTGCAGATCTTTTCACGAAGGCTCTACCTAGGGAGAAGTTTGAAGCTTTTTGCAAAGCTTTGGGCTTGCTTCATTTTGTAGATTGATTCCACATATCTTGACACTTCTTTATACATGAGTGTCAGCTCCTTGTTCACCGCATCACTCCCAAGGGGATTTGTTGATATATTTAGGTAGTGATGTGTGTGAACACACTAGGATTTTCGGGGCACTTTGTTCACTCGTTAGGAGGTTTTGTTCTGCCGGCTTGTATATATGCCTATAGCCCTAATGGGTTACTTATCTTTGCACATTCTAGTGGTAATACATTCAGTATTGTGTGTTGTGCTCCAAGCTTCTTCTTCTTCCTTGTGTTGTTTGCGTGCTTTCACAGACGACTTACTCCAACAATATATTCACACATTATTTTAGTGTTTTGTTCTTGAAGATTGCAAACCTATTGCTAGCCCTATGGAAACAATTTTATGGTTCATTCTTGATGATGTTGGAGACTCATTTGATCTTTTCTCTATTAGCAAGCTAGTTAAGAGAATACAAAGCATGGAGTCCTCAAATATGGAAGGTAATGTGTTGGTTGTGTGTTATCATATAAGGCAACATGATTGGGCACATACAAGATACCAAAACTCCAAAAGAGGCTTAGGAAAATCTTTTCACATTGTATGAGACCAATACAAAGGCATGAAATTTGCAAAAAAAGATCACGTTGATAAGTGAATACATCTTAAAAATAAAAATTATATGTAAGAGACTTGCATCTATTGGTGTCAATTTAGATGATGATGATAAGGGTGAATTGTATCTTCATGGTTTAGGAGTTTCATATGAGCAATTTCAAAACTATTATTCACACCAAGAAGAATATTCCCAACTGTTTTGATATTGTATCCACATTGAAAATTGAAGAAAAGAGCCTTGGTGAACACTCAAACTCCCAAGGAAAATTTGGTTTTGAGCAAGTTTTCTACTCTGATGGAGGAAGAGGTTGAAGCAAAGGTTGTGAAAGTGATCGAGGAAATAATAACCAGGACCAAGATCAACAACAAATAGTGCAAAAGGTAGAGGAAATTTTTGAGGTAGGGGGAGTCAAAGTGGCCACACAAATTTCCAACAAAACCTACTAGAATTGTAGTAACTTGGTCATTTGGAATGTGATTATAGGTTGAAAAATCAAAATGGCAGAAAGAAGCAAGAAAACTATGCTTCCACAAGTGGAGATTCTAAGAAACCATTAGTGGTCCAACATCATATGATGAACACAATGTCTACTAATGTTTCAAAATCAAATAGTAATGTTTGGTATGTTGATTCAAAACCAACCATGAAAAATGGTTTAGTAGTTTGCTAAAAATGCCAATTCTTAGATTTGTTAGAACATGTGATGATACATCACATCCTATTGAGCATACAAAAAACATAGCACTACTCATGAAAGACAAGAAGTTAAAACATCTTCTTGATGTATTGCATGTTCCTAACATAAGAAATAACTTATTTTTATTGGATAAATGATTGAACAAAATGGGTAGGATGTTTACTTTGGCTATGAAAATCCTTGAAATGAATTCAAAACTATTTGAAAAAGGTGTAGGGGTGTTATTAATGACATAGAGACATGGCATAAACAAATTGGACATGCAAAGTTGGAGACGTTGAAGTTGACACAATCAAATGAGCTTTTCACTGGAGTACCAAAATTCAAGGTTGCGAGATGTAGAAGGCATGTGAAGCATGCCAATATAGTAAAAAGTCAAGAGCATCATTTCCACATGAAAAGCATGTTAGTCATGATAATATGCTAGAGATAGTACATATAGATCCTTGGGATCTTGCAAAGACCACATCCCATGGTTTAATGTTACATTCAATAATGACCATACATGAAAAGTATGAGTATTCTTCATGAAGGAGAAGAGTGAGGTGTTTCCGCACTTTCAAATGTCAAGGCTATGTTAAAACAGCAAAGTAGGGTACATTGAGAAATTAAAATCTAATGGAGGAGGTGAATATATATCAAATGAATTCATTAATTTTCTAAAGATTCATGGATTTTGAAGGCCATTTTCATGCAAGAACATCACACCACAACAAAATGGTGTTCTTGAAGAGAAATATAGAAATATTGCAGAAATGACAAGAGTCTTGAGGGTAAAAAAAAAGATGCCTCATTGTTATTGGACAAAAGCTATGCACACTATTGTACACATCATGAATAGACCTCCAACTATTTTTACATCAAGTTACACCTAAAGATAAGTTTATAGGTAAAAAGTCAAACTTGTAACACATGAAAGTATTTTTGTGCATTTCATATGTACATATTCTATATTTTGATAATGACATGTGTGAACACACTTGAGACCACCAATGCAGTTCTTCACACTTAGGAGGTTTTATACCCAACTTGTATGTACACGCATAACCATATTCGGTTACTTATTTTTGTACATTCCACACTCATTTATTCATTGTTTCTTTTTCTCTCACTTCTTCCTTGTGTTTTTCATGTGCATTCCCACTCCTTTGAGCTCCAACAATCAACATTTGTATCAAAGAAAGAAGTGGATTTTTGATTGCCTATTGATACTCTCTATTTGTTTTCTTCAATTTCTATACATATTGGCGAGTATTTTCAGGACAATAAATAGTACAAGTGAGTTTGAAAAGGTTGATTTCATGAAAAATTCCGTTTATGGTATTTCTAGTCTCCATTCACACTATGAAAGCCATTCTGCAAAGACTTTTGTTCTTTTGTGCTAGTTTATGTTTAAGTCTCTACTTGTTAGTATAAGCAATCCAAAGTCAACTCTAAGAAAATTCAAGCCCCATAGGGTACTCCTAATTATTGTTTATCAATATATTTCAATTGTGATGTGTTTGAACACACTTATGACCACTAAGATGCTTTTTTCCCTCCTTAGGAGGTTTTTTCCCCTAGCTTGTATATACAGATAACCCTAACAAATCACTTATCTTTGTACATTCACTTGGTAATACATTCAGTATTGTGTTGTGCTCCAAGCTTCTTCTTCGCCTTCCTTGTGTTGTTCGTGTGCTCTTGTAGAGCTCAAACTCCAAAATTCGGTGTCAGAGCAAGTTGTTGCTTCATCTATGGCATTGTCAACACCCCTCCAGTCTCAAAATTACATGAAAACTGAGGAGCATACTCACAGATATTAGGAGCTCAAAATGGCCTCACTATATGGCATCAAAATTTTGATTTGAGCTTGTTTCGGCCTTCAAATGCACTATTGCAGCAATTGTGCATGCAATTTATCCTTTTATCAAACATATGTAGAGGTTTCAATTCCCTAGTACAAGAGACTCAAAGTCTACTATAGGTCTAAAGGAGCTCAAAAGGGTATTTTTGTTTAACTGTTTGAGATATAATTAATTTTCTACATCAAGGTATTTAGTCACTGACCATGGCTGAAAGAAATGATGTATTCTATATGTTGGTTGTTGAGGATAAGTTGGATGGTACTAATTACCCATTGTGGGTATATATGATGCATCATGTATTGTAGGAAAGGGTTGTGGAATATTGTGCAAGGTTTTGAAAAATGTCCTACTACACCTACAAATATAGTTATTGAAGTTGATGCAAATGTTGTTGAAGATAATGATCTTCAATTTCCTAGTCGTGTTGTGGCTCCTATTGCACCGATTGTAGAACAACTTTGTTGGGATGACAAAGATGCACAAACACATGCAATGAAATCCGTGTTTATCAAACATGCCATTGTCGCTCATATATTGCTCCTAAATGACAACAAAAGATACTTGGGATACTCTTACAACATTATACCAAGTAAGAAATGAGGCTCATGTTGCTTACCTCAAAATAGTTGGAGAGTGAGCATATGAATGAAGGAGATTATATGGAAAGATTTTTTGACAAAGATCAAATATTTAAAGGAGTATTTGATTTTTGCTAATCAAATCTTTCTAGATAGTTCATGTGCAAACTGTTCTCAATGTTCTTCCATATTCATATCAGATTTTTGCTTCTACTCTTAAATTGATGATGAAATCCAATCCAAATGCCTTAACATTTGAGGATTTAGCATTTTTTTTGTTGCAGGAAGATCAATCTAGGCAGAAAATGTCAATTATGTGTGCAACATATCAGTCTTTCTTAGCTAAAGAGAAGGGCAAAGGCAAATGGAGCTCATCTACTAGTAAGTAGAAATCTGCTAATGCTACACAATCAAAGAAGGAAGGCAAAGATGATTAAACAAAAGGCAAAAACAATTTTGCAACTATTATAAGGGAGATGATCATGTTATCCTAAATTGGATGCAAAGACGGCAAAAAAGAAAGAGGTTGGAATGGTTGTTGCAGAGGCCTCTACAACTAAAACAAAGTCTCCGTATCTTGTTGAGAATTAAGAATGGGCATTTATTATTGTTTGCATCTATGAACCATCTTCACATGAGTAGTGTATGTCTATTGTAGACTCAGATGTTTAGTACTTTGATAGTGGTGCAACCAAACATATTACCTTGCAATGTAGTTTCTTCACTTCACTTGATCCTACCCCTATAGGGAATACTATCACATGTGCTAAAAAATCCTCTTATCCTATAATGGGAGATGTAAATATCATTATCAATACTACTGATGGCACTTCTTTCACATTGTCAAATGCTTTATATGCCAGGGATCAAGAAAAATTTGCTGTCAATTTTAGCATTAGCCAAGATTGTCTTGGTTGTCAAATTTGTTTTTGATAGATGTATAGTTCATGATCTCCTGAATGGTGATGTTATTATTGCTTGTAGCATTTTATGTTGTGGGGTTGTATAAGCTCATCAACTATGCAAAATTTGTGAACGATTCAAGATTCTCATGCTATTTCAGATGCAAAGCTTTGACATGTGCACTTTGGTCATTTGAATTTTGCTAGTTTGATTTGCATGAAAAAATCTAAAATGGTTTCCCCATTGCCCAAATTTGAGGCACCTTCTGAGCATGTATGTGAAGGTTGTATTTTGGGAAAAATGAAGTGTTCCTCCTTCCCAAGATGGTTTATTTAGTGTTTTTCATAAATTGGAGCTTATTCATAGTGATGTTTATGGTCCTATGCAGACACTTTGTCCTTTGACATGCGGAAGCAAAGGTTTCATCAAAATCAATGCCTCTCTCTTGAGCATAAACTTTGGCAACAAGCCTAGCTTTATACCTGTCAATTGTTCCATTAGGCTTACATTTTAGCTTGTATATGCATTTAGTGCCAATGGCCTTTTTTCATGGAGGAAAATCACATAAAGACCAAGTACCATTCTTCATAATAGCATCATGTTCTGATTGCATAACAACCATCCAATTTTTTGAAGCACTATGAGATCATCAATGAGTACAACATGACAAAGGTGCATCTAATTTACTATCTCTTAGTATGCATTAGCCATTTAGGCATAGTTTTAGTCTCTTCTATGGGTTCCCTCTCATTAACAAGTGCATTATGTAAATTTGGATTAGAAAGAATGATCGCCATCATCATTTGGAGCCTATAAAAGCTGAGAAGTTGATGCATTTGTACCAACACTCGATTGCCCACCTGTAAAAAGAGGTAGCAAAGTGTCATACACATCTTTTGAGTTAACAAATGCCTGTTTGGTACATGAAACTAAGGGTTGAATTGCATCATCCACAATAAGATGTTGATATAGCTGATTGCCTTTGCTTTACAAACTAAACACAACAAAAATACATTTCACTACTTTATCATCCTCCTTTTGCATTGTTGTTTAGGCACCAATGCATATGCCATAAAACCAAAGACATGCAAATGAGCAACACATGAATTGCGACCATGTCGAGCCTCATATGGAGTTATCAATTGTAGTGCTTTGGTGGGACACCTATTAAGTACATATGATGCACACATAACAACCTCAAGGTAGATGCTATGTGGTAAATATTGACTTTTGACCATACACCTCGCCATTTCCATGAGAGAATTTTTCTTTCTTTCAACAACTCCATTTTGTTGAGGTGTATAAGATACTTTACACTGATTTTTTATCCCATGTTGAGCTATAAATGCATTAAAATTAGAAGACATGTATTCCCCCCCTCAATTAGAACGGAGAGTGCCCAATTTAAATGCTGACAAATTTCAAGCCATGATCAACAATTGTTTAAAGCACATAAACTCTTTGGAATTTGCTTTCAATGGATGCACCCACGCATGCCTAGAAAAGTCATCAATAAAGTCATGAAGTATAGGTTGTTCCCAAATGCTTTGTAGCATTTGTGCAGTTGAAGCTCATAATGGTTAGAATGTACATCAATTGGGCAATAAAACAACATTTTGAATGGTAATCTACATGAAGCAGACCCATGGTGCAAAAAGGGAATGAAAAAAAATTGTCAATTGAAAAAGGCATTATATGGTTTGAAGCAAGCACATGTGCTTGGTACGAGAAGATACATGCCTACTTACTAGCACATGGTTTTGAGAATATTCCAACTAAGAGCACCTTATATTTTAAGCATGTAGATGATGTACTTTTGATCCTTTTTATATGTGTTGATGATATGTTGCTCATTGGTCGTAATGAGAAGCATATTGATAAATTTGAAGCTGATTTACATGCCCTTTTGAGATGTCTGATTTGGAGCATTTACATCATTATTTGGGCATTTAGTTTATGCAAGTTGATGGAGGAATAACTTTGTGACAAACAAAATATATTGGCACATTATTGCAACATTTTGGCCTTGAAGATGCAAACCTATTTCCACTCCCTAGGAAACAAGGTTATTGTCAAGTCTTCATGATGTTAGATATGCATTTGATGTATTTCTCTATCAACAGACTATTGGATGCTTGATTTGTTGAGATATCAAGCTCAACATGTGATGATTTAGGATGACACATATCAGTTTTTTGTTTCTCTGACATGTATAGTGGTCATGCTGATATATGTCAGGGATACTTCATTGAGCTTTATTAGATTTATCTATCGAGAGTGATGGCACCTTTGTTTCTTGCCAACTCACTCATTTCCGGACATTATGTTTTTCTTAATGTATTGTTCTTTATATATTGCACTTGTTGTATTCTTCTTTTAGGTCATTCTTGTACATTCCTTTTTATGTAATACAAGAAGAAGATAATTCTTCCTTTCCTCAATCTGAGTGTGTGCTTCTCTTTGATTGTGAAAGTGTGTGTGAGCTCTCTTCCTTATCTCCTTCCTCGTGACATGGTATTAGAGCCAGCATGGCTGTAGAGAGCTTGTGGAGAAGGCGACGGTGAAGAGTACGCAACAAGGCATGGAGAAAACAAGATTCACAAATACCTCAGTTTGCTACGAAAATGGACGTGAATATAGAAGACCTCAAAATATTTGCCATAGTTATCCCTTAGGGGCCACTTGTTTTTATCAGATCAAAGTTTCGGAGCCATCCCGACCTCTGTTTTGAGCTCGCAGGGTGGGGCCCACAGAAAAACCAAGTCAGTTTCAAAAACTGTAACTTTTTTTCTGTTCGGCAACACTCATATATTCCAGATCCAGAATTTCAAGTGATTCCGTGTACTCTTGATACACAAAAACTATGTTTTTCTGAGATCGAATTGTCACATCATAGTGCGATAGTGTTCAAGCAAAAGTGTTGCTTGTAGTGTTTTGCAGTGTTGTGAATTGTTGTAGAAATGGCAAATGTAGATGGAATGAGTCCGCTTATGAGGGATAAGCTGGACAAGAACAACTTCCATGCTTGGAGATTCATAATGACAAATTTCTTGATGGGAAAAGGCTACTGGAAGTACATCAAAGGAGAGAATGAAAATGCTCTGCAGTTGCTAGAAAGGAATCGGACTGTAGAACAATTAAGAGCATAGGAGGAATGGAATCAAGGAGCACGAAAGGTAATGTATTGGCTATATGTTAGCATACAAGATAGCATGATTGAACACATATAGGATGCCAAGACTCCGAAAGAGGCTTGGAACAAACACTTTGTATGAGACCAATACAAAGCCACGGAAATTTCAACTCAAGAACGAGCTGCATACATTGGAGAAAAACAGCATGTCGACAAGTGACTACACTCTGAAAATCATGCATATGTGACACTTGCATCTATTGACGTGAATGTAGATGATGATGATGATAAGGGGAAAGTGTGCCTTCGTGGTTAAGGAGCTGCATATAAGCAGTTCAGAACTTCTATACAGACTAGAGAAAATATTCTGAATTTTGTTGATTTGGTATCCATGCTGATTATTGAAGAAAAGAATCTTGGTGAGGATTCAAACTCCCAAGGAAAGCCCTTTTCTGAGAAGGTATTCTACTCTGGCAGAGGAAGAGGCAGAGGTAGAGGTTTCAAAAGTGGAAGAGGAAACAATAACCAAGACCAAGGTCAACAACAGAATCATGCAAGAGGAAGAGGACAGTTTCGAGGCAGGGGGAGCCAAAGAGGTCGTAGAAATTTGCAAAGAAATGATTCAAGTAATGATAGTAAAGGATGTTGGAATTGTGGTAAACTTGGACACTTTGAATGTGATTGCAGGTTGAAGAATCAAAATAAAAAAGGCAGCAAAACAACTATGCATCCACAAGTGTAGATGATTATGAGAAGTTGTTCATGGTTCAACATCACATGATTAATACAATGTCTGCTGGTGTTTCAAAATCGAATGATAATGTATGGTATGTTGATTCAGGTGCTTCAAATCACATGACAAGTCATGATAGTGAAGCCTTCCTTGACTTAGTCGTATTTTGAAATGTTCATCAAAGGCATTCCATATATCAGTTGCACTCTCTAGCCCTCTGATATGTGGTAAGAGATAGTCATTGATAGCCATGTAGATAATGCTCCTTTCTTGAGCATCTTTCCTCATCCAAAACTTCAAATTGACAAGTTCTTCCCTAGTTGGAAGACTAGGATATTTAAATTCTGGCTTTTCATCTTCTCCTATGATATATCAGTTGGAGATAGATGTCTGTGGAAGCACGCGAACAGCACAAGGAAGAAGAAGAAGGTTGGAGCACAAACACACAATACTGAATGTATTATAAGAATGTACAAAGATCAGTAGCCCATTAGGGCAATAGGCATATATACAAGCCGAGGGAAAAAAACCTCCTAAAGAGGGAAAAAAGTGCCCCGGCGGTCCTAGTGTGTTCACACACATCACTACCTAAATATATCAACAAATCCCCCCTGGGAGTGATGTGGTGAACAAGGAGCTGGCACTCATGTATAAGGAAGTGCCAAGCTATGTGGAAACCACTCCACAAAATGAAGTAAGCCCAAAGTTTTGCTGAAAGCTTCAAACTTCTCCCTAGGCAGAGCCTTCGTGAAAAGGTCTGCAATGTTCTCCTGGGTGGGCACATATGCCGAGCTGATCTCCCCAGCAGAGAACCTCTCCCTAACATAGTGATAATGCACCTCAATGTGCTTAGTGCGAGCATGGAACACATGGTTCCTCGCAATTGCCAATGTGCTCTGACTGTCAGTGACGATGGTGGTGGCAGAAGACTGGCCAACACCCAAATCAGCCATAAGGCGTCTGAGCCACACACACTCAACAGTCGCTGTGAAAGCTGCCCTATACTCAGCCTCACAACTGGAAGTGGCCACAGTAGGTTGCTTCTTGCTCAACCAAGATATACATGAGCTACCAAGCATGAAGCAAAAACCACTGGTGGACACACGAGTGTCATACCAACCAGCCCAATCTGAGTAAGAAAAAACATGCAAATCTGATGGTAGTGATCCCCCCTTGGGATAAAACAACCCAAGTAGCCGAGTACCACTCAAGTAACGAAAGATGCGCTTAATCGCCTTCCAATGCGTGACTCCTGGGCAAACTGTGAGACAGCAAACTGAATATCTGGCCGAGTAATGCATAAGTAAATCAAGCATCCAACAGCCTACTGATAGAGAAAAGCATCAAATGCATCTCCAACATCATGAAGACTCAATCGTTGAAGAGCTCCATTTTCCTTTGCCCTTATGACTAGCCAGGAGAGCTTGATCTACAACTCGCATAATGGACTTGTTTTGCCTGGACTGATCTTCTTGCAACAGAACAGAGACTAATTCCTCAAATGATAAGGCATTTGGATTGGCTTTCATCATCAACCGAAGAGTAGAAGCAAAACTCTGATATGAATCAGGAAGACCATTCAGAATGGTCTGCACAAGTGAGCTATCTGGTATAACCTCATCAGCAGAAATCAACTGTTCCTTCAAGTCTTTGATCTTCGTTAGGAAACTATCCATAGAATCACCTTCATTCATGTGCTCACTCTCCAACTCTTTTCGGAGGTAAGCAACACGAGCCTCATTCCTAGCTTGGTACAATGTGGTAAGTGTATCCCAAGCATCCTTAGATGTTCTGCAAGAGCGAATGTGAGGAATAATGGCACGTTTGACAGACAAGGCTATCAATGCATGTGTATGGGCATCTCTGCCATCCCAACGAATCTGCTCTGCAGTAGGTGTAGCAGAAACAATAGCACGAACAGGAATCTGTACAATATCATCTTCGACACCATCTTCATCAGCTCCAGCACCTGTATTCGCAGTACCTGTTGTTATAGGTGTAACAGGATGTCTTTCAACACCCTGCACAATGTTCCACAATCCTTTTGCAACCAATACATGTCGCATCATATAAGCCCAAAATGGGTAGTTGGTACCATTCAACTTATCCTCAACAGCCAACATACGGAATACATCATTGCTTTCAGCCATGGCCGATGACTAAAATACCTTGATGTAGAAAATTGACTGTATCTCAAAAAGTTGAACAGAACTACCCAGACGAGTTTTGCTAAACCTGTAGCAGACTTCGAGACGCTTATACTGGCGAACAGGAATAGGTATATACCTTTGGCACAAAAAGACATAATAGCCTACATAAGCACTGTGATAATGTATTTGGAGGCCGAAATGAGCTCATATCGCGATTTTAGCACCACATAACGAAGCTGTTTTGATCTCGGAAACACCCTGAGTATGCTCACCAAAATTCGTACGATTCTGAGACTACAAACGGAGGAGTGTCGACGGCGCCCTAGATGAAGTGACGACCTGCTCTGATACCAATTGTTGGAGATAGACGTCTATGGAAGCACGCAAACAACACAAGGAAGAAGAAGAAGCTTGGAGCACAAACACACAATACTGAATGTATTACTAGAGAATGTACAAAGATTAGTAGCCCATTAGGGCAATAGGCGTATATACAAGCCGGGGGAAAAAACCTCCTAAAGAGGGAAAAAAGTGCCCCGGCGGTCGTAGTGTGTTCACACACATCACTACCTAAATATCTCAACAATATCCTATCTAATCTTTGCCCATAAGATGACGTTCCATTCTCATAGACCATGCTGATCGATAATTTTCTCTATCAAGATTCTCTATTTGGATGCTTTCTCCCATCCTTCTATTGTCTGCATTAAGAAATAAGTCTTCAATAGTTAGAGACTATACCTTTCGAGTTAATTCTTAGCTTCTTCTCATCTTTTTGAAGGTTCTTTGTATCTTTCTAAATTTCTTTTGCAAAACTTTAGCCTTTCAATCCTTTCTTTAGCTTCAATTTGAAAAATTACAGTAGTCGGGACTTTCTTCTTCAGTCTCTTGACTTGATTTGCTTCTTCTAGCCCTGATACCACTGATGGAGACCTTCAAATATCCAATGTCAAATCTACCTTGACTTAAGGACACCCTATGTCAAGTATAGACGATACTTTACATCAATAATTCACAACTTTCCAAGTTTAAGAATGAAATGTACTTCGTCCTTGAATTCTGAAATTTTGTTCTTCTTCAAATAGTCTGCCTCAAGATTCAACTTCATTACCTGCAAATGTCATACATTTTATTGATTCAAATTGCATAAGAATCTTTGTATGATCCTTGCGTAACCTTGAGGTACAATAAACCTTTAATTAGATTGATTAAAACTTTGATTAATCACTAAAAAGTATGTATAAAACTGATGTTCAAAAATGATGTCTTTGACATAGGTACCTTCAACCTTTGATATCAATTAGACCATAACCTATTTTACAAAACGATTTTGGACATATCTTCCTTATCTCTCACCTTAGATTTGTAGTGCTTAAACATAAAAAAAATTACACACATCACTGAGATCTGAGCAAGACATTAATCGATGAGATGCGTCATTTTTGAGTCTGCACTTTAGAAAGTTGACATATGAATGTTCCTATGAGCCATACACACTCTATGAAAGAAATTAGGACATGAAACATTAACTGTAACTTTGTTTACTATTGAATAAAGTCTCCATATGATCATCTTGAGAGAAATGTAGATTAGACTGAACTCTAATCCTACAGATTTCACTCGACACTTCTATCTCATCTATGACAATGAATTCACTACTTTTCTAAATTCATAATTGACTTATTTAGCCATGAATTTGTAAGTGGATCATGACCAATACATTTTTATTCACTTGTTCGATTAACTATCTAACTATAATACACTAATTAGGATCCTTTAAAGTGAATATATGCACAATCATGCCTCATGTTTTTTATCCATTGTTCTATTCATTCTTCTCGATCTTTTTTTGTACTAAACTTGTCGTTATCTTTATCCATACTCTTGCTTGACTTCATTAATCTTCATTAACACCAATTTCTGATTGGTCTACACCAACAGATACTTGTCCTCTTGCAAATGAATTTTGATATGGTTTTTTTTTGTCACAGATCAAGATCAATAATCTCTAGAAAATGCAAATTTTTTATTTTTATGGTTTTGGGTGTCCTAATCTACTCCAAAGCTCTTGACCTAACTCCTAACCCTAACTGTTCCACTCTAAATCTAGCCCAAAAAGACATGTTAGACACACACACACTAGGTGTATGAGAAAACAAGAGCAAATGATTGATGACTTGCCACAATACTGAATTCCTTTTTCATGTTCACTATCTTCACAACAACACTCTTACCATCACATAGGCACCTTGACTTAGGCCCTCGTCCCTGAGAATGGTGTAAAAAATATGTGCATCAGACTCACAAGATCCTATGCATTCTTGACAAGTGAGACTAGCTAATACTCACACATCCAACAAGTGCACATAGTGGCAATTTGATATACACACATTAAATTATCTAATTGAGAATATGACCTAGTCAAGTGCATGGAAACGTGTGCTTTAGTGATGATAGATTTCGGAAAGGGTCAAGTAATGCATGCACAAGAGGGTATCCACATCACATGACACCATCTACATGCACATGTATCAGGATATATGATGTAGGACTAAATACAAAACAAGCAATAACTCCTAGCTCCAACACCAAATATGGTCAATATCAAGTTAATTTCAAAGCTTTTGTTGAGATGCATCCAGTGTTTGTACATTCAGCTCAGTCGTACTAATTTGATCCAAGTTATGCCTAAAAAACTAAGTGTCAAGAATCGCCTACCTACACCTAATGGCTCCCAATGCTTCAGACACACACATGACACCGGTCAAAAAAGATGGGGAAGCGGTAGACAACACTTCCAAGCATACATTCAACCCCTCAAACACACATAGAAGCTCATGAAGAAGAAGATACATAAGCGAGAAGAAGTAAACTTGAAATTCAGAAGTTAGTACTTAGTTATGGCAAAAATTCTTTTCAAATGAGTCACAAAGTGACTTATATACAAGTGCTCTAAGTTTGGTCCTTTCACACATGCAATTGGAAATTTCTCTAAAGATTCATAAAATCCTACTATTGGAAAAGGATATTGTTACAATCTTCAGGGGATATGCATCTAGAGGACTCCTTTAGTGCATTTACAAGGGTCTTTAGTGTTTCATGATGGAAATTATGAAAAGAAAGATGATAGACACACTTATAAGAGTGCTACCTTCATGATCCAATCAATAGATTAGCAAATGTGACCATAACTCCACATCAATATCTCATGGAAGTTGATAGAATGTGAGAAGTACACAACAACAATGAACAGTATATAGAAATCATGGAAAAAATTGATGTAAATGTATTGATAAGCGATTTATATTTCATGGAGGTGTTAGAGGACTCCAAGTGCTTTGGATTAAATATAATACACACTCAAAATGAGTAAGAGGATTGGGTGGTATCCCACGACTGAGCTACATATGTATAACGCAACATTCTATGGACAATTTTGTGATACATATCAAAGATTTGAAGGATCCTTTGATTTTTGTCTGATGAAATCTTGCCACATAGTTCACTTGTGTAGACTATTCTTAATGATATTCCAAATTTATATCAGAGTTTTGCTTCTACTCTTTGATTGATGATGAAAGGCAATCCAAATGCCTTAATGTCTAAGGATTTAGTCTCTATTTTGTTGCAAGAAGATCAAAATGTCAATTATGCATGTTGCATATCAAGCTTTCTTAGCTAGTTAGAAGGGCATAGGTGACTGGAGCTCATCTACTAGTAAGAAAAGATCTTCTAATGATGCACAATCAAAGGAAGAAGACAAAGATGACCAGAAAACAAAAAAGTAAAAAAAGTTTAACATGTACTGTGAGGCACATTATCATGTCATAAAGAGTTTTCCTAAATCGATCACAATAGAGGCAAAGAAGAAAGAGGTTTGAATGGTTGTTGTAGAGGCTTCTACACCTAAAAAAGGGTCTATTAATCTTGTTCAAAATGAAGAATGGGAATTTACTACTATTTGCAGGTATGAGCCATTTTCTCATTGAAATTGTGCTTATTGAGTTATGTCATATCCAAATTTGGAAGAAAATAAACATCATTAGATGGGTCAAATCTCCTTTGGTTCTTAGAACAATCTTTGGCAAGGATCCACTAAATATTGCTACATGTGCCTGATGAAGACATGGTTATTTGATATTGGAAGCTCCAGCTACAAAAAAAGGTCTTGGAGAAGATACTCTAGTGTAGACCCAATAGAATATCTCAAATTCAAAGAATTTGGAATTTATTTTCATAGTTAGAAGAGATTCTAAAATTGTAGGTGCATTGTTTGCAAACTCACCTAAGTGAAGATGTAGCAGAGATAGAATGGTAATTTAAATTAATATTTGATTGAATTTGAAGTTGAAACTTTGTGAAACAAAAGCTAATCTATCTAGATTTGTAAATAAAGAAATCAAAATTTTCAATCTATTTCATCATTCTAAGGGCTTCAAGAAGACGACCTTATACATTTTCAAAGTCGATCGTCAAGTGTTAGACCCTTCCAAAGAAATTGCAATAAAATTCTAAGGAGATGTACAAATCATGTGATTTTTGAACCCAATGAAAGCTTGCAATATCTTTATGAGTTTGTAAAAATTTATAAACTTTTCGTTAGAACAAGTTAGTTGAAGTTAGGCTTTAATCTATTGTTGTTAAAAATTGTTTATGTAGGAAAGATCCTTGAAGGAAAAAGATTTTCCACACGTTATCTGTGACATTGTTTGATATGATTGTGATCACCATGGGCTAACCATGACCTAAATATGTGTTTATTGATGATTGGTATATGGCGACCATTCTTAATTGGACAAAGGAGACTTTGTCAAGATATTTAAAGATATGTATAGTGCCAATAGAGCATGGAAAAGGAGAACTTTAGTGGTTTTCATATGTTATCGATTGATAAAACTTATTTAAATTCCCATTTCTTGTGAGCTAATATTTTATGCAAGCTACATGAGTTAATATTTGATGCAATCTCCATCCTTCACAAATCTAGTTGAGTTGATTTATCACACCATTTCTCATTTCTCAACTCTAGATGAGTTGATGCTACGTATAGTCATGAGTACTAGAGTCATAGGAGCGACTATGTCCTTCCAATAGAGGGAAGGAAACACTTCAGGTTCACTTCATGATTTCATGTTTATGAGTTATGATTTTGAGTAGTCACCTGTTTGTTCTTATCATGTTGAGAGAAATGCTTGACTTTAATATCATACACGCATTTATGCACGTATAACTTTGGTGGTATGGATCAAACTTTGTATTCTACCTAGGTGTAGGACAGATGGTTTGGGACATAAGTCATTGAGAATATATATTTTATGGTTTGGAGGTCATTCACATGATCTTCTTATTTTTAGACAATAAAGGTGCATTTGAGACAGTCATTTGATATGTGATTGCAAACAAGCAAGCCTATAAGCAAGTGGCCAAGAAGTAGAAAGGCAAGGTTTGCACATAAGAATTGTGAATAGGCAATTGCATGAAGAACTAATTCATAGAGTACGTAGTACTTTATTTGGTTTGCCTGAGGTCAGGTCTGTTGCATACATAGTATATATGAGGTGTGATGCTTGTCCTTGTGGGATATGAGTATGCACACATCTATTTACCCTGCTAGTATTTTTGGTAAACTTATTTCTCATGTCTTAATTATATTTGGGCATGCCACAATATTCTAATAGACTATACAAAAGTGCTTTAATAGAGACATCTTGTTCCTAGTTGGGAATGATTTGATCATAGTGATGGTCAGATGTAAAGTAAGTTTTTTCCACTTGGACGAAGTTGCATGTTAAGCAATGATAGTTCCACTAGTTGTTTTTTTTATTAGCATATCTTGACTTGGTATAACAAGCTTAGTTCCATAGATTGGATTGGGATTTACTTTGTGTGGGACATTTTGGTCCATAGTTTGGATCATCAAATCTTTGGTATGACAAATTGACATCTTGAATTCATAATTTGCATCATGATAATAATTTCTTGAATTTCATTTCATTATAGTAAGTGAATCAAGCATATTTACTTGAGTTTAGAGATTAAATGCTATTTTAAAAAGATTTCCATTTATTTTTAGTATTTCCTCATAGAGACTTGGGGCATAGTCAGATTGTTTAGGAAGTGTATAGTACACTATCCTAGTTACTAAACCAGCTTATGGAAGCTCCATAGATGACTCATAGTTCTAGATGAGCATAATATTATTCATTACTCTAATAGAATAAGTTGTTTTATTTTACAATTAAAACTAATCGACACATTTTCAGTGAATATTTCAGGGAGACAAGGGCAAAATGCCAAGGTCTCTATAGGTGACAAGTAGTCACAAATTAGTGTTCAAGGTCCAAGCATAGGGATTTAGAGGATATTTTGAGTAGTTACACTATGCACATATGGAATCATTGGGCTTCAAAGGGATTTTGAGAGTATGCCCAAGGCAAGGACTACTATCTCTTGGTGTAAATGCTGGATAGGAAGATAGAGAGACTAGTTTTCTAGTTTTTGAGCATCTAGTTTTTCAAACACCTAGCACACTCTATTCTTATTAGTTGAAATCATAGATTTTGATTCCCAAGTTTATAGCTCCTTCTACATCATTGAGGACAATGATCTTTATAAGGGGGAGAGAGTGTTATATTCTAGAGATGTACATGCCTAAATGAATGAGAAGTCCCTTGCTCAGAGGATAGCCAAGGCAAAAAACTACAGAGTTCAAATAAGGTACCTGTTCTTTATGGCTAGATGAGTAGAGAAACCTCAGAGAGAACTCTAGATGGTGATTAGCAAGGGCTACAAATAGGCTAGGAGATGAGTCTCAGGTATGTCATTCTCCACCTCTCACAATAGTGCACTTTGACTTTCAATACAAATGGTAGTGGTAGAGTGTGAAAAACACCCAAATAATCTATAAGGCATCTAATAATCACGTACTCAACCATATTTGTGAAAGCTTCCATAGACTCACAACTAAAGGTTGTCACTATAGGTTCCTTCTTACTCAATTAAGATATGCATCAATTATAAGAATGAGGTTAAGTTCACTTTTTGGACACATCACTGACATAATTTCCAATCCAATTAGAGTTAAGAAAAATATGAATCTACTACTAATGATTCTCTCTTGGGATAAAATAGTCCAAGGTATGGAGTATCACTCAAGTAGTGAAAGATACATGTGATTTCTTCTTGATGCTTGACATCTAGGCTATGCATTAAAATCCTCATTTGGAAGACAACAAATTGAATAGTCTTGACACCCCTATCCTTGAGAAGAATGGTGGAAAGATTTTCTTTTTAAAATTAATATTTTAGATAATTTTTAAATTGTTTTGTATATGAAACAAGAGTTTTTCCATCAAAATTTCAAGTAAAGAAGCTAGGAATTTGGTAGGATTCTCAAAGTCTTTTAGAACTTTTGAGTTTTTTGTAAGATGGCACATGAGGGGGCCACTAAAAAGACAATGTTCGCCCACTTTGTGATTTTTTTGTTTGTTATTGAGTGAAGTGAGCTTCTTATGCTTGAAAAAATTATGCATAAAATTGAAGTCCACTTTTAAGTGTGAATTTTGCATGTCCAAGTGGTTCTGAATCTTGATTTCTATTCCTATTGTGTTATACATCCTTGTTATTCTCTTTTGTAATCATTTCCAATACTTTCATCCACTATTTTGCAAGAAATGCATGCAATTTCATTTGAGCCATGATTTCCCAATGCAGATCTACTCCATATGTGGAAGCATTTTTCAATTTTGTTTACATGTATCTGTAGATCTTTGTTCAACTTTCCTTTCTCACCTTCATTTGATGACGATCATACAACAAATTCTCCCATCAATAACTCCATTAGGAGTTTTCACTTGATTATAGAACACAATTGGGAAATCAATTATCAACCTACAATTTTAGCGGCCATGGACACTTCCATTGAATTTCCCATCAACCTCTTATCATGTCATCCATTGGAAAAAAGAACTATCTATCCACTCAATTATGAGGATCTCAATTTGCTCTCTATAATCCATAGTTATCTAGGAGACCAATTTGTACCTATAACATGGTGCATTGACCTCTTTATAATCCATCCCTTGACCCTTTTCTTTGAGACATGTATGTCCATAGTGGGTAGTTGGAAAAATCAAACTTATACTCAACAACAAGCATACAAATACCATAGTTGTTAGAATACATGGTCAATGAATCTTTCATGGTACAAAAAAATGACTACTCATTGGAAAGAATGATGGAGTTCAAGGTCTATAGAAACACATGAACAATTAAAGGAAGAAGACGAAGCTTGGAGCACAACACAATATTGGATTTATTTCTAAGTGAATGTATAAAGATAAGTGACTTCCTAGGTTTGTAGGCATATATAAAAGGGAGGACCTCCCAAAGAGGGAAAAAAGTGCCCTGGAAGCCCTAAGTTTGATCACAAACATTACTACTAAAATATATCAACAAATACCTTTTGAGAGGATGCAAGTGAACAAGGAATCGGCACTCATTTATAAGTAACTGCCAAGCTATGTGGAAAGAGATCAATCCACAAAAGGAAGTAAGCCCAAAGCTTCACAAAAAACTTCAAAATTATCCCTAGGTAGAGCCTTTGTGAAAAGTTCTACAACATTATCCTACGTGTGCACATAATTTTTATTGATCTCTCCAGTAGAGAACCTCTCCTTGACATAATGATAGTGCACCTCAATTTGCTTTGTGTAAGCAGGGAACACAAGGTTCCTTGAAACTTCCAATGTGCTTTGACAGTCAATGAAGATGGTGTTGGTAGAAGATTGAACAACACCCAAACCAGCCAAAAGGTTTTTAAGCCACAAACCCAACAATCACTATCAAAGATACCCTATACTTAGCCTCACAAATAGAGGTAGCCACATGCATGAGCTACCAATTATGAAGCAAAAAAACATTGGTGGAGACACGAGTATCATAGCAACCATCCCAATTTGAGTTAGAAAAATCATGTAAATCTAGTAGTAATGATCCTCCCTTATGATAAAACAATCCAAGTAGCTGAGTACCACTCTAGTAGCAAAATACGCACTTAATTGCCTCCCAATGCTTGACACCTCGGCAATGCATAAACATCATCTAAGAGACATCAAATTGAATATCATACCGATTTATGCACGAGTAAATCATATCACTAGGAAGGAGATAAGGAAGAGAGTTCACACACACACTCTCACAATCAAAGAGAAGCACACACTCAGATTGAGGCAAGGAAGAATGATCTTCTTCTTCTTCTTTTATTACATAAAAAGGAATGTACAAGAATAACCTAAAAGAAGAATACAACAAGTGCAATATATAAAGAATAGTACATAAGGAAAAACCTAATGTCCGCGAATGAGTGATCTGGCAAGAAAAAAATGTGCCATCACTCTCGGTAGATAAATCTAATAAAGCTCAATGAAGTATCCTTGACATATATCGGCATGACCACTATACACGCCAGAGAAACAAAAAATTGATATGTGTCATCTTGGATCATCACATGTTGAGCTTGATATCTCAACACTCCCCCTCAAGAACAATGTCATATTCTGTAATCCAAGCATCTCCCGAAACTTCTTCAACTTCTCAGCTCCAAGTGCTTTGGTGAAAATATCAGCAACCTGCTCATCTGTTCTCACATAAACAAGATCAATATCACTTACTAATACCTTCTCTCTGATGAAGCGATAATGTACCTCAATATGCTTTGTTCTAGCTTGAAAAACAGAGTTCCATGCTAGCTATATGCTGCTAAGAATATCACAATAGATAGTGATAGGCTTTTGCACTTCCACACCTAAATCTGCAAGTAGCATCTCTAGCCATCATGCCTCACATGCTGCCATTGCAGCACCTCTATACTCAGCCTCTATACTCGACAAAGCAACAATGGGTTGCTTCTTTCTGCTCCATGTAATAGTTGCACCTCCAAGTGAGAATAGAAAACCACTAGTAGATCTCTATCTGGAGTAATACTAGCCCAATCTACATCGATGTATCCATTAACCTACAAATCTACACCAGCTTCATAAAACAATGCATAATCCAAAGTAGCACTCACATAAGGTAGAGTGCACCTCACAGCATCCAAATGTGGCTTCCTAGGAACCTGCATAATAAGACGTCCCACAATTTTCCTGTACATAGTAGAATTTTCCAATGCTTCACCCGACGTAGTATCCAACTTCAAATTCTGATCTAATGGCATAGAAATGGGCTTACAATCATCCATACCATTCTTTTACAGCATATTCAAGGCATATTTCCTTTGTGACATCCATATACCTATTTCTGTATGTATAAACTCAATGCCCAAGAAATAGCGTAGCACAGCAAGATCTTTCATGTCAAATTCCTGCATAAGAAGTTGCTTTACCTCTTTGCTACTTTCTTCATTATCACCACCTACGATCAAGTCATCAACATAAATAGCCACAATCGTGATGCCATCATCACCCTTCCTTGCATATAGTGAATGATCTATATCACACATAGAAAACCCAATGGTGGTTAAGTAATCAGCAATCCTTGCATGCCATGCACGAGGAGCTTGCTTCAGCCCATACAAAGCCTTTTGCAACCTGCAAACATATTCTGGATGCTTTGAATATTCATATCCTTGTGGTTGGTCCATGTATACTTCTTCCTGTAACTGAGCATCATGTAAGAAAGCATTCTTCACATCCATCTGATGCAAAGTCCATCCTTTTGTTGTAGCTAATGCAACAAGTGTCCTGACAGTAAACATTTTAGTTACAAGGTTGAATGTTTCCTCATAATCAATGCCATATGTTTGTGCATATCCTTTTGCTACCAATCGTGCTTTGCACCTGCTTAAGCTACCATCAGCATTGTGCTTTACCTTGTAAACCCACTTGCAGCTGAGCTATCTCAAAGAGGAGGTTACAAAAAGAATTACTATCTACAGTTGATGGCACGTTGGATTCGAACACGCGACCTCGCTACGTGCAGGCCTCCGTTGTATCCACAACAACAAGCCTACTTCATGCTGTTCAATAATTCATTTACACTATATGATCGCATTTTTGGTGCTTCCAGAGCACAACAAAACAAAGAAATTGATTGCATATGGCGTGCGGGTTTGATCCAGTGACGTTCAGGATAACAGAGAGTTCCCGTATCCATAAGCGCTATGCGCGTACATATGCAGACTTTGGGCTGTTTAGCACCATTTTAGTTAGTTTTTTGGCTGTAGAAACTTCCAGATCACACCAAAAGGGGATAAAGAGGAAGAATGGTCATACGCGGGGCGTGAACTCTTGACGTCCAAAAGTACACCCGCAGCACTATCCACGAGCGCAGTCACATCGGGTTGAGTTATCCAAAGACCAACTCTTGTATAGTTCCAGATTGCGGAGCAGACAAAGATCAACAGATAAAAAAGGGAGAGTATCTGTAGCTCATAAGCCGGTTTCGAACGTCTGAAGTCCCATAGCTCATATGCGGATCTTGAACCTATGGCATCCAGAAATAGAGGCCTCTGTCCTATCCATTGTGTGTGACCAAGAATTATGAGTATGAGATTCTTGAAGCTAAAAAGGATGAAGGTTGGCTCTTCTCGAGAATCAGAGGATGGATGAAGCTATGATCAAAGCTAAGTATTTTCCAGTTTCTACTTGGCCTTAATGCTTGATTTATCTTTTTTTCATTAGTCTACACTTAATCCTAGATGCACATTGAAATAGCCAAGATTTCAATCGATTACATCTAGATTAGGATAATGAAACAATCCACTTCTCATTCCAAGCATTAGTTTGCATTAAGGAAAGACTTGATTTAAAAAAGAATCCTTGTGCATCAAAGAATGTATTTTGGTAGTTTAATTCCATATTTTCTTTCCATTGAGTAAGATTTTTATTGCACCACAAGGATATGTTTTTATATCATAGTGCATTAGGACAAAGGAAAGGATATACATGCATCAAGATTGCATGTTATACATTCTTAGTACAAGGAAAAGTCATGCATCAATCTCATGCATGATTGTTGCATTATTTTTTGGGCATGCAAAGAACATGCATGCATACGCATGTGAGCATATGGATTTGCATGTAGGCACATACATTTGCATGATAGAATGGGATGTTGTTTGCAAGTAGATATGAAAATGTACTCTCTTAGTATTTAGCTTACTTTATAAATCTCACGACTTGACATTAGGGAAGACAGAGGACTAGTTAGTTGCAAAGACATGCTAGTTCTAGTTTGCAGCTCAAGTAATTAGTCGATTCCTTCCCAAGTTGATACTCTGTTATCAAAAATAAATACTTAATAACAATTAAGTATGTTTGATGTCTTACTAGGTATAAGTAGGCACTAGGAGTATTAAATTTTCTTGATGACCAAGAAAATTTAATTACTTGCAAACCTTTTGCGATGTATGATGACTCTAAGTCCCGGATGTACTTAGGGAATCATGAAGATAAGCTTATAATGATTATTCTAAGTATAGGTGATATTTAGAAATTCATGCGGGTAAGCTTTAGTTGATTAGTTACGTAATTTATGTAACTTGTCAAGCATCCCAAGATTGGATGATAACTTCAGCTATGTTTCCAAGTTCCATGAGCAAAAGAAGTTTCTTTGTGGTTTCAATATTCGTATCTCACAATGAAACCTCGGTAAGTGACGTTTAGGAATTGAGATATTTCCTAAAAGAGAAACACTAAAATAGTCAAGCCTTCTATTCCACGTGAGATCATTCTCCTACCATGTTCAAAATTAATTTATTTTTGGGAAGGCAGACGTTCCAAGTAGAGGATCTTAATTGATTCATGAACTCTTCCCAAAATACACATAAATTCATAATAATATGATAGGACCAAGGAATGATGATGTTCTAATAAAAGGTGTATAAAGAGATAAGCCATTAGAAAAATGATAGCTTAGACCTCTTGTTAAGCACATCTTTCCAAAAATGGACATACCCATCAATCGGGATAGAAATTGATGGATTGGATAGATAAGAGCAAAACATCTACTAGTTATGGATGTTTTGTCAAAAGATGATGAAGGCAAAACCTCTTTAGGATATAGATGTTTTGCCAAGATATTAAGGTGCCAAGAAAATTTATGAAGCTTTTATAAGTTTTTATTTAATTTCATCCCAATGAGTGATGGAAATCAAAGGTTGAAACTCAACATCAATTAATCTTTGACGTCAATAAAAGAATGTTAGGTTCTATAGTTGCATCTCTGGTAAATGATGCAACTAGCTAAGCAATCATGAAAACATGGAAGAAATCGTTTAGAGAGTTAAACTTTTGGTTTCATTTAAGCTAATTGAAGCTTCAAGAGGAAATCAAAGTAAGAAATCTTTAGGAAATAAGATAAGTTCCTAAGGACTTGAAGCAAGTGTGAACTTTTCATTTAGGAATAGAAAGTTCCAAGAAATGGATCTCCAATTCATGACTTTTCTTAAACAAGCTATAAAGTTCAAAGTTATGTGTTCATAGTAGCATTACTATTGGATCAATCATTAATAGATGCTTGGACTTTAAACATAATTTTGATTGGTGAAATATGTTTAAAGGACTCTAATAACATCTAATGATTGATCAATAATAATGAATCTTGAATCAAACTCAAGAATAGGAGTCAATATCACATAAATGAAAGTTCAACTTAAACTTTCATAGTGGCATGGGAAACCATATCCAAAAGGTGATATTTAGTCTCTAGTTTAATACTAAGAAAATGAATACAATTGAGTCAGTAAAGTTCTTGGATATTGTTTGAAAGAATCGAGCATTGCAAACGATTCCTTGATGAATCATTTTCTCAAGTTATTTGATTCCCTAGAAGGAATCTCAAGTCTTTGAAGAATAATGTTCTCCCAAGTAGTGAGAAGGAAATTCTTTAAACTCTTTAGTCAGTAAGTAGTTCCAAGTAATTCCCAAAACCACAAGTATTGGCACTTAAGTCCAAATAGTGATATAACCTAAAACTATATCAAAGATTCTTAGCTTTGGAATCTGAGAAGCATTAGTATATGCTTGGACTGAAGTTTAGGAAAAGATCTCTAAAAACCCTGCAGGTAAGCAAACAAGCTTTAGGTAGTTCAAGAGATCTTAAAGATAAAGAATAAGTCTTTATTCTCGTCGCAAGATCAACCAGACTTGATCAACCTTGTCCATGGTTGTCCAAGATAATTACGATTGGAACTATTGTGAAGTCTGCCCAAGTATTGGCAATCGAAATAGTAAGTTGTTCCAAGTTTGAACAGAGTAGATATTCCAAGTATGTAGTCTGCAACCGTGTGGATGGTAATTAAGTCTGTGGAAGGTAAAAACATAATGTTTGCCTATCCTTAAAGGGATTTTGGTACAAATCCAAAGAGCATGAGCGGATGCTTAAGACTTAAGCAGTAGAGAGATTCCTATATAAAGTTCCCGGGGTAGGTATCTAAAGCATCAGTAAGAAAGGAATCTAAAGACAAGAAGTCAACGTCTTGTCACTACAAAATTGGTCAACGATAAACCAATTGAATTGAATTTGAGAAAATTCAAGTATTTGGAATTCTAATTGGTTTTTATTTGAAAACCCTAGCAAAGAAGGATGGATATTCCATCAAAAGGTTTTCAAGTTCCCAAAGGAAAGCCCAAGATCATCAAATGATCATGTGAAGGGATCAAAACCTATAAAATCTAGTTAGAGATAATGCCTGAAACTTCAGAATTCTTGTCAAGAATTGAAGCAAGAAGGTTCTCTATTAAGAGATGTTTAGACTTTAGGATAAAATTCACTCACACATCAATGTGAGTATAAAATAGGGTGGTATGGGACACCAGATTTTATATTCAAATTGATGTAGGGAAGATGATATGGGACACCGGACCGTGGGAGGATAATTATCTTTTAGTCCTAGATTGGATCTTGAAGTAGGTTTCATCCTTGAAGGAATTAAGACTTCAAAGAAGGAGTTTAATTCAAGAAGGATAAAAGTAGTATCTCAAGATACTTCAAGATAACTTCAAGATAATTTCAAGATAACTTCAAGATCAAGGAAACAGAAGATATGAAGTAAGTAACTTCCAAGATCTTCTTGAAAACACTTCAAGATAAAGTGTTGTTAATTCAGAAATATTTCATAAATTTTTTAAAAAAGTTGGACTTTAATTTTGTGTTGATCTTTTCAACCAAGGATTTGATTGACTAAGTCAAACATCAAGTTCTTAGTGTTACTTGGTAAATTAACTCTTTTGACTCAAAGAAATGCACAAGAATTGCATTCCTAGTAAGGAGTCAAAAAGACTGAATGTGACCTGAACTTGGCCTCAAGTGAAGCATTATTTGAATACAAAACTCATCAATAGAACCTCAGTGGGTCGACACACTGATGTTGGTAACCACACTAGGATCTTGTGGTTGGATGATGTTTTTGAGTTACTCCAAATCTTTTAAGAATCCAACCAATTTCTCTTAAAGATAAAGAAAATGCTTCAATTCCCTGTTGAAACAGATCTTTGAGAAGTTAAAGTCCTGTGTCATCTAGACTTTGACTCATAGCAAGTTTACGTATCTTCGAAGTATGAGTTGGTTGAATAGAGTTTTAGTTCTTTCTTTCCGCTTTTCGAATATTTTGGATTTGACTCAAATATGGTATCTGATTCTTTTTACAAAAGTCAAGGGTTAGCCGGTTAGAAAGGGTTAAAGTAAGTTTATTATCTAGGGGTCTCGCTAGTTCAAACAGATCTGAAATCGGACACCGTTTGGTCATCCGTGTATATGACCAAAGATCTCGAGTTTAGACTTACTAGGAGGTCTCGTGCTCTTGTGAACAAGTGATCCACTTAGCTTAGTGGGTAAGTCTGAAGGATGTGAAGGAGGAGGTCTTGGGTTCAATCCCCATGGGGGACATGGGGAGAGTATTTTACCCAAAGAGATCTAGAGCCTTCTAGAAGCATCCACTTGAGTTAACTCGAGTTGACTGGGACACTTGGCGCACATGCAGTTACATGACTGACACTTAGATGGTTAGTATCCACTTGCCCAAGAAGGCAGTCCCCTGGGTAGAGATATATATAGAGGCATTTGGTTGGGAGGAGAGTCATCTCTCTTGCACATGGTGGTCGTAATCCTTGTTCTCTTGCAATATCCCTTTTGCTCAAGGGAGTATCTAATGAAGACACACTTTTCTGCTTTTGGATCAAGCTTCATCCTCAATTCATCTAGAACATATACATATGCAATACAACCAACATCTTTCAGATGTGATAAGTTCGGCTTTTTACCTGTAAACTTCTCTTCAGGGGTAACTTGATGTACAGCAGTAGTCGAAGTTCTGCTCATGATGTATACAGTAGTATGAACAGCTTCTGCCCAATAACAATGAGGCATATTCTTCTCAGCCATCAAGGCTCTTGCTATTTTTGCAATATGTCTATTTTTGTGTTCAGCAACACCATTCTCTTGTGGTGTGTACCTGCATGAAAATTGACGTCGAATTGCATGACTTTTTAGTAAATTGTTTGTTGAACTCATTTGACATGTATTCACCTCCTCCATCAGATCTTAATGTCTGAATATATTTCCTTGTCTTCTTTTCCACCATAGCTTTAAAATTCTGAAAGTGAGTGAATACCTTACTCTTCTCTTTCATGAAATAGACCCACACTTTCCATGTATGGTCATCAATGAAAGTAACATAAAACCTACAACTGCCCATAGATGTGGTCTTTGCAGGACCCCAAACATCTGTATGTACTATTTCTAGCACATTCTCACTAACATGCTTGTCATGCAAAAACGATGATCTTGATTGTTTACCAAATTGACATGTTGCACATACCTTTTGCATCTCTACAACCTTGAAATTTGCTAGTCCATGGACAATCTCCTTTGAGTGCATCAATTTCAGCCTTTGCAAGTTTGCATGTCCAATGTGTTTCTGCCAGATCTCTATATCAGCAATAACTCCTGCACCTTTTGCAAACATGGATGCATTCATTTTAGGAATTTTCATATTTAAGGTGAACATCCTACCCACTTTGTTTCCTTTGGCAATCAATCTTCCATCTCGTTTGTATTCTTCTACATATAACCCATCAGCATTGAACCTAACTTGTAATCCCTGGTCAACCATTTGTCCAACAGAAACCGGATTCTTTGTTATATTTGGAACATGAAGCACATCAACAAGGTATTTTACCTTCCCGTCCTCCATAGACAATGCTATGTTTCCTGTATGCTCGATAGGGTGTGATGTGTTATCACTTGTTTCAACATATCCAGGAACTAGCAATTTCTACAAAGTACTAAACCATTCTGCACAACCTTAAAAAAGAAAGCTTCACAATCAATTTCTGATTATGTAAAAAGATTGAAAGATATTGCAGATTGCTTAGGTGCAGTTGATGAAGACATTGAAGAATATAAATTGGTAACACAGATCCCTACAGGATTAAGAGGAGGTGAAAGGTGGAATCCTTTTGTATTATCAATTGAATTGCCATTAGATCATTTTACTCCAAATCTAAATCAATTGTTAGGACACATACTAACATTTGAACAGGATATTAAAGGAGAGAATGAGAAAAGTGCAAGTCAAGTTATGTATTCAAAGGACAAGAAGAAGAATGCTAAGGGCAAGCAACAGTCAAATGAAGAGGAAGGCACCTCAAATTAAACTAACTTTACTAAAGGTAAAGGAAATAGTAGAGGAAGAGGAAGAGGTGGAAAGAATAAAGACAATGGCAAAGCTTCTTGTATTTGTGGTAAAAGAGATCACTTGGCAAATGAATGTTGGCATAATAATTAGAACAATGGCAATTACAATCAAAACTATAATCAGAGTTGTAGAGGAGGAAGAAACCAAAGAGGTAATTTCAGAGGTAGAGGTGGTAGAAATACATATGGTAGAGGAGGTGGAAGAAACTTCCAAAACCAATCCTACAACAACACCTACTACAACTATGCATCAGGTCAAAAGGAGGATTCAACTCTTATCATGAATGCCACACATGAGGCAACAAATTAAGACCAAAGAGTATTCTACATTGACTCAGGGTGTAGCAATCACCTAAGTGGCAACATTGCTTTGGTGACTGATATGGAAGAAAAGGTGAATGGACATACAATTCAAACTTGTATCGACAGAATCTTTCCCTCAAGTAGGAGAAGACTCAGAAGAGCCATTAGAAACCTCAAGAAGAAAGAAATCTAAAAAATGATAAGCTATATGGAAGAAAATAAATAACAAGTGGATTAAGAAGTTGGCTAAAAAGAGAAAGATCTATACAAAGCGCTGGAACCAATCCCTCTAATCCAACCAAACAAAACACAAATGTGGTGAAGGAAGAAAAAACTAAGGATCGAGAAAGATCAATTCTAGAAGATCCTATGCCGAAAGACTTAAAGATGTGGATAAAGGCCTATCAGTCTAGAATAAGGATAGGATCTAGTCTATAGCACTGTAGTTACCCAAGAGGATATCTAGAAAAGGAAAGGTTAGAAATATGTAAGAAACTGATCAAAATTTCCCAAACTATGCTAGAACAATCGACACCAAACCTCCTTGAGATGAGAATCCCATAAGAGACATTCCAGGGATGTTTAGGTGATTCCAATACAAAACACAAGAAACAAGAACCAAATAAGGAAATTGAAAAAGAGTTAAGGGTAGAACAAATAGAAATAGATTATGTGATTTTGAAAGTAGAAGCTAATTGGCCATATGACGTATGGGCCAAAGTTCAAGAAGAGAGGTGGAGAAAAAGAGAAGATGAGATCCCTCCCTTCATGGAACTAGATGCTTCTATGCATAAAACCATGATGGAGCAAGAAATAAACTCAAGGGAACTATCTAATCAAGATCATAATAGGAAGAAAGATATCAGCTTGAATACACTTCCAAATTATATCGGTGAATTTCAACAAAATTAAGAGCTCTTTCATGCCCCTACAATAAGATGAGAAAAGGAAAAACCTTAAAGGAAGTGTCGACTACTCTACAAGAGTTGAAAAAGACTGAAATTCACTGCTCTTTAACTTTAGAGGAGCTTTTTCAAGTAAATCCCCATCTTTGGGATAAATTAGCCACCCAACTAAATTTGAAGAAACACTTAGCAATAACCCAAGAAAAGAAAATTGAGGAAACACCTATTATTAAAATACGAGTGGACAAGGTAGGAGATTTCAGTGAAGGTGATGAAGGAAATACATGTCTCCTAATTACCTTTAGAGGATATATGACCAAAGCCATATTAGACGCAGGTGTTGGAGTAGAAATAGCCACTGAAAAGATTTGGGAAAAATAGGGAAGACCAACATTGAGACCAACACTGATGGAGTTACTGGCAAACGGTCATGTAGAATGCCCTTTAGGAATCCTACAAAATGTGATTTTGACCATTTGCAGAGCAGAATTTGAACATACCTTAGCCATATGCCAATTTGGTAAGGCAGGTAATAACAAGATGATTCTAGGAGGACATTTTATGAGGCAATTAGAGGTAGTTCAGGATTGGGGATGAGATGCTTTATATCTTCAACACCAAAACATGACAACTAAAATAAATCTTCAAAACTTTTCTTATAGGGATGTTCCACCAATTCAATGGAACAACATCCATAAAGAGGAGGATGATGTATCAATCCATATTGTTGGATCTAGTGACCAATCATGGATGAATGAAGATACTTAGCTGTGGATTTGTAAGGAAACCCAAAGAGAGGAAAAAAGGTTACAACATTGGCAATCAGGACAAGAAGAAGATAGACCCATAGAAGATCCGACATACATGCCTCATATATTTCCTGATGAATCTTTTAAACCACATGGATGGATGTGTTGATATATTTATGTTATGATGTGTATGAACATTCTAGGACTACCGGGGCACTTTTTTCCCTCTTTAGGAGGTTTTTTCCCCTGGCTTATATATATGCCTATAACCCTAACAGGTCAGATATCTTTGTACATTCTAGTGGTAATACATTCAGTATTGTGTGTTATGCTCCAAGCTTCTTCTTCTTCTTCTTCCTTGTGATGTTTGTGTGCTTCTAGAGACCTCAAACTCCAACAATTGGTATCAGAGTAGGTTGCCGCTTCATCTAGGGCATTGTTGACACCCCTCCGGTCATAGTCTCATAACTGCACAAAAATTGGTGAGCATACTTAGGCTGATTAGGAGTTCCAAACATGTTTGCTCTCTGGTGCCGAAATCACAATCTGAGCTCACTTTGGCCTTTGAACACACTATCATAGTGCTTGTGCAGGCAATTTTGTCTTTTTGTGCCAAAGATATATACATGTTTTGATTTGCTAGTACAAGTGTCTCAAAGTCTGCTACAGGTTTGGCAGAACTCAATAGGGTAGTTCTATTCGACTTTTTGAGATACAATCATTTTTTTGCATCAGGGTATTTTAGTTAGTGGCCATGGCTGAAAGCAATGATGTATTCTGCATGTTGGTTGTTGAGGATAAGTTGGATGGTACCAATTACCCATTATGGGCTTATATGATGCATCATGTATTGGTTGCAAAATGATTATGGAATATTGTGCAGGGTGTTGAAAAACATCCCATTACACCTACAAACACAATTGCTGAAGGTGATGTAGATGGCATTGAAGATGGTGATATTCTTCAAATTCATGTTTGTGTTGTATTTCTTGTTGCACCTACTGTAGAGCAATTTTTTTGGGATGGTAGAGATGCTCAGGCACATGCATTGATAGCCTTGTTTGTCAAACATGCCATTATTCCTCACATTCGCTCTTGCAAAACAACTAAGGATGCTTGGGATATACTTAGCACTTTATAGTAGGCAAGGAATGAGGCTCGTGTTGCTTACCTCCGAAAATAGTTGGAGAGTGAGCACATGAATGACGGAGATTCCATGGATAGCTTTTTGACAAAGATCAAAGACTTGAAGGAGCAGTTGATTTTTGCTGATGAAGTCTTGCCTGTCAGGTCACTTGTGCAAACTATTCTGAATGGTCTTCCATATTCATATTAGATTTTTACTTCTACTCTTCGATTGATGATGAAAGGAAATCCAAATGCCTTAACATTTGAGGATTTAGTCTCTATTCTATTGCAAGAAGATCAGTCTAGGCAGAACAGATCCATTATGCGTGTTGCAAATGAAGCTTCCCTTGCTAGTCAGAAGGGCAATGGTAAATGGAGCTCTCTTACTAGTAAGCAAGCTAATTCTGCACAATCAAAGAAGGATGATAGAGACAAGAAGAAAATAGAAAAGAAAAAATTGTTTTGCAAATACTGTAAAGCAAGTGATCATCTCATAAAGAGTTATCCAAAACTGGATGCAAAAGAGGCAAAGAAGAAAGAGGTTGGAATGGTTGTTGCAGAGGCATCTACACGGAAAATAGAGTTTGCTAATCTTGTGTAGAATGAAGAATGGGTGTTTACTACTATTGGTAGTTTTGACCCATCTTCTCATGAATAGTGTATGTCTGCAGTAGACTCAAATGTTTGGTATTTTGATAGTGGGGCAACCAAACATATTACCTCGCAACATAATTTCTTCACTTCACTCGAGATTGCCACTACAAGGAATACTGTCACATGCGCCAACAACTTCTCTTATCATGTCATGGGAATTGGTAAGATCATTTTGACTACTTTTGATGGTAGTTCCTTTACATTGTTGGATGCTTTAATTGTGTTGGGGATAAAGAAGAATCTGTTATCAATTTCAGCTTTAGCCAAGATTGGCTTGATTGTGAAATTTGTTGATGATACATGTACAATTCATGATCTGTCAAATGGAGACATCATTATTGCTTCTGGCATTTTATACTGTGGGTTATATAAGTTCATAGACTATGAAAAATTTGTGAATGATTCAACATGTGCAGTAGATGATTCTCAAGCTATGTAAGATGCAAAGCTTTTGCATGCATGCTTTGGTGATCTGAACTTTGCTAGTTTGCTACACCTGCAAAAATCTGAAATGATGTCCTTTCTGCCCAAACTTGAGGCACCTAGTAAACATGTCTATGAAGGTTGTATTTTGGGCAAAATGCAACATTTCTTGTTCCCAAAAGATGGTTAAGTTTGAGCTACTCAGAAATTGCAACTTGTTCATAGTGATGTCTATGATCCTATGTAGACACCCTATTTTGGAAAAAACTATCTTTACTTCATGAATTTTATTGATGATTTTTTGAGGCATGCATGGATATATCCATTGAAAGTAAAGTCCAAAGTATTTATGTGCTTCAAACAGTTTTTGGTTTTGGCTGAAAATCAATTAGCATGTAAAATGGGCACCCTTTGTTCTTATCGAGAATATATGTCTTTTGAATTTAATCCATTTGTGTCTGAACGTGGGATAAAACATCATTGTACAATGTTGTATACACCTCAACAGAATGGAGTTGCTAAATGGAAGAACAGGTCACTCATGGCGATGGTGAGGTGTATGGTCAAGAGTCAGGTTTTACCACATAGTTTTTAGCTTAAGGCTGCTATGTGTGCAATATATGTACTTAACAAGTGTCCCACTAAAGCATTGTAGTTTATCACTCCATATGAGGCTTGGTATGGTTGTAATCCATCTGTTGCTCACTTGCATGTTTTTGGTTGTTTGGCATATGCATTAGTGCCTGAACAACAATGCAGGAAATTGGATGATAAAGTAGTGAAATGTATTTTTGTTGGGTATAGTTATGGAAGCAAAGGCTATCGTCTATATCATCCATAGGCTAAACACATTTTGGTTATCCATGATGTTGTTTTTGTGGAAGATGCTATTTAGTCATTACTTTCATGTACTAAAGAGACATCATTTAGCTCCAAAGACATGTATGATACTTTGTTGCCTCTTTTTATAGTTGGACAGTCTAGTGCTGGTCATAATGAAGCAACTTCTTAGCCTTTACAGGCTTCATGTGATGATGCAGATCGTTCCATTTCTGATGGAAATTTACATGATGCATCTGTTGATAAGAGAGGTGATATTGAGGAGGCAAAAACTATGCCAAAATGGTTGGTACAGACTTTGTGTGACAATAAATTAGATGCACCTCTATCATATCATATTCGTTCTGGCTCTCATAGTGCTTCTTTTGCGTCAAATTGCTATGCTATGGCTACCTCTAGTCTTTGTGATGAGAATGATCCTATTTTGTTTGATGAAGCACAAAATTTAGAAAATTGGATGGTTGCTATGCAATCTGAATATGATGCTATAATGAAGAATAGTACATGGTCTTTATGTGACTTGCCTCCTAGCAAGAATGCCATTGGCACTAAGTGGGTATACAAGCTGAAGCATAGGCCTGATGGAATAGTTGATAGGTATAAGGCAAGGCTCGTTGGAAAGGGTTATGCTCTAGAAAGAGGCATTGATTTTGATGAGACCTTCGCTCCTACTTGCCGAATGACTATTGCTCATAGCATCTAGGCACTTGCAACTCATCATGGTTGGTTGGAATGTACATCAATTGGACATTAAAGCCGCATTTTTGAATGCTGGCTAGCATGAAGAAGTGTATTTTTTCAGCCCTATGGCTTTGTGCAGAAAGAGCATGAAAATCAAGTGTGTAGGTTGAAAAAGGCATTATATGGTTTGAAGCAAGCACCGCGTGCTTGGTATGAAAAGATACATGCCTACCTCATTGCACATGGTTTTGAGAATAGTCCAACTGAGAGCACCTTATATGTTAAACATGCAAATGATGTGTTTTTGATCATTGTTGTCTATGTTGTTGACTGCTTACTGGTCCTCATGAGAAGCATATTGCTGATCTCAAGGCTGATTTGCATGCCTCATTTGAGATGTCTGATTTGGGGCATTTGCATAATTATTTGGGCATTCAGTATATGCAAGTTGATGGTGGAATAGCTTTGTGTCAAATGAAATAGATTGACACATTATTATAGCATTTTGGCCTTGAAAACTGTAAACATACCTCTCCTATGGAGACATGTTTATGATTGAGACTTCATGATGCTAGATATGCATTTGATGCTAATCTCTATCAGCAGGCTGTTGGATGCTTAATTTACTTATGCATTACTTGGCGAGATATTCAGTTTTTTGTCTCACAGATGAGCATGTTTATGCATTGCCTAGGTGTCAAGCATTGGTAGGTGATTAAGCACATCTTTCACCACTTGAGTGGTAATTGGATACTTAGATTGTTTTATCCTAAGGGGGGATCACTATCACCCAATTTACATGCTTTTTCTGACTCCGACTGAGCTTGTTGCAATGACACTCGTGTGTCCACCATTGATTTTTGCTTCATGCTTGGTATCTCATGCATATCTTGGTTGAGCAAGAAGCAACCTACTGTGGCCACTTCTAGTTGTGATGCTGAGTATAGGGAAACTTTCTCACTGACTGTTGAGTGTGCGTGGCTCAGATGCCTTAAGTTTGAAGCTTTCCACAAAGCTTTGGGCTTACTTCCTTTTGTGGATTGATTCCACATAGCTTGGCACTTCCTTATACATGAGTGCCAACTCCTCGTTCACCACATCACTCCCAAGGGGGATTTGTTGATATATTTAGGTAGTGATGTGTGTGAACATGCTAGGACTACTGAGGCACTTTTTTCCCTCTTTAGGAGTTTTTTCCCCCGTCTTGTATGTGCATCTATAGCCCTAACGGTCAGATATCTTTGTACATTCTAGTGGTAATACATTTAGTATTGTGTGTTGTGGTCCAAGCTTCTTCTTCTTCCTTGTGTTTTTCACGTGATTCCGTAGACCTAAACTCCAATAGGATGGAAATATTAGCAACCTTAGATGTGTTCATGAATGTAGAAGTACTAACCATGGATGATTGTGTAGATGAAGAGGGATATGATGTGAGTTTGTATATGATAGTACTCTAAGAGACTGAGGAAGGAGAAATAATAGAAAAGGAATTGAAAGAGGAATATAAAGGTATAGAAATGGAACTTGAGTTGAATTTAGAAGAGCAATACCTAGCAGAAGTAGAAATGGAAAATTCAAAGAAGAGTAGAAAAATATTCTCCATAGAAGAATACACAAAAAACCCCAAGAAGGAGAATAATGAAATGGAGGGAAAAAAATGAACAACAAGAATACGTTTAAGTACCTGAACATTTTAAAAGGTATGAAGTGGAAGAACGAAAAATTGCTATTCAAATGCCAAATAGAGAGGAAAAAGATGGATAGCATATGAAAACAAAGAGTAAACAAAAAAATTGTAGTAACCCAAGAAGATGATGAAGAGGGATGAACCTACACAGGCAAAGATGTGTCCATAGAAGAGGAACAAGAGCTCATAGAGCTAATACGAGAATATAGAGAGGTATTTGCGTGGACTTTCAAAGATCTAGAAGGAGTTGATCCCTTGATATGTTCTCATAGAATTCCAATGGCACATGACACTTGACCCTTTAAGAAGACTTTACACTTATAATGATGTATATTCGGCTAAAATTAAAGAGGATATAGACAAATTGTTGGCAACAGGATTCATTTATGAGATCAAACACATTAAATGGGTTTCTCCTTTGGTGTTCATACCAAAGAAGAATGGAAAGCTTAGGGTTTGCATTAAATTAAAAAAAGGTTAATGCTGCTATTACTCGAGATAGTAACCCCTTACCCATTACAAATAATCTTTTGGAAAGAGTAGCAGGCAAGGAAGTTTACAACTTTCTTGGTAAATTTTTAGGTTACAACTAAGTGGCGATCGCTACTGAAGACCAAGAGAAAATCGCATTTGCTACAGAATGGGAATTATATGCATTTACAGTTATACATTTTGGCTTAATGAATGTCCCAAGCACTTCCCAAAGATTGTCGTGCCATGTTTTTAAAGGTTTTTTGTGAAAAAGTATGGAAGTCTACGTAGATGATCGTTGTACATATTCGTCTCAATGTCTTGCTCACATACATGAATTAAGAAGAATATTTGACAAATGTATAAATATCGAGTATGCTTGAATCCAAAGAAATGTGTCTTCATGGAGAGACAAGGAGAATGTTTGGACAAATAATGTCCAAGAATGGTATCTCAACAGACAAAGATAAGGTCAAGATAGCTCTTGAATTACCAAGACTCAAAAACATGAAGGAAGTGCAAGCTTTTATCGGTCATTGTGGATACTATCATATATTATTGCATATGTATGCTATTATTGCAAAACCTCTCTATGGACTTTTAACTTAGTTCACTTGGACAGATGAATGTGAACAAGCATTTAATGTGTTAAAACAAAGATTGAGTTCAACACCAATTCGGAAAGTGCCAAATTGGAATAACCATTCCATATAGATTTTGATGCATCTAATTTTTCCATTGGATGTATATTAGCACAACCAAGTGATGAGGGGAAGCTAGATCATCCAATAGCCTATGCAAGAAGACAACTAAAATAAGCCAAACAAAAAGTTTTGCCATTACCTACTAGTCAACAAATTCAAATTCTTTATTGATCACCAAGCTCTATTGTACTTGGTTAATAAACCTTGGAATACGGAAAGGCTAGTTAGATGGTTTCTATTACTTATGGAATTCAATTTTGATTTAGTGTTCAAGAAGCGTAATACACATAGGGTGGACCACTTATCTAGGATGACTCATTAAGAATCACTAGCAGGAGTAGGAGACGAGCTACCAAGCACCTACCTATTTAATCTAGAAGTATGTTCTAGATGGGTGGAAGAGTTAGCACCTATACTCACACACGGAACCCAATCATAAGATCAATGAGAACCAAGACAAGGAACTTGGAAAAATAAGGAACCTCCATATTGTAGCGGATAGCTTATATTTCAAAGATTCCAGTGGAGTACTCTTAAGATGTTTCAAAGATCAAGAAGGAAGAAGCTCATGGAAACAAATGGAATACACATAAAGGTGTAAGCGGAACAACACAAGAAGGATTGTATTGGACAATATGCAAAGGATGTACATGAATATGTAACAAATTTTCACATGTGTCAAGTGTCTACGCTAGATGAACATTCATCTATATGTTGTTCTATGATAGCACCTGAGTGGAGTAGACCACTAGTAGGATTTTTGAAATCACAAACATATCTAGAAGAAGAGAGCCTAGCTAGAAAAAGAGCCTTAGAAGAAAAAAGTATAGATTATGTAATTTTGGGAAAAAAATTGTTCAAACGAGGGAAGGGATAATCAATTGCGAATGTGTGTTCATGAAGGAAAGTACCTCCCCATATTAGAAATGGCGCATGATTGAGCAGCAAGAGGTCATTTTTTAGCTAAAGATATGTTAAAATGATTCTCTTTGCAAGCTTATGGTGGCCAACATTACATATGGTTGCAAAGATGTATGTACAAAGTTGTGATGTATGCCAACAAATTAGGTATCCAATATGAAGAGACGACATGCCATTGAGACCAATGATAAGTACGAGAGCTTTTTCTAGATGGGGAATCGATTTTGTTGGACCCATTAATCCCCCTGCAAGAGGATCTCATGTTGAATATATCATAGTAGCAATCTACTACTTAACGAAGTGGGTGGAAGCCAAAGCCACTAGGAAAAATGATGCCATTTGAAACCATTTTCATAGGTTTGGACTACCCATTGAGATAATTAGCGATAGAGGTACACACCATCAATAAACTCATTGACTCATTGATGAATGAGTTCTTAGTTATTGATAAAAAGTCGGCATCCTATCATCCACAAGACAATGGACAAAATGAGAGTTCAGATAAGGTATTATGCACAATCCTCACCAAGATAGTAAACAATGAAAGATCTGATTGGGATAAACAATTGCATCATGCAATTCGAGTAGCTTATAAGATGGCTATAGGAACCACACCCTTTAATCTAGTTTATGGTCAAAATGAAATCTTGGAAATCGATTTCTTGGTTCCTACTCTTTGAGTAGCTAAGAAATATGAATGGATAGGACATGATCTATCCAACCAATTAGATCAAATTGAGAAATTGCATGAAACTAGATTACAAGTGGTAGCATGCATTTATGCTACTAAGAGAAGACAAAAAGCCTACTATGATGCCCACATCAAAGATAAAGATATGAGACTTGGAGACCTTATGCTAGTTTACACCTAGAAACAACATGGCAAAAAATTACAACAAAGAGGGTATCTACATTTCATTTTAAATAAAATTTCCTCTGGTAGAGCTATCAATTTAGCTACATTAGATGGAGACATATTACTAAACTATATAAGTGGTTGTGGAGTTAAAACTTACATGGTATCATGGCTAGCTCAACTTATGTGAGAGGGGACTCACTTAAAGGACAAAAAATCGACTACATGAGCACTACGAGACATTAAAGTTTCCATATTCTCATGATAATCAAATCACTTCTTTTCAATGTAGATTGCCTTTGAGGAATCTGAGGAAATGCAACTAATGGAACTTAATGAATTTACCTTGGAGTGTGCAATAAAGGCTCGTGGACATTGGTTTAGGGATGACCAACCTATTGGTGAACACCTCTTCTTAATAACAGTACAAATTCTGGATCGTGACCATTTATTTCCAGTGATGAGTCAAAATTTCCACATTCTACATGATATGCCAAGAACCATTGAAACTTGGACCCAAAATGGGAATAGTAGCTTACCTGAGGCTTCTTGTTTACAAGCCTAATTTTGAAAGGTGTACTTAGGTGATGAACACCTTACACTCTGCAACAGATAAATAATCAGTGCCAAAAGCAAGATTCATGGACTTACAAGGTAATTGGAGAACCATCTGATTTACGCATGAGTTAATTAAGGAAGCATTTGGATGGATAAAAGACGGAATTCTGGATCTGAAGGATGAGAGCCATGAAGCCAAAAAGCGAACCTTTGTGGGTATCAATAGAGGGGATATAGAGGAAGAAGTGAGACTCATGCACCAACATTTTTTAATTTCCTTATATGCACAGATACACAGTCCCTCAAAAGTTTGTAGTTCAATTATTGTCTCATGTAGCGAAGGGAAATGGAAATCAAATTAATTTGACCCCTTATGTACAAGAAAGGTTATTCGAAGAAAAAAAGAAATGGTGTCTGAAGAAGTTCTTAAGTGGAAGAATTGCATTGAAAATCTTAATCTATCATGCTTTGAACATATGGAAGTACTTAAGGGAAATTCCATCAACTTTGGAAATGGAAAAATATGTAAAATCAGCTACTGTACCTAAGATGAAACATGGCACAGCAGTAACTGATGAGATAGGAACTAGTTTGCAACAAAAAATGAGAGGATCCAAATGAATGAGGGAACTTGAAGAGGTAGCTACTATGACCTCAACCAAAATATTTCATGTTATATCAAAGTCAACCCTCGCTCGACCACCACCGATTACAAAGGCGGAATTAGAAGAAGCCCTCCAAGCGACCCCACATATATGGAGAGGTAGGTAAATCTAATCGCCCAAGGTCATCATTACCATTAAATGAGTGAATCCAAGGCATAAAAACATCCAGGTAAAAGATTATCAAATATGAGTCACTATAAGGAGTTGGGCTTAGAAACTTCAAGCTCATGTTCAAGATCAAAAAATAACAATGATGGATCAACATTGAATGCTAATTTAAATACTGATATGAATGATGATGGTCAATGGGCTGAGCTTGATCAAATGGTGGATCAGTAGGAAGCGGCTAGTAACCTACAAGAATCAAAAAATGAAGATGATGAGGTTGATGAGGAAGTCCTACGGATGCCCCAACCAGGCATGAACTACACAATCAGAATCATGATCACATCTTAACAAATAAAAGAAGCTACTCTAGATACAAGCAAAGCAAGAGTCCATCCCAAAGAAGAAGAAGAACCACAAAGAGAGACTTAAGCTCAGGACCAAGTTCCCATTGTTTCAATTAGAGTTATGGTATGCATCATGTGAGTAGTAGCCCTAAATTAGTCTTTGAGAAAGAGGTTGAGCCAAAAGTTCACTTGCAAATTAGGCAATCATTCAATAAGACATTGCATACAATTAAATGAAAGGATTTGCAAATAGGAGGAACCCCTATCATACCAAAAACATGGCTGAATGTGGATGTGGCACACTTAAATCCAATAGTTAAGCATATGATTCAAAGTGCATTAGATACCCAAAAAGAACTAATGGAGGCTGATAAAGAATATGACAAGCTCATGTGGAGAATAATCAATTCAAAGCACTAAGTTAGAATCTATCAGATCAAGTACTAAAGACCCAAGTAGAACTTGACAAGGTGAAAGAACAACTAACAATAGCACTAAGAAAAACTAATACATTAAGCAGTGAAAATGCTACTTTACTCTCTAAAGTTGAAGAAATCAATCAAGCATCCGATAAGTTGAAGACGAAGAATATAGAACTACAAAAGAAGTATTCACAAGTTGAGGTAGAAAAGGTACATCTCTCTACATGAACCAAAATCTTTGAGACATAGGTCAAAGGATGTATGAAAAAAGTCGATTCATGTTGGAGTTAGACGTCCGCGGAAGCACGCGAACAGCACAAGGAAGAAGAAGAAGCTTGGAGCACAACACACAATACTGAATGTATTACTAGAGAATGTACAAAGATAAGTAGCCCATTAGGGCAATAGGCATATATACAAGCCCGGGGAAAAAAACCTCCTAAAGAGGGAAAAAAGTGCCCTGGCGGCCCTAGTGTGTTCACACACATCACTACCAAAATATATCAACAAATCCCCCCTGGGAGTGATGCGGTGAACAAGGAGCTGGCACTCATGTATAAGGAAATGCCAAGCTATGTGGAAATCACTCCACAAAAGGAAGTAAGCCCAAAGCTTTGCGGAAAGCTTCAAACTTCTCCCTAGGCAGAGCCTTCGTGAAAAGGTCTGCAATGTTCTCCTGCGTGGGCACATATGCCAAGCTGATATCCCCAGCAGAGAACCTCTCCCTGACATAGTGATAATGCACCTCAATGTGCTTAGTGCGAGCATGGAACACAGGGTTCCTCGCAACTGCCAATGTGCTCTGACTGTCAATGAAGATGGTGGTGGCAAAAGACTGGCCAACACCCAAATCAGCCATAAGGCGTCTGAGCCACACACACTCAACAGTTGTTGTGAAAGCTGCCCTATACTCAGCCTCACAACTGGAAGTGGCCACGGTAGGCTGCTTGATGCTCAACCAAGACATACATGAGCTACCAAGCATGAAGCAAAAACCACTGGTGGACACACGAGTGTCATAGCAACCAGCCCAATCTGAGTCAAAAAAAGCATGCAAATCTGGCGGTAGTGATCCCCCCTTGGGATAAAACAACCCAAGTAGCCGAGTACCACTCAAGTAGCAAAAGATGTGCTTAACCGCCTTCCAATGTGTGACTCCTGGGCAATGCATAAACCTGCTCATCTGTGAGACAACAAACTGAATATCTGGCCAAGTAATGCATAAGTTAATCAAGCATCCAACAGCCTGCTGATAGAGAATAGCATCAAATGCATCTCCAGTATCATGAAGACTCAATCGTAAACCTGTCTCCATGGGAGTGGCAATAGGCTTACAGTCTTCAAGGCCAAAACGCTGCAATGTGTCAATATATTTCGTTTGACACAAAGCCATTCCACCATCAACTTGCATAAACTGAATGCCCAAATAGTGATGCAAATGCCCCAAATCAGACATCTCAAATGAGGCATGCAAATCAGCCTTGAAATCAGCAATATGCTTCTCAATAGGACCAGTGAGCAGCATGTCGTCAACATAGACAACAATGATCAGAAGCACATCATTAGCACGCTTAACATATAAGGTGCTTTCAGTTGGACTGTTCTCAAAACCATGTGCAACCAGATAGGCATGTATTTTCTCATACCAAGCACGTGGTGCTTGCTTTAAACCATATAATGCCTTCTTTAACATGCACACCTGGTTTTCATGCCCTTTCTGCACAAAGCCACGGGGCTGAAAAACATACACTTCTTCATGCAAGTCACCATTCAGAAATGTTGTTTTAATGTCCAATTGATGTACATTCCAACCATGATGGGCTACAAGTGCACAAATGCTCCGAACAGTAGTCATACGGCATGTAGGTCCAAAGGTCTCATCAAAATAGATGCCTCTTTCCTACGCATAACCCTTTGCAACAAGCCTAGCCTTATACATGTCAACTGTACCATCAGGTTTACGCTTCAGCTTGTATACCCACTTAGTGCCAATGGCCTTCTTGTTAGGTGGCAAGTCACATAAAGACCATGTACCATTATTCATTATAGCATCATATTCAGATTGCATAGCAGCCATCCAATTTTCTGAATTCTGTGCTTCATCAAAAGAAACACGCTCATTCTCATCACAGAGACTAGACGCAGCCATAGCATAGCAATCTGATGCAAAGGAGGCACTATGAGAGTCTGAACGAGTACGATATGACAAAGGTGCATCTAATTTGCTGTCATGCAAAGTCTACACCAGCCATTTTGGCATAGTTTTTGCCTGCTCAATATCAGCTCTCTCATCAACAAGTGCATCATGTAAATCTACATCAGAAATGGAATGATCTGCATCATCATATGAAACCTGCAAAGGCTGAGAAGTTGCCTCATTAGGACCAGCACTAGACTGTCCACCTGTAAAAAGAGGCATCAAAGTATCATACATGTCTTTGGAGCTAACAGATGTCTCCTTGGTACATGAAAGCAATGGCTGAATAGCATCTTCCACAAAGACAACATCACGGCTAACCAGAATGCGTTTAGTATGTGGATGATACAGACGATAGCCTTTACTATCAGAACAATACCCAACAAAAATACATTTTACTGCCTTATCATCCAATTTTCTGCGATGTTGTTCAGGCACTAGTGCATATGCCAAACAACCAAAAACACGCAGATGAGCAACAGATGGCTTGCGGTCATGCCAAGCCTCATATGGAGTGATAGACTGCAGCGCTTTGGTGGGACACCTGTTGAGTACATATGCTGCACACATGACAGCCTCAAGCCAGAAACTATGTGGTAAAGCATGACTTTTGACCATGCACCTCGCCATCTCCATGAGTGACATGTCCTTTCGTTCAGCAACTCCATTCTGTTGAGGTGTACAAGGCACTATACATTGGTGTTTTATCCCACGTTCAGCCAAAAATGCATTAAAATCAGAAGACATATATTCCCCCCCTCGATCAGAACGGAGGGTGCCCATTTTACATGCTGACAAATTTTCAGCCAAAACCAAAAACTGTTTAAAGCACATGAACACTTCGGACTTTGCTTTGAGTGGATATACCCATGCATGCGTGGAAAAATCATCAATGAAAGTCACGAAGTAAAGGTAATTTCCAAAAGAGGATGTTTGCATAGGACCACAGACATCACTATGTACAAGCTGCAATTTCTGTGTAGCCCGAACTAAACCATTTTTTGGAAAGGAGGAACACTGCATTTTGCCCAAAATACAGCCTTCACAAACATGTTTTCCAGGTGCCTCAAGTTTGGGCAAAGAGGACACCATTTCAGATTTCTGCAGGCGTAGCAAACTAGCAAAATTCAGATGACCAAAGCGTGCATGCCAAAGCTTTGCATCTGACATAGCCTGAGAATCATTTACTGCACATGCCAAATCATTTTCAGATCTTTCATAGTCTATGATCTTATACAGCCCACGACATAAAATGCCAGAAGCAATAATCACATCGCCATTTGACAGATCATGAACTGTACACCTGTCATCAACAAATTTCACAACCAAGCCAATCTTGGCTAATGCAGAAACTGATAACAGGTTCTTTTTGATCCCTGGCACAAATAAAGCATCTGACAAAGTGAAAGAACTACCATCAACAGTAGTCAAAATGATCTTACCAACTCCCATAACAGGATAAGAGGAGTTGTTGGTGCATGTAATAGTATTCCCTGTAGGGGCAGGCTCGAGTGAAGAGAAGAAACTGCGATGCGAGGTAATATGTTTGGTCGCCCCACTCTCAAAATACCAAACATCTGAGTCTACTACAGACATGCACTGCTCATGAGAAGATGGGTCAAAACTACAGACAGTAGTAAACGCCCATTCTTCTTCCTGCACAAGATTTGCAGACTCTGTTTTTGGTGTAGAGGCCTCTGCAACAACCATTCCAGCCTCTTTCTTCTTTGCCTCTTTAGCAGCCAGTTTTGGAGAGTTCTTTATGATATGATCATTCCCTTTATAGTACTTACAAAACAATTTCTGCTTTTCTGATTTCTTCTCATCTTTATCTTCCTTCTTTGAATATGCAGAATTAGCAGATTTCTGCTTACTAGTTGAAGAGCTCCATTTTCCTTTGCCTTTCTGACTAGCCAGGAAAGCTTGATCTACAACTCGCATAATGGACCTGTTTTGCCTGGACTGATCTTCCTGCAATAGAACAGAGACTAACTTCTCAAATGATAAGGCATTTGGATTGCCTTTCATCATCAATCAAAGAGTAGAAGCAAAACTCTGATATGAATCAGGAAGACCATTCAGAACGGTCTGCACAAGTGAGCTATCTGGTATAACCTCATCAGCAGAAATCAACTGTTCCTTCAAGTCTTTGATCTTCGTTAGGAAACTGTCCATAGAATCACCTTCATTCATGTGCTCACTCTCCAACTGTTTTCGGAGGTAAGCAACACGAGCCTCATTCCTAGCTTGGTACAATGTGGTAAGTGTATCCCAAGCATCCTTAGCTGTTCTGCAAGAGCGAATATGAGGAATAATGGCTGTTTGACAGACAAAGCTATCAATGCATGTGCCTGGGCATCTCTGCTATCCCAGCAAATCTGCTCTGCAGTAGGTGCAGTAGAAACAGCGGCACGAACAGGAATCTGCAGAATATCATCTTCAACACCATCTTCATCAGCTCCAGCACCTGTATTTGTAGTACCTGTAGTCAGAGGTGTAACAGGACGTCTTTCAACACCCTGCACAATGTTCCACAATCCTTTTGCAACCAATACATGCCGCATCATATAAGCCCATAACGGGTAGTTGGTACCATCCAAATTATCCTCAACAACCAACATATGGAATACATCACTGCTTTCAGCCATGGCCGGTGACTAAAATACCTTGATGCAGAAAATTGACTGTATCTCAAAAAGTTGAACAGAACTGCCGAGAGGAATTCTGCTAGATCTGTAGCAGACTTCGAGATGCTTATACTGGCGAACAGAAATTGGTATATACCTTTGGCACAAAAAGACGAAATAGCCTATATAAGCACTGCAATAGTGCGTTCGAAGGTCAAAACGAGCTCAGATCGCGATTTCGGCAACAGATAGCGAAGCTGTTTTGATCTCTGAAACACCCTGAGTATGCTCACCAAATTTCGTGCAAATCTGAGACTGCAAACGGAGGAGTGTCGACAGGGCCCTAGATGAAGCGACGACCTGCTTTGATACCAATTGTTGGAGTTAGACGTCTGCGGAAGAACGCGAACAACACAAGGAAGAAGAAGAAGCTTGGAGCACAACACACAATAATGAATGTATTACTAGAGAATGTACAAAGATAAGTAGCCCATTAGAGCAATAGGCATATATACAAGCCGGGGGAAAAAACCTCCTAAAGAGGGAAAAAAGTGCCCCGGCGGTCCTAGTGTGTTCACACACATCACTACCAAAATATATCAACAATTCATTGAGGAATCAAAATAAAGAATTAATGATGTCCCTATTGCTTGATCAATTGATAGAGGCATTGATGTCACTTAATGAAGAAATTCAAAGCCTTAAGAAGAAATTAGAAGCATATCTAGATCAGTTGAAGAAATAACAAACACTACTTGCATAGTGGGAAGCGAAATATGCTCAGGACACAATAGAATTAAGGAACAACTAGGACCCCTCAGTCAAATTATATGTTGAAAAATGTAGTCAAGATGTGAAACAGCTCAATGAGATTTGTCTAAGCAAAATCAAGCTAAAAGAAGAGCTCAAGGAGATAAGGAATAATGAAATGGAGAAAGATCAATTGATCACACAATTAAAAGAATAGATACTAGAGCTTTAGAGCACAAATAGCAATCAACTAATGAACATGGGGATACTAATAGTGCTGAATCCCAATTTGATTATTGAGGGGACTGAGGTACACCCTCTTTCTCCCCCCATTGTTCCATCTCCAAGGCAAGACCAACATGAGACCTCACTTGATGCTAATCCCATGCCATACACTATAGAGCTGAATCAAAAGGAATGAGCACTAGTGATGTATCACGTGACACAAAATTTTGAAGAAGGAGTGGTACAAGTAATGAAGGAGGCCTGGTTAAAAAACAAAGACCTTGATTAGATTATAAAGCCCTTCAATGTACCATATGGAATAATGAAAGAGTAGAACTGGCAATATATCCAGAGATTTACCTAGAAGGATCTAGAAAAGGATTTGAACTTCATGGTAAACACTTTTAACTATACACAAGAGGAATTTGATGCAATCCAGCTTGTATGGAGGAAACTCTTTTTGGAAAAAAATCTGACATAGCAATGGCAAGAAGCATCACATTTATTATAAATAATTCCATCATTTTACTGAGTGCCTAGGCATCGACCATGGCCCAAATTTTGGGAAGAACAACAAAAGTGTACTATAAATAACAAGTGGCTCAATTTTCCTTTATTATCGCGCCTGTCACATAATTACTTACGTACAAAAGATTATATGGTTAGAACCATTGAATTTTGGAATATTCAGACATGCTCATGTACAAGATATAATGATCAAGTTTACCAATAAGATACTTAGCATGATACTTACAATATTGAAGGTCTTCAAGCATGTGAAGTACATGTTTTTGAACTTTATTGGCATTAACCAAGGAACCGATGCACTTATTTTTTATCTCTCTCTCTCTCTCTCCAAGTAGATTAACTATTATGGGATATCATTCCTGATTAATGTTTTCTCCACGTCCATACCTCCAAACCTTTGAAGAAGCCTTTTTCATAGGATTTTTTGAAATGGACTCAAAGATTTTTTTTGAGAATGCCAAAAAACTTAAATGTCAGATTAATAGCCTAGGACCTTATCTTTTCTGTTGACCATTGTCAAGCTCCACCATTAGGAAAAAAGGTGAACCCTGCATGGGCCTTTTAGCTTGAGGAGTGATTAGTGATGGACCAATGAGAAGAGGGTGGTGGACACAGTCTAGTCCCTTAATCACATAGGCTAGGCATAGGCTTCCCTTGGTTTGGGCTAGTCAAAACCACATAAACATTTCAAAATTTGTGGTTTTGTCCTTCAACTAGTTTTTGAAAAGCATGGAATTCAAACAGGACCCTTGGATACCCTTAGAAATTCAATGGCTAAGATCATTTCTTCAAAAATGAGTGGCTTTAAATTATAGCCCTTAGATTTCCTTTAGCTCTAATGGTTATTGTTGCTCCTGGAAGAGGAAGAGGCGCATAAAATTTGGTCCATTGGATTTGGAAAGAATCCAATGGCTTTGATTTTATCTTCACATGGATCACTAGCCATTAAATCTACACCACTGAAAGTGCATGCCATCGAGCGGCTACAAATCCACGCGGATCCCCACGTTTTTGCGCAGATTCTCATGTTTTTGTCCTTTAGTGACAGGGATTTTGGGTAGTTTGTCTTCTAGTGCCAGAAATTTTCGCATCAATCTCAGCCATTCAAGTAGATGATGATCCGACGGCCGAAAATAAGCGCCGCTACGAAATTTTCTTCTCTCTCTTCCCACGACTGAGCCTATTTTGTCTCCCATTGAGCTTATTTGTCTTTTAGTGACAGAGAGTGTGCCTTTCTTTTTTGCTTTTAGTTCTCAAATTTTGTGTTTGATCGTGGCCATCCAAGCAACATATCCGAGGGCTAGAAAAGCACATGAATCCCCTAGTAGATTTTATTGTTTATTCTAATGTACAATACCACTAGTGTTTTTTCCCATCCTCTTAATCCACCTAATTATCCATTTTAATTCCTTAAAATTAGGAATCCTTACAAGGCCCATGCAGGGTTCACCTTTTTTCCTAATGCATAATGGAGTCAAATATGCTCAATAGAAGGAATTCATGATTAGAGAAGTGAATTTTCTTAATTAAAATAAACAAAAGGTGTACCAAACATACATGCATCACCATCAAATATCTGCATGGGATGACAAAGTTTAGGAGGAGGGACATGTGCAGGGAGAGAAAAGTAAAAGAAAAAGAAGAAGGAAATAAAAAAGAAAGTAAATTCATTAAGCTCTACACTCTGCCCAAAGCCTCGCAGGGGCACGCATCAGGCTAAAATGGAACACAAACAAAGAAAAGAGATAGGTTGAATGAATGAAACTGGTCCCTGAGGATGCAAACAAAGAAATACAAACGAGACCTTTGAAGCACCAGCCTTAAAATTATGGATGCAATTTCAGCCACTCATGGTGTACAATTGAAAGAAGTATATACAGGGAACTGTAGCATTAGATAAGAGAGGAAAAAGTTGGCAAGAGGGGAAAGAGGAAAACAAGCCTCAATTGCCATATGTATCCTAAGTTCAACCACTTTTTGTGTGTCAATAAAACCCACAAAAGCCTGTCAAGGGATGATACTAAGAGGGTGGAGAGCATTCCGGTATGAGATGTGTTCACACGTGAGCGTTACCAGTTTGACCCTTGTGTCTGCCTAGTCTTCCAAACGAGTATGATGGTTCATCTTTTGCTAATGGACAATTTTTGTTGCAGAAGCCTTATTTTTCTTAAGATTTCTATGCTCAATAGTTTTGACTACTTCAAGTTTGCAAGGCCTATGTCTTCCTCATCCTTAGCTCAGCCAAAGTCAATGTATCCACTCAAAATGCACAAGTAGCACTTGTAAGGACGGAGGGACACAAACGTCTATGATGGATGCCAAACCACACTTCAAATCTCTCACAAAAAATGAGAAAGAAAACAATTTGATGCTCGCTACCATCATTTTGTTGACCAAGAGAATGTGAATATAAGATGATATATCTCTATTATGATTCTCAATAGATAGATCTACCAACATCAGCCTCCCCTAACACTATGAATGCAGCTAAAGGCAAGAAACACCTAACGAGAAGTGTAACCATTTTTTCATTCTTTACATGAGAGAGAGAGATCAATAGCAAAGACCTACACTCTATCGTACCATCCCTTTTTTTTGGCGTGTACGTTGATTTCAATAATATTGTCTTAAAGTACAAATGCATTGGTCACATTGAACACCGTTTGCTCATTCCATAACAAAGTTGATATCTCAAGCCTTGCTTTGTCAAATTGTACTTCTACACTTGCGATAGTTGGTGGACGAGAGAGAGAGAGAGCTATGCATGCTCCTCTATATGGACATGCAATAGACTATGAGCACGCTCTATATATGAGCATCTATATATGATTTCTTGGTGCAGCTTACACACACAATGAGAGAGAAAATTTTGGGATTGGATGACATTGTGCCACTTAGTTCATCATCTCTTCTTAATTATGTGGATGTATTGCACCATGTTGAATCCGAAAGAGATAGAAAATAGGAGAGAGCATGTGGCCTCATTCATAAGGAGTGAGGAGTGTCCAACCATAACATGTAGGGGTTAGACCCCTATCCCTAGGTTTGAGAGGTGAAGGGCCTAACCAGTTGAGCTAATGCATGTGGAGATCCTTGCACATTTTAATTTGGTGCCATCCAAGATCGAATACTCCTTGAATTTAGATTGGAACAATCTATTCCTTTCTTTTAACGATTTCTGTGAATTAATTTATCAAACCTAATCAGGCGTAGTTGACCACAATAGTCTAATGATTTGGTCTAATCCCGTTCTCTAATAATAATGTTTCATATATGGCAAAACATTATTTCATTCAAATTTGGTGGCTGACCTCCCAAAGCGAGTTCTCATCAAGGTGTTCATTCACTCATAGAAATCAAGGATCATGTAGAGTAATGATCAAGAGGATTCTCTATTACTCATGAATATGATAGCAAAGCAAGGTCAAGATGATGAGTACCTATTCTATATTGATTCTGGTTGCTCAATTCATGTAGTAGGCAATGTAGCATTATTGTCTGACCTTGAAGAACCCAAAGGAAAGCATGAAGTTCAGACAGGTGATGACACTAGGCACTCAGTAAAGAAGATTGGAAATGTTAAAGCATCTGATGGTAACATGAACCTTCTAAGCAAGGTATTGTATGTGCCAACAATAACTAAGAATCTAATCAGTGTTGGATAGATTGTTGAGAAGGTTTTATAGGTTAGATTCACAAGGCATGGAGCATATGTGGAGGACCCTCAACAAGGCTTCAAGAGGATTGCAAAACATGAGAAATCTGGTAGAATTTTTACCTTTGAAGTTGAAGATACAAGAAATATTGCTCTCTTCAATTATAAGGACCAAACCCTATCTAAATTGGAGATATAGCATAAGAGACTAGGACATATAGATGAAAGGACATTGAAGCAAATATGCAGGGATTAGAGTGTGATTGGCATCCCAAATGTGTCTAAGCAACACATGATTTACAAATGTGGAGCATGCCAGATTGGAAAGTCATATAGGCAACCATTCAACAAAAGAGGATACATGTATGAAGACTACTTGGAGCTTGTACACACAAATGTGTGGGGTCCTAGTAGAGATTCATCGATTTCATGGTCAAACTACTATGTTTCATTCATAGATGACTATAGTAGGTGGACAATACTTTATTTTATGAAGCATAAAGATGAACTCTTCACTTGTTTCAAGAAATATTTGGCATTGGTTGAGAATCAAACAGGTAAAAGTTTGAAGACGCTCAGATCTATAGCCATTGGAGTCCTTCTCCAACTCCAAGCATTGTACTTTACATAGTAACATATACATAACTCAATATCTATTTTCCCTTGTGGGAGGCCTTCTGTTGGAGTGAATAGGAAATCGTTTCCTGAATAGTCAATCCAATGATGGAACTTTCACTATCCATATTGTCTTCATTACTTGTGGTAAAGCTGTCTTCTTTGCTTGTAGTGTAGCCCTCCTGATTGGTTTCTTTGTTGTCAGGGATCTCTAGAGCTTTGTTTCTGACATCCACCTCAAATTGGTTCATACTTGGGTAATCAAGTTCATTAATCTCCTTTTTCAGATTGCAATACAAGTTGTTTGGGGGTGTATTTGGAATACGGTTCCTCTGAGAAGCCGTCCTAGGACTTCTTTTCCTTCTTCTTTTGACTTCCATGAACCCATCTGAGTCGGTTTCTAGGTTTTGAAGGCCCTTAAATTCCTCTTCATTTCCCGCGTGATTCAGATTTCCATTGTTGTCTTGGGTTTTTCTGGATGTTTCTTGTTTTTGTTTACTTTTTTGTCTCAGTAGGCAATCTTTAAGCCTATGACCTTGTTGGCCACAATGAAGACACGTGTTAGGTAAGTTTTTGTAATTAACGTCTTGTTCCCCGACATCCCCTTTGCCCAGGTCCACTTTGATCTTTGATGGAAGCAGCGTGCTAAGGTCAGCCTCGACACAGATTTGGGGATGCCACCGAGCATTGAAAGAGTGCCTCACACTTCCATAAATAACACCACCAACATCCTTCCGTGAAGCTAATGGCTTGCCGATTGGAGAAACGATGTCCCACATGAAGTTGTACAAGATGTATGGTAGGATAGTGAGCTCGATCCAGAGAGGGTAGTAGAGAGATTCCGATTTGTCGGGAATAAAATCGGGGGACCATCTGAACAGGCACAAGGTCGCCTGCCTGAGTTGCCAGGTTCCGACACTGAGGGCTTGGAATGCCATATCTTCATTCTCAAAGACTAGTAACATATGACTAGCCAGTAGGAACTGACACTTGCTAACAATAACCCGTGGGGGAACCACTCTTTTCGGAGCCATTGGCGCACGGTTTTGAGCGGAGGCCTAGGGCCAAAAACTTATCCTGCAAGACATACTTTCTTGAGCTCTTCTTTCTTTGATAGTATTGCAGCTCTACTAAGAGAGACCAAGGGAGGCTCAACACCCTCGGAAGCCCCATGAACGACACAAGAAATCCCCTCCAAATAGACTAAACTTAAGAAGCATTCTGACACCATTCCAGAGTTTAGTGCTCAATGAAGACGATAAAAAGAGATGCCCAATGTCTCACTTTTCCTTGCAGCATCTCTTGCACAAAAAAAAGGTCTTTCATATCTTATGATCATTGGCATTAGTACAAATTCCTCGGTGAAGAAGTTGGCAAAGAAGAACCACTTTCTTTCTTTTGTTAGTCGATGCCAAAGGCCTTGAAACGTCAGTTCTTATCTACTCCAAGGTCAATCTTTGCACCACCTTTGGTTCAACTTGAGATGGAAAAATATATTCTATTTACACATGCTACAAAAATATATTGACAAGCTTGTGAAGATACTTTATCTTCGGCACAATGTACACATATACCACAAAAGAATAATTCAAGAGATATCTTACACTAGAGTGCAAGTACATATAAGCATACCCTACTCAAATACACATACACGAATAGAAATCCTCTTGCACGTTAGAATGTGGTGTTTGATTGGAACCATCAAATAATCTACACACACACATGCGCGCGCAAACAACAAAGTAGGAAGTGCAAGTGGGTTATGGGTCCTCTAAGCCACAAAATGCATAAGAGAGTGATCGTGTATGATGCTACATTGGTCATGCTTTTCTTCTCCTTTATCTGTGACAGTTTTTAGTTTGGCATGTTCTGAGATGTAGAGTGTGTTTCTAAAGGAAAAGCAAAAAAGCTAAAAGCTAAGAGAGTGGATTGAGACTTATATCTCTACACAAGGTCTGCATGTGGATGCAAACACAAACACAAACACACAGGTACATGTGGATACAAACACAAACACACAGGTACATGTGGATGCAGAAATATACACAAACATATGTACAGACATTTATCCACTCAAAGTTCTCAATAGAGACTGCAATGGAAATGTTTATGCATTTGCTTTCCTGCAAGCCACTCTAGACTCATGCACTCATGCCATGTGGTGTTTGACTGGAACCTTCAAATAATCTACACACACACACACACACACACACACAAGCAACTAAGTAGAAAGTGCAAGTGGGTTCTGGATCCTCTAAGCCATACACACAAACATACATGCAGACATACACACAAGCATTCACACAAATAGATACAAACATTTATCCACTCAAAGTTCTCAGTAGAGACTGCCATGGAAATTTTTATGCATTTGCTTTCCTGGAAGCCACTCTAGACTCATGCACTCATGGCATGTGGTGTTTGACTGGAACCTTCAAATAATCTACACACACACACACACAACGAAGTAGAGAGTGCAAGTGGCTTCTGGGTCCTTTAAGCCATACACACAAACATACATGCAGACATACACACAAATAGATACAAAGATTTATCCACTCAAATTTCTCAGTAGAAAACTGCCATGTAAATGTTTATGCATTTGCTTTCCTGGAAGCCACTCTAGACTTATGCACTCCTCCCCTAACTGCCTTTCCAGTAAGGCACTTCAAGAATGAATATCTCATGCATGCAGGCAACATGTGCAGTCAAATCATGCATCTTCATCTTTCATTTGGAAAGAGTTAGTACAGGATGATACTTTTGTCAAAGCCAAGGAAATTATTGGCTCCTTTTCTATGGACACTGTTCAGTCTCTTGTCTTTCATAAAGTCGATGCTCCTCCTCAAACATATGCTGCCATGCAGGACATAAGGCTTTTGAATTTCTATACAACCAGACTCAGATCTTGTTGGCTAGTTCATAAGTATGCACAATCTAAAGCTATGGTTCATGAGTCTCTCTCTCTCTCTCTCTCTCTCTCTCTCTCTCTCTCTCTCTCTCTCTCTCTCTCTCTCTCTCTCTCTCTCTCTCTCTCTCCCCCCCACTCTCCATTTCTCTAAACATCAAACAAGAGACCATGTGTGATGATGTTTCATAAGACCACGTTGTTTTTATCATTTATCTCCTCTACAATAGAAGATTCTAATCCAACAGACACTTGTCTCTACAATGGATTGACATATCTAGAAAGATAGGAAGAACTGGAAAACATGATGTATGTGTTTGGATCTATACCCCCAAACACGTTCACAAACTGACTAGCTTGTTATTGCTTAAGGAATGCCACCATACAATCGGTATAAAAGCATGCTCTTCAAGATTTTCATGATCAACGCATTTGATCCATAGGAGCTCGATTTCTTGTAAGTTGTCAATTGAAATAACTAATAAAATGCTGGTACAAAAATAGGTTTCAATCTCAACACGGTGAAAGCGAACATAAACAAGCATGCAATAATGAAGGAGAAAATTGCATTGTGGATACACACGCATACATGGAGGGCATTGAAGTTACTACGAGAGAAAGCACATTATTATTATAAATTTATTTTTTTTGAGAGTACAATGAATTGGAAAGGCACACGCATCCGACCTCGTAAGGTAGAGGCACCCATCTTGGGGAACTCTGAGGCATCCAGCCCTAGGTGGGACTTGAACCCTAGCCATCTGTCTAGGAGTACAAGGCACATCCACTAAACCACGCCCATTAGATTATTATAAATGAATTGTAATCCGCTTGAGGTTTAATTTATTTCTACATGATTACTTATCTTCACAATTTTGGAAAACATTTTTCCATTTGGATGATGTGCATATCCCTAAAAATCTAACAATTGGCCAATGCAGATATGGAATTGTGAGAGATCAAAATAATAGAAAAGTGTAATATCAGCTATGCGACAGCTTCTCACCTGATGGATATGACACACTAGAAATATAATAGATTTGGAAACAAGATCAATATTGAAGTTAGAACATAATTAGTGCTAAAGATAGACTTAGGTAAGATCCATCGGCCAAATTAGACAAATACATCAATCCGTTGCCAAAAGTTTAGCAAATACATCCACAACATTCTGTTTTGTAAGAACCTTTTCCATAGTAGTTTTTCAGCTATATATACACACTTGATACCTTCAATGCGTTTTTTCTATTGAATGAAATACTAGCTTGTGAGACAAGGCAACTCAACTATCATCGAAAAGTTAGGATGCAAGGTGCAAAATTCTCATGTCTAAAACCAAAATCAAAGCATGATTTTCTTTCTTTCTTACTACTCAGATATCTCAATATAATCTTTTTAGGATGGGCATACATTTGCTAACAAACCCACTACACTCAATATAATCTTTAGGATGGACATACATTTGCTAACAAATCCACTACAAACGCAATGTCTGATCTTATGGACACCATAATGCAGATGAGGCTTTGAATAATAGGAGGTTTAGGAATCTTAATCTTTAATTTATTATCCTCCTTAGGTTTTGAAAAATTCCCCTCATTAATCTTTGCATATGAAGGTAGTAGTGTGCTTAGAGCCTTACTATCATCCATGTTGAACATGTGAAAATATGCTTCTTTTAAGATAGGTATGTGCATTGATAGTCATTACAGATTGTATCTTCAATTTGTACATCTCTTTATGGAGAGATAATAGTATCATGAACATTTTGTAGATTCACAAAATAGATGAAAGTATCGAAGCTTTACTATCATTTCCTTGCTCTATTTTGTACTATATAGTTTTTTATCTCAAGCCTTTAAAAAATGTATACTTTTCTTCAAACCAATAAAAACTTTGTAGTTGTTTCAAATAGACATCTTCTATATTCACACTCATCCATATCATATGCTAGGTTTCCTTGATATCCAACACAAGTGGTGCCTAAAGGGTGCTAGTCACCTTGCTTATCAAAGATAAGTTTTGTTCATCATATAGTCCTTGATCTTCTTTGAACCGTTTTTCTCTTAATTATGATTTTGCCTTTGGTGAAGCACTATGTGCCATTACTTTCAACTTTTTGGATCACTTTAAGAGAAAAAGCTTTTTATCTATTGAATTAAAAAGTCCATTCCCATGTTTTACTTTAATGTAGGAATGGATTTCACTCTTCATGGATACCTTTCACTTTAGATGCTTGATCATATTGATATCCTCTCCAAAACAGGAAGGCTCGCCTATGTTATTGAATCCAAGATAGTTTGGAAGCTTTTGGGAGGATGTGAGAATATGGTCACCCATCTCAACCAGTGCTTACTAGAGCTTGAAATTTGAGAACCTTCGATCATAACAAGCTTCTCCTCAATATATATGTCGAATTTTCCTTGATCCTTTCAAGAATATCTTTATGGGAAAAAACCAATTCCCTTAAAAATTTTAAGTTGATGTTGCTACATCTTTCCTCATTGGATGGCGGATGAAACTGTACAATTAAGGATACCATAATATGTTCCTTCTTTTTATCCATAGGCAGTATACCAAATGAGGACACACATCCTATATTTTGTGTCTTTATTTTTCCAAAAGGTCTCAAATACATGACTCACAAGAAAATGGATAGTTTTGTTGTCTTCTCTAGTTCATAGTTCTTGTCGCATTGGGTGATCTACTTATAACATGCATTACAATAAACTTGCTTTGCCCCAAATCTTTGTGTGATCCTTGAGGTTTAAGGAAACTAATCTATCCTAAAAAAATTGGTCTATATGTTGTACTAATCTGTTTGAAAGGATAATACAACAACTACTAGGATCATCAATGAGTTCACTATTCCACCCGTGAATCTAGTAAAAATACAAATACACAACTTTATGTGATCTAGGTCCAATGGATTTGTATTTGATCAAACTACAAATTATGCACATTCTCTTTCTAAATCTAGTACTGATAGCATTCATAGATCAAAAGCTTTGAAAAAAATAACTAGCAAATGAGTGTCTTGTTGTATGGCCATGAGTAGGTGATCTTTCCATTGAATGAACAAGGGATAGAATGAAAGAAATTGATTTCATTTTTAAAGCATGTATGCTACCTTTGAAAACCAAGGATTCTTGAGCATAAAGTCTTTCCTTCTAATCAAGATTTTCTAGATGGTAATATGTATCATACTACATGTAAGCTAAGGGAACTGATGCATGTTTTTTTAGGTGAGGCAAGGGCCATCACTAAACTACCCTTTGAAATTTCAAATGCATAATGTGCTTGTCGGATGTAATTAATCGTCTAATTCTCGAGTATTGGGAAGACTAGCACATGTATACACTTTGCTCACCATAATCTAGATATTTCAATAACACAATCAGAACAGCTCTACAAGTAGTGTAGGATTGTGTTTAAATAGACTAGCCATTTTGGTATGAGCAAGGTTGCTCATGTTTGTATAAAAATTGATGGAAGCTCAATTTTCTAGACTTCCTATTGCTCGAGAAATCTCATAATTTTCTATTCTCTTGGATGATCTAAGTTTCCTTTGTCTACTGGTTGGGCTAAGATGCATCCAATGACAAAATTAGATGCATCCATGTGTATATGGAATGGTTTGTTCCAATTGGGCACTTTCAATATTGGTGCTTAACTCAATCTTCTTTTTAACTCATTGAATGCTTTTTGGCACTCTTTTGTCCAAGTAAATTGAATCAATAGACCATATAAGGGTTTTTTATTTATTGCGTACATGTGAATAAATCGACGGTAATATCCACAATGACCCAATTAGGTCTCGATAATTCTAGAGTAAATTTGATCTCATCTTCATTGGTAGAGATTCCATTTTTGGATACTATATGTCCCAATATCTTTCCTTGTCTCACCATGAAAAGACATTTTTTTTGGATTTAGACATACTCTATATTGCCTACATTTGTCAAATATTCTTGTTAATTCAGGTATGTGGGCAATGTGTTGAGAACAATATGTACATAAATCATCTACATATACTTCCATACTTTTCTTGAGGAACTCTTTGAACACATGACACATTAGTTTTTGAAAAGTTGCTAGGGCATTAGTTAAACAAAATGTCATAATTTGGAATGCATATACTCCCCATTCTATAGCAAATGGGTCTTATGTTGGTCTTCAATAGCAATGGCTACTTGATTACAATTTGAAAACCCATCAAGGAAGATGTAGACTTCCTTGTCTGCTACCCATTCCAAAAGATGGTCCATGATGGGTAATGGATAGCTATCTCAAATGGTGGTAGCATTAACTTTTTTGAGGTTAGTACAAACCCTAATCTTTCCATTTTTCTTAAGTACAACCACCACAAAGAAACCCATGTGATGTGTTTGATCTTGTATATAAATCCAACTACCAGCAATTTATCTATTTCTTCTTTGATTTTGGAAGAATACACATCATTGTATGTATATGGTCTTTGCTTAGACGGTTTCACATAAGGAGTCATCAGAATTCTATGGACAGTATTGAGGGATCTACACCTTTCAAGTCCTTGTAGGTCCAAACAAACACATCCCTTTATTCTCGAATTAATGCTATGACTTCTTGTTCCTCCTCTAAGGACATGTAGTTGCATATGTACATGCATCTCTCTTCTTCTCCCTCTAGGGTTACTATTACCTTCTTGGTTTGCTCTTTGTTGTCATATGCTATTCCATCCTTTGCCTCTCTCTTATTCATTTGATAAATATTTTTCTTTCTTCCACTTCATATGTTTCAAAATGTTCTATACTTCAAAGTGTTCATTAGGTAAGTTTTCATCCTCCATTTCATTGGTTCCCCTTCTAGGGTTTTCTTGATATTCTTCTAGTGAGAATTTTTTTTATGTTCCATGTCATTTTTTCGTTCTATCTCTTTCAGGTATTGTCCTTCTGATTCAAACTCAGTTTCCATTTCTATGCTTTCATAGTCTTCTTTCCACTCCTTTTCAATTATTTCATCCTCTTTAGCCTCTTGAAGTACAAACATGTATAAGCTTAAGTCGTATCCTTCTTCATCTACACACTCATTAATAGTCAACACTTGTTTGTTTACACACACATCTAGTGTTGCTAGAATTTCCATCCATCTATATGGTTGAATGCTTTGTCAAGAAATATTTGTGGCATGTAGGCTGGGTCTTCTATGGGTCTATGTTTCTTGTGTCCTGTTTTCCAATATTGTAATCTTTCCTCTTCTCATTTAGCTGCCTTGCAAATCCATAGTTGGGTATCTTCATTCATCTAGGATTGGTCACTAGATCCAGCACTATGGATGGACACATCATCCTCCTCTTTATGTTCGGGATTCCATTGAAGAGGTGGTAGATCTTTGTATGCAAAATTTTGGAGGTTTATTTTGGTAGTAGTACCTTGGTGTTGGAGACACAAAGCATCTCATTCCCAATCTTGAACTACCTTTAGTTGTCACATGTGGTCTACCTAGGATCATTTCATAATTGCTTGCCTTGCCAAATTGACATATAGCTAAAGGGTGTTCAAATTCTACTCCACAAGTTGTTAGAATTGCATTTTCAAGGAGTCTTAAAGGTCGTTCTACATGACCAGCTACTAGTTGTAGCTTCATTCTAGTTGGTTGTAGAGTTGATCTTCCCCATTTATCCCAGATTTTCTTGGTTGCTATCCCTACTCTAGCTCTCATATCTAGAATGGATTTGGCCATATATCCCCGAAATGTGATTGGAAGGTATGTATTTCCTTCAGCTCCCTCACTAAAAGATCCAACTTTATCTATTATCATCTTGATAGTTGGTGCTTTCTCTAGCTTTTCTTCCTTGACGAATATGTTTTGTTCATTCAATTTGAACTGATTAGCCAGTCTCTTCTATAGGTGAGGTTTGACTTGCAAGAGTTCTTCTAAGGTTATAGAACATTGCACTTTTGCTTTCTTTAATTCATGTAAGGTGGTTGATAGTTCTTTTGACTTCTCTTCTCATCATATCTTATTGTTGGGGCATGAAAGAAATCTGATTTTTGCTCATAATCTCTCGTAAAATTAGGAAGTGTAGTTAGAGTAATTTCTTCCTCCCTATCTTGATCGGGATTGGATAATTCTTCATAGTCTTCTTCTTGCTCCATCCTAGGTAGGTTCCTAGAAGCGTCTAATTCTTCAAAGGGAGGGACATACTCATCAGTTTTCCTCCATCCCTCTTCTTGCACTTTGGCCCACAGATCATGTGGCCAGTTTGCTTGGTAATCATTGAGTTTTTGTCTATATTTTTGAACCCTAAGTCTTCTTCAATTTCCTTAGTTTGTTCCAGTTTCATTTATTGTGAATTATGATTTTCTAAACATCCTTGGAACATTTCTTTGAGGATTCTTGTTTCTAGGAGGTTTAGTGTTGTTTGTTCTAGCATGATTTGAGCAATTTCAATTAATTTTTTACATATTTCCAATCTTTCCTTCTCTAAGTCTCCTCTTGGGTAACTTCGTTCATATTGCTCTAAACTAGGTCCTATCTCAATTTTGGACTGATAAGATTTTAACCACATTTTCAAGTCTTTAGGCATGGGATCTGCTCGAATTGATCCTACCTATTCCTATGTTTGGTTTTCTTTCACCATTTTTGTGTCTTGATTGGCTGGACTAGCCAGCTTAGGTTCGGGGTCTTTGATTGTTTTTTCCCTCTCCTCAGTCAATTTTTTCATCCACATGTTTTAATCTTTTCTCTTCTTGCTTCCCATCTTTGAGTTTTTTTCTGTTTGAGGTAGCCAAGGATTTTTCTGATCTTCTACTATTTGGGGTATATATTCTATCTCATCTTCCTTTTCTAGACTACCAGGTCTTAAATTCTCCATTGTTGCTTTTTCTTTGGCTCGGGTGATGGCTTTCAATGGAATAATGTATTCCTTATCACTCTTGGAGGATTCTTTTACCTCTATTACATTGATATGAGATGGAAACGATGCTTTGGATGGGTTTTTAGGGTAGTCTTAGGGCAAATGACATATTCATTAGGAGCCCATTTGAAACTATGGATCAAGGAAGAGGAGTTATGTTTGATACTGCTCTTGGTGAATTCATCAATGAAATCCTCAGAGAATTGTTCTATATTCATATTGGGATCGAAGGGTTGGAACCAAGTCAAAGCAGTTCTGGTACGAGTGAGATAAAAAAACTCATATTGGATAAAAAATCCATCTACTTGCTCAGCCTGTAGCACTTGCTTAAATTCAACCATGTGGTCATATGGGTCTCTAGAACTATCATAGTGATTCCTTTTACACTTGGCTACTTGAATAGGTCTTAGCCTTCTGCCTGCATTAGGAGGTCTAGGCATAACTAGAATCATAGAATGCATGCCTTGTCCTTTGCCTTATGGGGGTTACAGAGGAAAGGGTGGTCGGCTCATTGTCTTGCTTTGCAGATGAGTGGGAGGCATGATGCTAGTATCTAGCATAGTAAATTGGACATGTGATCAGATTGACATACTTTGCTTGCTCGATTGACCTATGAAAGGATTTTCTTGACTCTGTTGCTATCTGTGAGAGACTTGAGAAGTGGTTGCCTGATCCTTGGGAGGGAATATTGGCAAGTATTGTAGTCCAAACCTCTCTAGATCACTGACTTCTCAATACCTTGTCTTATTTTGATCCAAATAGGTGACTCTAGAAGAGTCTTCAAGATAATGCAATTCATAGATGGTGGTAGAGATGATGCCTTCTCCTCTTGAGGGTGAAGTGGCTTGCAACAATTTGTCCATTACTAAGTAGAAGTTAGTCAAGTGATCATCCTGAGGGATTTTACCCCCTCTCCAAATGTTTACTACTATCAATCTTCCTCTAGGTGTAGAGACTGCTTCTCTATTATCTATCTTGATAGAGTTACTAGGGTCTTCCATTTCTCCTCTTTCGTCAATTCTTTCAAGATGTCCAGTCACTAGATATAGCCATCCTCGCTTGTCCATATAAAATTCTCCCTCAAACTTCATAGCTAGCCTTGGTAAAACTTTTGATTCTGTGGATTTTCTAAGTCTTGCTACTGACCTATTGAGTCCATCCAAGTATATAGGAACTCCTTGGAAATTTGTGCTATAGGGAATTCCTATACTCTCCTTCTATTGCTGACATGAGCTCTGTTGAGTGTTTAGAGCTATGCATATCTTTAGAGGCCATAATAGTTTCTTCTTCTGAGTCACTAGAGGTGTCTAAGAAAATAGAGTGAACACTTTGTTGGGTTACACTTGCTGCTGAGGATATCACACTTCTTTGAGTCCGTATGACATGTCCTAAACTTAGGTTCGTTCACAGCCTAGAGTCTTACTATTTGCTTAGAGTCAACTGTTAAGCCTTAGAGGTGGTGTCTTCAATGTTTGTGTACAAAATTCTTGAAAATTCTCACTTTCAGGTCCCTCTTGAATTGTTTCTGTTTTTTCGTGATACATGATACTTGTGATTTTGGCGATACAGAATACCAAGCTTGGATGATATGGTACTTGGCCTAAAGGTGATACATGATACTTGGAAACTCATGATACTTGATACTTGCTCCTAAACAATACATGGTACATGATATAGGGTATAGCACGATACACGATGTCACGATACATGATACATGAGGGGTATAGCATGATACATGATGTCACGATACAAGATACTTGGAAAGCATCGCCAACACATGATACTAGCCAATACAGGACACATGATACTTGAGTTATATATGATACACAATAGCTATGCGTGCTAAAGAAAACGCTGTAGCCTAACGTAAAGTTGACAAAACCTTTAGGTAATAGCTGTAGCAAAACAAGACAAGACAAGACCAACATCGCGCTTACTCAACTCCTCATGATACATGATACATGTCCAAGATCGGTGACACATGATACTTGAGGTATCAATGATACACAATACTTGGAGTGATGATGGCAATACACAATACTTGTGTATCGTGATACATGCTAGGAGTAAGGTATCGGCGATACACAGTACCTTCCAAGTGTCACAACCTTCCTATGTGCATATAGCTAGAAAGATCTTCAAAAATCTCCCTAAATGAGCCTCATGATACTCGGCAGATGTCATGTTATCCTATGTGAGTGTTCAATCAACAATTTGGTTTGTTTATAGTGAGAGCTCACCTCAAAGACTAGTCTTCTTAGTTTTTGAACCTCGCTGTACATTGAGTTCTCTACAGTACACGATCTATGATGCTAGTCGTTTGTGAGCTCCATGATACTTGCATAAACAAGTGAAGCGGTTGAGACTAGAGACTCAAGAGAAAAGTTTGTTCCTTTGACTTTTGATTAATTTACTCTACTTCCTCAATCCTTACCTACTTGTAACCCTAATTCTTCACTCTACACCTAACCTTATTAACTTGTCACACACACAATGAGTGTATGAAGTAACAAGTGCAAGAGAAGTACGACTTGCCAAGCTACTAAAATCACTTCTTCATGCTCACTACCTTCACAACTATGCTTTAACCATCACATCGGCACCTTGATTGAGGTCGATCCCCAGCAAGGGTGCCCAAAACATTTGTACCTAAGCTCATAATGTCTTGGGGAATTGCGACAAAAAAGACTAAATCTCTCTCATCAAGATAGTGGTGGACTTGATACACTCATTAAATTATAAATCCTTGAATTTAACCCCATCAAGTGTATGAAGACATTTTCTCACATGATAGTTGATGTAGGGTTGTGACAAGTAATGCATGCAAATTAGGCTAAATCTACCTCACATGACACCTCCTACACATTGGCATGTAGTGGGATACTTGGTGCAATAGTAAACACTAATCCAAGGATTTCTCTTAGCTCCAATAGCCAAATATAGTGAAAAAGGGTATATTTTGAAGTTCTTGAGAAGATGCATCCAATGAGTCGATCCGATCTTTGTGCTTCATGCTATGATAAAAAAAAGAGTGGTGGGAAACACTGACTCTCGCTTCTATGCTTCCTACACTTCACACGCATGCACACACACACACACACACACACACACCACAAAAAGAGATGGGAAAGGGGTAGATATCACCTCTAGACACACATTCCATGCCTCAAACACACATACAAGCTCAAGGAGAAGAAGATACATAGAAAAGAAGAAGCAAATTTGAAATTCTGCAAAGTTAGTTCTTCACAATGGCAAAAAGTGTTTACAAAAGAGTCACATCTAACTTAAATACATGTGCCCTAAATTTGGTCCTTTCACATAGGAGATCGGCTCTTCCTCTATAAATCACTTAGTTCCTACTAATGTACAAGGGTAATGTTACATTCTTCAGGGATCATATGTCTAGAGGATTGCGCTAGAGCAATTACAAAGCTTTTTGGGATTTTACATGCGATTTTAGGAAAAGAAAATGGGCCATTTATTTAAAATTTTGGGGCCTGCTTTTCTTTGCATCTTTCTTCTACTTCCTTATCTTTAGGCCTGTGCAATAGAAAGGCTAAAAGCTAAAAAATGATTGTAGGAAGGCTTTTCATGAGAGAGATCAAAGTGGTTCAAGATTGGAGATCCAATTCCCTTATACCTGCAACACATATTTTTAACCACAAAGATAAATAGAAGACTTTTCTTTGACCTCTATACATAATGTGCATTTAGAGGATCCCTTTTGGATGCAATAAGTTACAAATCTATGAGTATGCAAAATAGTGATAAGAGAAGTTGAAAGAAAACACAAAGGGAAAGAAGGTATATGACAACCATTGTATAGACCAAGAGAGGATCCAACATACATGCCTAAGATCTTTAATGATGAAGAATTTAAATCTTATGTCTCCATGAAAGCCTTGGAAACTCTTGACATATTTTTCAATTAGCAATACATAGTAGAATGTGTGATGGAGAAGGATATAACCTGCTCATGGCTAGTGCACTTTGGGAAGAGTTTCCCCTTGAAGAAGAAAATGTGGACTACAAAGACCTCTTCCCATTACTATTGGAGTTTGAGTTCTACAGAAGCACAAAAATAGCACAAGGAAGAAAAGCTTGGAGCACAACACAATACATAATGTATTACCAATTTAGTGTACTAAGTTAAGTGACCTATTAGGGTTATACGCATATATACAAGCCAAGGAAAAGACCTCCTCAAGATGGAAAATTACCCCAACATTCCTAAGTGTGTTCACACACATTAGTATCAAAATATATCAACACATCCTACCTCAGAGTAATGTTGTGAACAAGGCATTGACACTCATGTATAAGGAAGTACCAAGCTATGTGGAAAGAAATCAATCCACAAAATGAAGTAAACCCAAAGATTTGTAAAAAGCTTCAAACTTCTCCCTAGGCACAACTTTTGTGAAAAGGTCTACAACATTATCCTATGTATTGTATATAAAAAATCCTAGTAGCTAGATATAAGAAGATTATATGTGAAAGAACATAATCTAGAGAGTCATTGTTCATGCTCCCTTTGTTTGAACTTTCACTTCTTTGAGCTTTGATGCTTTGTTTCTCCAAAATGAATAAGTTCCTAACAATGGATGACCCTTGAGAAGATTAATGTGCCTTTTAACCTTTAAAGTAGTGCTTGATTTCTCCATATGGTCATCCATGAGACCTAAAATATCAACATGGAATTCATTACAACTGGGGAAATACATATGTAAGCACCTCAACTAATTGAATAGATTGTTGCTATAGGCATGGAGATTTCACAATCCTAGTCACAAATGACGATCACAATTTTGGTGTCCCAATGTTACTGTCATTGCTTCCTAGTTGATTGACCACACATGAAGATGCAGAGGTGACTACTGTCTTTTGTTCAACTATCAACATGGACATTTTATTAACAAACACCAGGATACTATAAATAATAGGAGCTTAGGTACCTTCACACATGCATATCTCTTGCATCTCCTCTAAGAGTGCAAAAATTATTCTTGAACACAACTACTAGCACTATTGGACACACACAAATTTCCATGCTTGTACCACCTTAGGTGTAGACACAAACTCTTGAAGTTATTTCCATAATTTTAAAAAAATATTTCTATATCTCAAGCTATAAATCTAGACATTAAAAATTCGGTCCAAAAAAAATTCAAGGAAAATTAAAAAGAGATTTATATAAGAAGACACACAACAAATAGAGCAAAGAAATTTTCAAGTTGGAGTATCTTGAGCCTTTCATATGTAGTGGGAAATTTCAATTATTATGCCAAAGAAAAAAAGATCCTAGGAGGGTCCATGCACTTTTGTTGCATATAGGAAGTGTAAGAATATTCCATCACTAATCCACCCTAAAGATCTTATGAAAGACCACCTATGAAAGGGCCACATTACTATTGCTATATTAAGCAAAAGTACACGAATCACACAACTAAAAAGAGACCACCTATGAAAGGGCCACATTACTATTGCTATATTAAGCAAAAGTACACGAATCACACAACTAAACCAAGCTCCTAAGGCCGCACATAGTACTCCACACAGAGGCTGCAGAATACGTAAAAAAACACAGTACATAGGGAGTACGAAGATAGACTTCTTAGGTCTTACAAATGCGGTCGAACTTACAGTCTGTGACTGACCAGGCCATTATATGTTTTATTGAAGAACATATACAAAGAAGTGTCCGGTGGCCATTTGGCCTTTCACATGGACACTAACGGTAACAATCTCCCACTAAAGGCCAATATAGCCAGAGTAGCTATGGGAGAAAAAATAAAGAATGATAAAGAATACCTGAGTGTAAGTATACAAACTATACCTCCCAGTTGATGGGAATGTTACACAATATACAAGTGACTGTGTAAGATCAAGCATCAAGTAACCCCCATCAAGTGACAATAGTGTTGAAAGCTATCTTGTGGTAGAGCTTTGGTCAAAGCATTTGCAACATTATCTTGAGTGTGGACCTTCTCAAGAATAATGCGCTCAATGGCTAAGCAATATCCAATGAAGTGATACCTCACCTCAATGTGCTTGGTCTTTGCATGATAAACTAGATTCTTAGCCAAAGCAATGGCACTCTGACTATCACTGAGCAAGCGAGGTACATGTTGAGGTAAACCCATATCACAAGCAAGATGAGAGAGCCACAATGCTTCCTTACATGCCTCACTTGCTGCAACATACTCTGCTTTTGTGGTGGAAACAGATGTACATTCTTGAAGACAAGATCTCCAAGAGATAGCACCTCCAACAAAATGAAAAATGTACCCTGATGTAGACTTACAATTGTCTACACAACCAGCATAGTCAAAATTTGTATAACCAATAATGGATGCTTTCTTTCTACCTAAGCATAGACACTTGTCCTTAGTGCCACTCAGATATCTCAAAATCATCTTGACCACTTCCCAATGTTTCTTGCCAGGATGAGACATATATCTGCTCACAACTCCCATTGCAAATGCAATGGCTGGTCTCGTAGCTACCATTGCGTACATGAGACTACCAACAGTAGACTGATAGGGAATTTTGGTCATGAATTCCTTTTCCTCATCTGATTTGGGGCAATCATCCTTGCTCAATTTCACATATGTGGGTAAAGGTGTACTCAATGCCTTTCCACCCTACATATTGAACTTGTGAAGTACTTTGGATCTGTACTCACTTTGAGACAAGTATATGCATCTTTTACTCCGATCACGAGTAATGTGCATGCCAAGAATATGTTTGGCATCCCGCAAATCCTTCATATCAAAAGTCTGACTCAACTTCTTTTTGAGAATTGACAAATCATAAGAGGACTTCCCAACAATCAACATATCATCGACATAAAGTATCAAGCATATCGTTTAAGCTAATACCGTAAGGCGATTAAGCTAAGCTGCCATCTGAGCATCTCTTTGTGTAGAGACAATGATCCTCATTGCTTCGAGAATAGCCTTGAGACTTCATAAAGGCATCAAACTTTTGGTACGATTGTCTAGGGGACTATTTAAGTCCATACAAGCTCTTCTTGAGCTTACAAACTAGACTTTCTTTGCCAGGAACTACATAACCCTCTGGTTGTTCCATATAGATCTCATCTGTAAGATCTCCATGCAAGAAAGCAGTTTTCACATCCATTTGGACTAGCCCTAAGTCCTCCATTGCAATGAATCCAAGCAACATGCACAGGGTAGTCATCTTGACCACTGGAGAGAAGATTTCCTCGAAATCAACACCATGTTGTTGCTTAAAACCCTTTGCAACGAGTCGTGCTTTATACTTTGAAGAAGCACTATCTGATGTGAATTTCAGCTTATATACCCATTTACATGGTAAAACTTTCCTACCCTTTGGCAAAGGCACTAAATCCCAAGTACCATTCTTGTGAATAGAATCCAACTCACTCTTCATGGCATGCTCCCACTTGACATGATCCTCTGTCTGCATAGCCTCTTTGTAGCAAGAAGGCTCACGGGCATTTGTTAGCATAACAAAATCTAAACCTGGAACATATCTATCAGGTGAATGTGAGACACATGTAGAACGTCTCAATGGTTGCTGAACAGGAACATGTGCAAACTGATCTGAATGGACATTCTCTTGAACATCCCTATGTGCAACATTTTTATGCATGCTAACCGGAGGACTAGTATCCGCAAACACCACTCTTCTCACTTCAACCTCCTTAATGGGCTTTTTATGCATCTTAGACTCATTGAAAATGACATCACTACTTTTGATCATTGTCCATGTTTCAGGATCCCATAAGCGATATCCGAATTGTCCTTCTCGACCATATCCAAGAAAAATGCATTTCTTTGACTTATGATCCAACTTTTGTCTAAGATTCTTGGGTATATGAACATATGCTTCACACCTAATAACTCTAAGATGATCATAATATGGTGGCTTCCCTGTCCACAACTCTTGTGCCACTTTCAGACCTTTGGAAGTACTAGTTGAAAGGTTAATCACATGAACTGCAATCAATACTGCTTCTGCCCAAAAGCCTTGTGAGAGGTTTGCATGATGTAACATAGAGACTACTCTATCTTGAATAGTTCTTTTCATCCTCTTAGCTACACCATTCTGTATTGGGGTATAAGGAGCTGTAAACTCTCTACGAATCCCTCTAGACTGACAGAAAAGGCTGAATTCATGTGAGGTATACTCACCCCCATTATCTGAACGTAAAGCCTTGAGCTTAGTTCCTTTTTCAGGCTCAATTGAAGCAAGCCATTTTCTGAAAGTAGGGAATACCTCATCCTTCGATTTAATAGGATATACCCAAACTTTTCTAGTAGCATCATCTATGAAAGTGACAAAGTATAGAGAGCCATCTAAGGACCTAGTGGGCATAGGACCACACACATCTGTATGAATGAGATCTAAAGGCTGAATTGAAGAGTCAATGTGCATTCTATGCACATTTCTAGTTTGCTTTCCATATTGACATTGCTTACAAAATGAAAAATCAGAGAAAGATAACACAGGTAAGTAGACAGAACTAGAAAGATTTTCCATTTCACTACGAGATATATGGCCCAAAAAACCATGCCAAATACAAGACATAGGTTGTTCAGTAACAGCTAACAAGTGTTCTTTTTGTGATACAAATAAAGGATGAAGTGAGCCAACTTTGCTTCCCTTTGCAATAACCATATTGCCCTTTGATATGCAAAAGTCTGAGCATAGAAGACCACCTTGTAACCAAGGTCATCAAGTTGACCAACTAACATCAAACTACGTGATAATCGAGGTACATGGCATACATTATGCATAGTAAATTTTGAACCATCAATGAACTGCACAACCATATCTCCAATCCCCACAACACACTGGTAAGAGTCACCAAGTCTCATGGTACCAAGAGACTTTGTTGCATAATTAGAGAACCATTCTTTGTGTGGTGTCACTTGGAAAGAAGCACTAGAATCTAGCAACCATGTGTGGGAAAGAGAATCAGCCATAAGCGCCTCAGTTGGCACAGTACTATCAAGTGTCAACACATCACCATCATCAGAAATAGCATTAATTTCTTCAATCTTCACAGTCGAAGTAGATGGTGTAGGTAACTGTTTAACATGCCCATCAACGTTCTGTCCTTTACCTTTAGAATTCTTTAATGCATAAAAGTCTTTTTTCATATGTCCATTCTTATGAAAATAATGGCATTCAATATCCCTCTTCCTTGGTTTACTTCTAGTCTTATTCCATTGACCATTATTTTCCTTGTTCTTGCTCCTGCCACGTTGCTAATTCTTTCCTTGGTAACAATCACGAACATTATATGCATCTCCACTTTGAGTGCCAACCATATATTTTCTGTGAATCTCCTCACTCAAGAGTGCTCCACATATGTCATCAGAGACGAGTTTACCACCAGGTGCACTATTTCTAATAGCTATGCAAAATGTGGGTGCATCCAAGAGGAGGATCATTGATGGGCATGGGTCCCATGAAACCTTGAAATTCTGGTGGTTACGATGTAGGGTAAGAGTCAGGTAACAGATGATCAAAATTGATTGCTGGAATATTGATGCCAACCTCTGAGGTTCTTCCGATTGTATTGCGATCGACTGTGAGTGAGTAAGATCTGTTAGAAAAGGATAACACATTAGTAACCACAATCCCTTTCCATAGTTGATGTGTAACCCATGTAGCCAAGTGTCGTGAGGTGGTTTATGTAGTGATTTCTCATAAACTAATGCAGGTCACTAGACAACCTACATGCTTTAGATAATACATGCATGGCTTGTGATGAGATTTTATTACAATTGATGGTGGGTTAGTGTGGATGAATCTATACAAGGTTTAGTCGTGGGTGAATTATTACAGGGGTAAGGGTTAGTCGGGATAGGTGTTATGTAGTACAAAGGAGTGTGTGGAGACTTTTGGACGCATTTTGGCATCCATTTCTTAAGAGTTGATGAGTGGGTTCGGTTCTTGTTCTAAGGTACAAAAGGTGAATTCGGTGGTGATAATGTCGATGGGTTGGGTGATTTCAAAGGGGTGTATATTACATGGCTTAGGTGTTGAGCTAAATACAATTCTTGGGTACCCAGATCTGCATGGGTGTGGGTCGGTTTGTCAAGTACTTCTTGGGGATTCAAATCTATCGGGTTCTCATCGATGGAGAAGAAGGTTGAGGGTAGGTTGGATGTTGACTCTGATTCAACCTTGACTACTTCTCGTCATGGTTTGCATTGTTGGAGATTGTTGGTACTTTCTGTCCTTTTGGCATCCATACTTGCTTTGTGCCACTTGCCTTGATATGTTGATAATGCTTCCACCTTTGGGTCTTCTAGTACGGTTGTGGGTTTGGGTTCCTAAGTCATGGTTGACTTCTTGGAGGTTGTGGTTGAGAGGTCTGATTGACACTCTGCTTTGGAAAAGAAGGGAGGTCCAACACTTGCGTGACCTGCCCATCAGGAAGTGAGGCATTTTGTAGCACAGATCTAGGCTCGTTTTGCCGGAAGTGTGGAGGATGGGCCATCGGAGACTATGGTGCCTATTTGATCACTCATGTAGTCCACCTGACCGTTGATGTAGTCCCCTGCTTGTTCAAAGGAACACCAGGGGAAGATCTCTTGATGTCCTCCTAAGTGGCAACTATCCATCACCAAGTTCACGTGGGTTGACATTGGATCAATCAGACTTATCTGATGGATCTATCCAAAAATCTTTCGGTCCTCCTTCAAAGTCATTTCTTATGGTCTAGGGATACATTCCTCAGGGGGTGTATTGTTGGGGAAGTCAAGTGGTATCACTCGTTGCTGGTCTAAAGTTCTCATCAGTAGGGAGCATTTCCTAAGATTCAAGTCCACCGAGTGATCGTATAACCAATCTTGGCCAAGGATTAATGGTTCTATCATGTCCTCATCATGGCACACTAGGAGTTTCAAAGTCATGGTCATCTTGTATGGCTACCTGATTATAACCCGAGAATCCGTCAAGAAAGTTGTAAACTTCCTTGCCTGCAACTCTTTCCAGAAAATGCTCCGTGATAGGAAGGGGATAATTGTCCCTAATTGTGGCCACATAACTTTCTTAAGGTTAATACATACACATCCCAAAAGTTGGAATTGTGATTCCTTAGTGATATGTCATGCCAATTGTGATGCCTCAATGCTTGGTCTCAATCATGATGTATCTATCCAATTGGTTAGGAAATTTTGATGCGTTTGTCAATGATTTATCGAAAGAAATTTTGTAGCAACCGTGAATGGGAGACATCATTATGTATGTCCTCTCTCTTAAATAAAATTTAAGACATGATAGCTATTCAATGATTTTTCCAATGTAGATGGGAAATTGAAATTTAGAAAATTTTTGAAAAAAAAACTCATAAGTAAACTTAGAGTCTAGGGGGATCATCTACGTCCCTCCTAGGTTCTCGTTAAGTGTAAGTAAACTTGCTAAATTATTAAGTCTATGTGATAATTGGGGGAATGAGAGTTGTCACCTTGTTCTATCCCCGAAATGGGTTATTCAATGGGACCACATGGAGAGAAATACTAGAGTCCATATTTCCTTATATGTAAAAGACCTAATCTATCACAAACTCAAACACACCTATAAATGTGAACTATGTTACAGAGTGGTAGCCTTTCACCACATTCCAAGCACATATCTCATAAAATTCAACATAATCTTTGCAAAAGCTATGTGGAATTCAACAAAGAACATGATTTCTTTGCACGCAATGACAAATCCTAGATTCTCCTTAGAAATAAAAGAACTCTTTCTTGAAGAACTAAGTGACATGCCTATCCATTTCATTATTCATGAATAAAAGATGATACGTATAGACATGGAAACCTGAGTTAGAGTACATTTTCTATCTTCCCAAAGAGGTAACTAAACAATTTGAGATGGCATCAGAATTTCAGAGGGCTATGGCATAGTTTGGCAAAAAAAATCTCAATGTTTTCATGTTTATAACGTAAGAAAACATTGAAAAAAATGAAAAAGTATTCATTTTAAGTACTTCTCATCATTTATGCGCATTACAAAAGGAATTCAATAGAACTTGAATACCTACAATGCTACAAAATTGAGAGTAACTCAACTTATAAGCTCCTCAAGATTCAAAAGCCTATCACTTTTCAGAATAACCCTACTTGGAGAGATTGTGGAATATTTAGAGAAGCTTTGGAATGTCATCAAAGCAGAAGATCTATGAGAGTTGTGGTTACAAAGAGACTGCATAAACTATGGAGGAGCCCCATTAAACCATATCTACATGTCTTCCTAGGTATCACATTTATAAGAATATAAAGTTTTAAGGAACTTATGTCATAGAACGAAGTACAATGAAATTAGAATGCTTGCATTACCATAGAGATGTCTTTTTATATCTTCCCTTCATTTCTTGTTACTTAGCTTCTCACTACTAGAAATTAGAAGCTTTCACAAAAAAAGAAGATGTATTTTTTCTTGATATATCGTAAAACTATCGAATATAATGGAAAATCTAGCAAGAAGAGATTGTAAGTAAAACTGAGATTCTTGTTCCATGTGGAGTTGAAGTGTGAGAAATCATAAGGATTCTTGATATCTGCATAATGTGTGCTGGTGTTAAACTTTGGAAATAAAAGAAATCATGTGGTATGTTGCATATGCTCAAACAATTCATGTTTTCTTCATGAATTCAGATGTCTGTTTGAATCGTTTTAGGCTTATTTTTAGACTTTCCATCTTACTTTTTTTATCTGCATTGTTTGAATTGTATCATTAGATGTTTAGACAATATTTCCGATTCATATGACAGCATAAATTTCCTTATTGAACAATATAAATGTGTACAAATTTAGATTTCAAAGAGCGGATTGATAGCTCTGTAAGTTTCTTGAAGATGGAATATACAAAGCATCCATTTGAACTATTATTTGATGGATATTTGATTACTTTAATAATTCCTAAATCCATATCTTCGTGCACAATGTTTGAGCATCCTTCATCACAATGTTTCAAGCTTGCGCTTCCATCTCATAATATGTTAAGTTATTTTCAACTTTTTTTTTTTTGGGTTGCACTTCTCTCAGCTTGCATGGTCCTCAAGGCATTACCCTCATAATCAATGGGCTGCTTGCCAGCTGGGATGAACATATTACCAAATATTTCCACTTTCATGAACGCTTAAAATATTCAAGCCACTATTATAAATAGAGATCAGCAAAATTGCTCATATATTGATCACTAGAAAATTTGTTACATTGGAATGTTAGTAGAAAATTGGTCGCGGAGTAAACAATACTAAGAATACTAATAGAATGGTTTTGGTTTCCTCATAATTTCAAACAAAGTGTGTGTCAAATATATGCATCAAATACTTCAAGAGGATACCGGAGGTGTTGCAGAAAAACCACACTAGTAATATCCAATAAGTGGTATCCTTATAGACGAGCTTTGATCAGAAGCTAATGAATTATGAACAACCTATTTTTTTTTCCTTGGGTTTTAGACCATACAATACACAAAAAAGAAAACTTGCTACCTAGGATTTACCATCAAAAAGTGCTCAAGACAAAGAAATGGGTTGTTATCATAGGGTTGAGGACTCGTAACTCCTCGTTCCATAGACAAAGCTTGCAAGGTCTATCAAGTGTATCTTAATAAAACTTTGAGTGATTGAAGGGAAGAGAAGCAACCCCCCCCCAGCTTGAGTGTTAATTTATGCTAATGTAAGAATTAAATAGGAGTCAAATTAGCATTCATGCATATTATCATTCAACCAAGAATTTGACCATGGTTTCTCGATTAAACCGCGGACAAGCTCAATGATCATGCATAGGATTCATTGATTTCTTGTGTGCTACGGGCTTGATTATCTTTGGACACACCCATTATATATATATATATATATATATATATATATATATATATATATATATATATATATATAAAACTATTGAGGTAGTTCTAAAAAAAAAAGAAACACAAATGTAATAACAAGAGAGGAGATACAAGAAAAGGAGAGGAATTACAATTGAGGCCAAAAGGCCTATCTACCATTGATCAGGGGAGGCACAAGTAAGATTGAGGAGAGCTATGGAGCTGAGCTAAAAGGCTTGATACTTTTTTCATCTCCCTCATGTGGGAGTCACTTACTTTTGAACTTATTGTTCTCTATCATAAATACTATATGATGCCTAAAGGGGGAAAATTTTGTAGTTTCTAGTCCTTCTAGCTAAGAGGTCAATGGAAGTCTCTATGGACCATCCTGTCAGCAAACTGCCAACTCTATAAGCACATCTCTCCTTCCATATTTTCAGATAGATTTGCTTCTAATTGTGTTCCAAAGTATTCAAAAGGGTTGCAGAGTAGCCAACGATCTACCCCAATATACCATGTTTCTAGTGATCGATTGGGTTGTCTAACTTGAGGCACATGCAGAACCTCTCCAAATGTGAGAATTTTTGGGGTAGGAAAACAAGAGCTGAGTTGATATCTTCATGTCCACAATGACATCTCTTGCATCTAGGCACCATAAGTCTATGGACAATACAACTGATTGCCTTTTCTTTCAAAATTGTAGCAAAGAAAAATACATTTCACTACTTTATCATCCGATTTCTTGCATTCTTGGTCAAGCACTAATGCATATGCCAGACAACCAAAGACATGTAGATAAACATGAGATGGCTGACAACCAAGCCAAGGCTCATATGGAGTGATAGATTGCAATGCTTTGGTTGCACACTTGTTAAGTGCATATGCTACACACATAACCTTCAAGCCAAAAGTTATATAGTAAAGTCTAAATTTTGACCATACAACTCGCCATCTCCATGAGAGACTTGTTCTTTCTTTCAGAAAGTCCATTTTTTTGAGGTTTATACAACACTATACAATGATGTTTTATCCTAGAATCATCCAAAAATGCATTAAAATCAGAAGACATGTACTCCCCCCTCTATTGGAACAGAGGGTGCCCAATTTACATGCTGGCATAATTTCATCCATAACCAGAAACTGTTTTAAGCACATAAACATGTTGGACTTTGCTTTTAGTGGATATGCCCATGCATGCCAAGAGTAACCAATAAAAGCCATAAAGTAAAGGTAGTTTCCAAAAGAAGGTGTTTGCATAGAACTACATACATCACTATGAACAAGCTACAATTTATGAGTAACTCGGACTAAACTATCTTTTGGGAAGGACGAGCATTGCATTTTGACCAAAATACAGCTTTTACAGACATGTTTACAAGGTCCCTCAAGCTTGGGTAAAGAGGACATCATTTCATATTTCTACAGGCATAGCAAACTAACAAAATTGAGATGACCAAAGAGTGCATGCAAAAGCTTTGCATTTGAGATAGCTTATGAATCTTGAATTTCACAAGTTGAATCATTCACAGATTTTGCATAGCCTATGAACTTATACAACCCATGACATAAAATACTAGAAGCAATAATAACACCACCATTTGAGAGATCATGAATTGTACATCTCTCATCAACAAATTTGACAACCAAGCCAATCTTGGTTAATGCTAAAATTGACAACAAAATTTTCTTTATCTGTGGTACATACAAAGCATCTGACAATGTGAAGGGACTACTATCAGTAGTAGTTAGAATGATCTTACCAACTTCCATTACAGTACAAGAGGAGTTATTTGTGCATGTGACAATATTCCCTATTGGGGTAGTTTCATGTGAACTGAAGAAACTGCACTCTGAGGGAATATGTTTTGTTGCCCCACTATCAAAGTACTAAACATATGAGTCTACTGCAACCATACATTTCTCATTAGGAGATGGGTCATAGCTTCATACAGTAGTAAATGCCCATTCTTCATTCTAAACAAGATTAGCGGACTCAATTTTAGATGTAGAGGCCTCTGCAACAACCATTCTACCTTCTTTCTTCTTTGCCTCTTTTGTAGCCAGTTTTGACATGATCAGTTCCCTTCCAGTATTTGCAAAATTGTTTTTGCTTTTCTATTTTCTTGTCATCTTTTTCTTCCGTCTTCAATTGTGCACCATTAGCAGATTTTTGCTTATTAGTAGATGAGATCCATTTACATTTTCCCTTTTGACTAGTTAGGAAAGCTTGATTTTCAACACATAGAATGGACCTATTTTGCTTGGACTGATCTTCTTCCAAAAAAATAGAGACTAAGCCCTCAAATGTTAAGGCATTTGGATTGCCTTTCATCATCAATCGAAGAGTAGAAGCAAAACTTTGATATGAATTTAGAAGACCGTTAAGAAAGTTTGCACACGTGAACTATATGGGAAGACTTCATAAACAAAAGTCAACTGTTCCTTCAAGATCTTTGTCAAAAAAATTGTCCATAGAATCTCCTTCATTCATATGCTCACTCTCCAATTGTTTTCGGAGGTAAGAAACATGAGCCTCATTTCTTGGCTGGTATAAAGAGGTAAGTGTATCCCAACATGACACATCATATATGCCCACAATGGGTAATTAGTACCATCCAACTTACCCTCAATAGCCAACATACGGAATACACCATTGCTTTCAACCATGGCCAATTACTAAATACCCTGGTGCAGAAAAATGATTGTATCTCAAAAAGTTGAACCGAAACACCCTGACAAGCTTTGCTAAACCTATAATAGACTTTGAAGCACTTGTACTGGCAAACCAAAAACTATATATATGTTTGGCACCAAAAATCAAAATTGCCTACATAGGTGTTTTTTGATAGTGCATTCACAGGTTGAAATGAGCTGAGATCAAAATTTCAACACCATATATCGAGATAGTTTTGAGCTCATAATGGCCCAGAGTATGCTCACCAATTTTTGTGCAATTCTAAGAATGTGATTGGAAGTGTGTTGACAATGCCCTAGATGAAGCGACGACATGCTCTGATACCAATTTTTGGAGTTTCAATTATGCGAAAACACACGAACAACACAAGGAAGAAGAAGAAGAAGAAGCTTGAAGCACCATACGACACTGAATGAATTAGCAAGTGAATGTACAAAGATAAGTAACCCATTAGGGTTATAGGCATATATACAAGCCAAGGGAAAAAACCTTCGAAAGAGAGAAAAAAGTACGTTAGTAATCTTAAGTGTGTTCACACACATCACTACCAAAATATGTCCACAACATGCTCAAAATAGAGGTTAAAATGACTCTGAAATAATAATTCAAGAAAAACCAGATTTCTTAAAGGAACAATTGGCAAAAATATTTTGATGTCTTCTACCTACACACAAAATTTCATAGCAATATGAGATTGTTTCTAAAGTGTACATTGTCCATGCCTTCTCGTGGATTCTTCACTATTAGCCTTCTTCATGAGCTCTTTACAAACACACTAGCTTTGATATCATATTAAGAGGAAGGAGATCAAGAAGAGAGATCTTACACACTCTCACATACAAAGAGAGGACCACACACATGCTGAGGCAACGAAAGCTTATCTTCTTCTTCTTCTTCTTCTATTATGTAAAGAGAATGTACAAGAAAAAGACCTAATCAACCACAAAACTAGTAAAATATATAAATAGAAATACATAAAGAAACCCTTATGTCAACACTATAAATGTAAAACAAAAGAAAAGTGGTATGTGTCATGCTCAATCATCACATGTTAAGCTTGATATCTCAACAATGCTATTATAGAACTTGTATTAAAAATCTTGCTTCCTCTTAGTCATATAATAATGGGTTTTTAATAGATATCTAAAAACATATGAAAATATATTAAAAAAACTAGATCATGTAGTAATGCCAATTTTAAAACTAGTTACAAATATGATTTACTATGCTTTTGGGGATTCATCTATGGACTCAAGTAAAAAATGCATAGCATTAGCCTAGTCATAACCCGTATAGTTCTACTTTAATTCACCATTTTTTATTTTCTTTCTTTTTCTTAGAGTCTTCTCATTTTTTTTCTCATATTTTCCTTAGTTTTAAAGGATGAACGTAATTTTATATCGACTTTCATGAATACAATTTCCTAGATCCAAATTTTACTAAAGATATTCAACATTTTTTGTATACACCATTTGAATCTTAAAAGAAGAAGGTAAGGTATTTCTCTAAGTACAAGCAAAAGCTACTTGTTTATCTACAAGAAAGATGCCTTCAAGCATCCCTTTCTTTGTAATGATTTGGTAGTATAACCCCTGCTTTCTGGAATATGAGGGGTCCCATGGGTATTATGCCCTTCACTTGTACAATTGTTCTTTCAATACATTCAAGCATAAGGAGATTAAGCTTCTATCGAACTTTCTAAAAAAAAAAAGGGCAAGAATATTAAGCATACGATAATTTTGCCATCATGTGTGTTGGGGAAGGAGCTAATGCGAAGTAGATGTATATTGTCCTTACCTGCATTCTAGTAAAGACACACAAGGAGGACATGGGCTCCGTCTATATTTATATTACCTACATATACTAGATGCCTCCATAGACTAGAGGTGAAGGTATATGTACAGATAGGGCTTAAGCAACATCCAAAACGATTTTTTGTTTCCTCTCACATGGCAAGTCTTTGTACTTGTTCCCTTGACTCCTCCAAGAACCCCTTCCTTAGCCATCCCAAATTAGAAAACTCTCAATATTGTATGAGCATTCTTCATCTTTATTCCTTCTCTTAAGATGGAGTATTACTTGAAAGACATGACGAGTTAGATGTCTGATTATGAAATATGTTAAGAGAAGGCCACACTTAAATTATGTGTAGATCTAGAAATTTGTAACGTTAAATAATGGATTTGCTCACATCAACCCTATAAATCATGTGTAAGCCAGTGAGGATTCCATAGAAACCATAGAATTGCAAAAGAAACCCTACGAATGTAAAGTTTTAAATATATGATTTCCTTCACATTGATCCCCTTGTTTATACGTGTAAACTATGTTGTATGTGGTATTAAGAATTGCAATGATAATTCTAAAAATACTTGAAATGAAATTCTTCACATCGACCCCCTTCGAGTACAAGCTAATCCTCCACAGTAATCCCCTCCTTTGCATGTGTAGGCTATTAAAAATTGTAAAGGCAATTTTAAAGTCTTTGAAATGAAATTCTTCACATAAATCCCCTTCATTTGAGTCCAAGGTGCTAATAATTACAAATATATTGATTGTTCCTTGAAGGTATGTCCCTTTAAATGGCCATTGAGAATTCCAAAGATGTAGAAAAGCTAAAATAAAGAAACCTCTAGGAACCTAAAGTTTTAAATATGAAGTGCTTCACATTAATCCCATCATTTGTATGTATAGGCTACTAAAATATTGTAAAGGGAATTCTAAAGTGTTTAAAATGTAATCCTTCACATCAATCCCCTATTCTGAGTAAAAGCTATCAAGAATTTTAAATATGTTAATTGTTTTTTAAATATGTTAATCTCTTGTTATTCACACCTCTTGCTATGCTCACTCATTTATATAATGGTTCTTTAAGACCAAGACAGGTAGGATGTAAAGTCAAGCTTGTCATAAAATATGTTAAGCTTTATCAACAAAAACTCCCAAATGAAAAGGAAAAGGGAAAGCATTGCAAAAAAGGGAGAATATGGGATATCAATCACTATGTGACAAAACAATCACAAAAAAATCAAGATCAGATGTGATCTTATAGGTTATGTAAACGCTTTTCATGTGATGTGTGAAAAAAACTTGTATGTATTATCAAAAGCTTGCAATTTAGTGAGAGCATGGAAGTCATATTTTCGACCTCTTTCCCTCTTTCAGAGATTTGCAATGACTTCCATGCTGTTTCGACCTCTTTCCCTCTGCTCAAATTTAATAAGCATGGAAGTCATATTTTTTAGAATAAAAAATTCAACAGGAACCAATGCTCTACTTCCAATTTACATTCTTTTTTTTGTTTTTTTTGGGCTCTGTTCCACCAACTTTGTAAATACAAGGTCGGAAGAACTCTCAAAACATGAGCTATTCCAGGTGGAACTTTATGTCTCTATGTTTGTTCGAGAGCCTTAGTGTGAAGTCCGCCTAAGAGAAGGTCAAGAGTTTAAGTCCTCCTTTTACGGCATTGGCTATCCAAAGTATGAACATAGGTGTTTTTAAGCATTAAAATGTGAATACAAAAAAATAAAATAAAATTGTATGTATTATGTGGAGGAAGTGCTTTATGAGCCATAGAATGCATGCTTTCTATAAGCTTGAGAAACAATTTTCAATTTTTTGAGCCTCTTTTCCTTATGACACAACAAAGTTTTCTGAGCCTCTTTTCCTTATGACACAACAAATTCACTGGAGAAAATTACTCCTCGTTACAAAATATTATTCTTAGTTCCCAACAAATTCACTGGAGAAAATTACTCCTTGTTACAAAATATTATTCTTAGTTCCTAAAGCTACAAGTTTCTCCCTATTCTTACATTCAAATTGAGTGAACTTCTCTCTTCTACCCTCACATGTGACTAGAAAAGGGATGGAACAATATATTCCTTTTCCTCTTTCATCTAAAAATGAAGCCTTTATGGACCAAAATCAATTGCTTACTTGAGCACACACCCTTGAGCAATCTCTATTAAAGATGATTGCATCCCATGATAAAATAAAAGCCATTGCACGAAGCCAGTTTGAACTTTGGTTCTCTAGATTGTTCATGGAAGCTAGTTGCTGAATTGTCCATAGATATTCTTTGATTTTCTTCAACTCTGGTAAGGGATAGAAATCAGAAGAAAAGTCCAAGCTTGCTTAACCGAATGATTTGATGCTTCAAGTTTTTGAGAAGGAGTCATGAGTTCAACTCTTAGCTGGACATATCTATGAATCCCTTAAAGATGGTTGCCTTTACCTTATGACGTCAGGTATGTGAGTGTGTTCTCTCAAAAAAAAAAGAAAAAATCAGAAGAAAGAATGCAGCACACACTTGAGTATTTAATGATTTGACACACTTGAGTTAATGGCACAAAGAAGTCTCACTTGTGGAAGTCGGAAGACAAAAGCATGTGTGTGGTCTTTCAGATGTGGTGTTGTTATTTCTAAAATGTGCTTGTTAAAGAAAAAACAGAAAAAGAAAAGAAAGGCTACAGGCGTCGGCTGCTCCTGCATGCAGGCGCTTGAGACGGATGACACGTTCTCTTTTTGCGAGTGAGATTCAATTTACCAATGCGCCCTGAAGCATTACGTCGCCATGATCATTCGGGCAGAAGCGTTCGCAGAGCTCCCAATGCCACCCATTGGCCAGGTGCTGGTGGTTGTAGGCGTGTATTTCGTGTTGCTTGCAGTTTTCGCGTCTGGACTGTCATAAAGTGATGCCCCGTTTCTCTAGTCTTGACGAGTTCTATGGCTGTGGATGTTTTCAGTCCTCACTCTCCATTTCTGTAGTTCGCGACGAGATCCAGCATAGTCTCGTCCAATACCTCTGTCCTTCTCCATTTAACGTGCCTTCTCATACTCCCTGGTGCAACTCATATTTGAAGCCAAGGACACTTTCTGTCTTGAGGTTTTGACCTTCACCGGCTGTTACCTGCTTTATCCTCTTTGCCTCCTTTGCTGGTCGCTCTATCCCTTATGCGAGTTTTTTTTTGCGGATTTAGTAAGCTATTGTCGCCTCAGCTGAGCATACTGGTCGTTTCCATTCTTCAGAAGAAAATAAAGAGATCAGTCTATCCTTGTCAACTGTGCAACGGAAGTTGACCTTCAGCCATACAGATGATCGAAGATTGATCTTAATCTATTCAAATGATCGGCGTAAGGCATTGCTTTTGCCGTTTCTTTTTTCGTTAATTCATCTATGTATTGTCGAACTTTCAAACTATCTTGGTCCTACCATTAAGCACGAGGACCTTACACGGTGATTCTTGCAAGGTATGTATTCGTACTCACCATTATTCAACTGCTCGATCCTAACCATGATAAAAAAGGCCTCTTTAGGATTCCTTCCATGTTCCACTTTAATGTCCACTTCTCTTTCTTCGCAGGGAGCTTAACCGATCCTACTGATATGTCCAAAGAGGTTGATTATTACAGACCTCTTCTTCGCGAGCAGGACAAGACCCTCTCACAGCCAGACTTAACGAAGGCATCAGATGTAAACTATCACAACATATGTAACGGGAAAGCAGATGTTGTTCTTGATATCAGACTAGGAGAGTATAGTGATGAGGACAACGACGTCCACAAGGCATATCAACATTGGGATTCTTCCAGGTTTGATGGAGAACTCGAAACTGATGGAGAAACGAGAGAAACTAGTTCAAGTGGCGAATGCTGCAGTAGGCTCGAAAGCAATAATTTGCCTGATATATACAGTTTCTTAGGGGACCGACCCACACTGGGGCCCATGCCAATGATTGATCCTTTTCAGAATCATACGGAAGCAATCGGGAGCTTGTACGAATGGCTTAAAGTGATAGTTTGCTTTCCATTGGTTATTGCTAGGCTACTGCTTATCATTCTTATCACTGGAGGAGGTATTCTCATTGCGAAGATTTTGCTTCTAGGCTGGGATATGAATATTACACCAATGCCAAAATGGCGTCGTAGAATTGTCTATATCACTCGAATCCTTGCTCGTCTAGTGCTGTTTTGTTGTGGGTAAGCTGTTAACCTTTATGATAAAAACTGGTCGCTTTGAAAATTTATGGAGCTTTGAGGAATTTTAGTTGTCTGATATAGATAAAATTTTCATTCGAACAGTCTTTTTCATTTGCTTAGATGGGCGTATCCAATTGTTGTACACATTCCAATTTCATTTGTTTCAATAATGCCATTCTTGTTGCTGTATCAGTTTCTTTTGACTAGAAAATATAACTCAGGATAAAGTGAAATTCTTCAATGCAGCCCTTATATGTATTATGCAGAAAAGCATCACAGCTAAAGATGCTTAGGTAGTCATATGAAGCAGGTTTGCATGACCAAACCGCTTCAAGGGTGCTACCTTTCAAGGATGCATGGGGATCTATTGCAAATATGAACTGCAATTTTTAGATCTTCTCCACGAAATCCATGAGGGAGATTAGCCGTAGACAACATGCACCTCACCCTTTCACATAGAGTCCTATTATAACCTTCAAGCATATGATTAAAGGAGGAGCTTTATGGGCAGTTAGTTAATTCTTAATGCCATGATTTTTACAAAATTTGTTAAATTCAGCACTTTGTAAATTCATCCCCGTTGTCATACAGCGTTTAAGCTTCTTACATGTTTGGGTGGTGACCAATGCATGAGATTTCTTAAATGCATCAAAAGCTTCATCCTTAGATTTCAACAAGTATACCTAGAGCTTTCTGGAAAAATCATCAACAAAAGAAATAAAATACTAAGCACCCCCAATAGAATTGGTGGGCATACTACACACATCACAATGAACAAGATCTAATACCTTACACTTGCGAGAGACACTAAGCTTGTTCAATGTACATAATTTATCAAGGCCCCATTGGCTCATGTGGCCAAGCCTTTTACACCATAATTTCATGTGGGAGCTGATTTCAGTCAAAACAATAAATTTGCCCAAAAGGGAAATAAAAAATTCCCTTTTTAGTGCTCTTTACAATTAATTGAGAGCCTTTGATGAGCTTCCATGATCCTCTTTCAAAGAGAGAACTATCTTCATGCATATCCATTTGGCCCACATAGAGAAGGCATTTTTTTGATGCCAAGTACACATCTCACATCATGCGAGGCAAGCTCATTAATTATAAGTGCCATCTACAGAAAGATGCACTGTATCAATACCCTCAATGGAAGATGTATGATTGTTCTCAAGTTATTCATTTCCATGATTTCATGCATGAAATGTGGAGAAATGCTTCTTGACCGGACCCACATGCAATGATGCACTTAATCTATAATCCACATATGTGAGAGTGCATCATTTGTAGTAAGCAAAGCATCAATTAGATCACTCTCGGTGATCTGCATATCTTGTGATGAACAATATGAGAAGCGTCATGTACACATGCATCATTAGATATCATAGTGGCATACAAGATGTCCTCCATATGAGCTCCTCAATCACCACAGTGAAGGCCACATTGGTCTTTTCATTTTTCTTGTAGCTATCTTGTGTATTTGTCTTGTTCTCCTTCTTCTTTTTATCATCTGTATTCAATAGGATAAAATTTTGATTCATATATATTGTATATATGCTTTTGAACTCCATTTGTTCTTAGTTTGTATAGGTCTTTCGGATTAGGTAAACATTCGTACAAAAATGGTTGGCAAAAAATGATCAACAGACGGTCAATGATCAACATATGATCAAACATTTCTACTCACGATCTTTTCCTATTCAAATATAGCTTTCCATCCATATATAGCATTTTACCAATAACCATCTCGAACCCACGAGAAAGTCAAACCCTATTTTTTACTCAAAGTCTATAGCCATAAAAAATCTCAAAAGAATTTATAAAAAGTCTATTAAAAATATTCGAAAGCAATGGACTCATGGCATCCATCAACCGTGCTACATATTAGAGTTAAAAGCAATCAATTAATCTACGTGGAAGGTGTCTAAAAACAGTCCCGAAATTTGCGACATCTCCATGATGATTTTTGTAAGTGACAGAAGCATAAAAGCTCTAAAAATCTATGACCCTTGCTCTACTGTATAAGGATTACTCTTGGGCACTAGTTGGCATCAATCTCTAGCTCACCTTGAGTCTGTTCTATCTTGAGGAGAGTAGTGAATGTTGGAGTTAGACGTCTGCGAAAGCACGCGAATAGCACAAGGAAGAAGAAGAAGAAGCTTGGAGCAAAACACACAATACTGAATGTATTACTAGAGAATGTACAAAGATAAGTAGCCCGTTAGGGCAATAGGCATATATGCAAACCGGGGAAAAAAACCTCCTAAAGAGGGAAAAAAGTGCCCCGGTGGTCCCAGACTGTTCACACACATCACTACCTAAATATATCAACAAATCCCCCCTGGGAGTGATGCGGTGAACAAGGAGCTTGCACTCATGTATAAGGAAGTGCCAAGCCATGTGGAAATCACTCCACAAAAGGAAGTAAGCCCAAAGCTTTGATGAAAGCTTCAAACTTCTCCTTAGGAAGAGCCTTCGTGAAAAGGTCTACAATGTTCTCATGCAATGTTCTCCTTCTTGGGCACATATGCCAAGCTGATCTCCCAGCAGAGAACCTCTCCTTGACATAATGATAATGCACCTCAATGTGCTTAGTGCGAGCATGGAACACAGGGTTCCTCGCAACTGCCAATGTGCTCTGACCATCCGTGAAGATGGTGGTGGCAGAAGACTGACCAACACCCAAATCAGCCATAAGGCGTCTGAGCCACACACACTCAACAGTCATTGTGAAAGCTTCCCTATACTCAGCCTCACAACTGGAAGTGGCCAAAGTAGGCTGCCCCTTGCTCAACCAAGATATACATGTTCATGCTTAGTGGACACACGAGTGTCATAACAACCATCCCAATCTAGCGGTAGTGATCCCCCCTTGGGATAAAACAACCCAAGTAGCCAAGTACCACTCAAGTAGTGAAAGATGCGCTTAACCGCCTGCCAATGCTTGACTCTTGGGCAATGCATAAACCTATTGATATGGGAGACAAAAAACTGAATATCTGGCCGAGTAATGCATAAGTAAATCAGGCACCCACCCGCCTGCTGATAGAGAAGAGCATCAAATGCATCTCCAGCATCACGAAGACTCAATCATAAACCTGTCTCCATAGGAGTGGCAATAGGTTTACAGTCTTCAAAGCCAAAACGCTTCAATAATATGTCAATATATTTCGTTTGACACAAATCCATTCCACCATCAACGTGCATAAACTGAATGCCCAAATAATGATCCAGGTGCCCCAAATCAGACATCTGAAATGAGGCATGCAAATAAGCCTTAAAATCAGCAATATGCCTTTTATGAGGACCAATGAGCAACATGTCATCAACATAAACCACAATGATCAGAAGTACATCATTAGCACGCTTAACATATAAGGTGCTTTCAGTTGGACTGTTCTCAAAACCATGTGCAGTCCGATAGGCATGTATCTTTTCATACCAAGCACGTGGTGCTTGCTTTAAACCATATAATGCCTTCTTTAGCCTGCACACTTGGTTTTCATGCCCTTTCTTCACAAAGCCACGGGGCTGAAAAACATACACTTCTTCATTCAAGTCACCATTCAGAAATGCTGTTTTAATGTCCAACAGATTTACATTCCAACCATGATGAGATGCAAGTGCACAGATGCTACGAACAGTAGTCATTCGGCAAGTAGGAGCAAAGGTTTCATCAAAATCAATGCCTCTTTCCTGCACATAACCCTTTGCAACAAGCCTAGCCTTATACCTGTCAATTGTACCATCCGGTTTACGCTTGAGCTTGTATACCCACTTAGTGCCAATGGCCTTCTTGCCAGGAGGCAAGTCACATAAAGACCAAGTACCATTCTTCATTATTGCATCGTATTCAGATTGCATAGAAGCCATCCAATTTTCTGAATTTTGTGTTTCATCAAACGAAACAGGCTAAGTCTCATCACAGAGACTAGATGCAGCCATAGCATAGCAATCTGATGCAAAAGAGGCACTATGAGAGCCTGATCGAGTACGATATGACAGAGTTGCATCTAATTTGCTGTCACACAAGGTTTGCACCAACCATTTTGGCATAGTTCTTGCCTGCTCAATATCAGCTCTCTCATCAATAAGTGCATCATGTAAATCTTCATCAGAAATGGAATGATATGCATCGTCACATGAAACCTGCAAAGGTTGAGAAGTTGCCTCATTAGGACCAGCATTAGACTGTCCACCTGTAAAAAGAGGTAGCAAGGTATCATACATGTCTTTGGAGCTAACAGATGTCTCCTTAGAACATGAAAGCAATGGCTGAATAGAATCTTCCACAAAAACAACATCACGGCTAACTAGAATGCGTTTAGTCTGTGGATGATATAGACGATAGCAGGTACTTTCAGAACTGTACCCAACAAAAATACATTTTATTGCTTTATCATCCAATTTTTTGCGATGTTGTTCGGGCACTAATGCATATGCCAAACAACTAAAAACACGAAGATTAGCAACAGAAGGCTTGCGGTCATGCCAAGCCTCATATGGAGTGATAGACTGCAGCGCTTTAGTTGGACACCGGTTAAGTACATATGCTGCACACATGACAACCTCAAGCCAGATTCTATGTGGTAAAGCCTTACACCTCGCCATCTCCATGACTGACTTGTTCTTTCGTTCAACAACTCCATTTTGTTGAGGTGTATCGAGCACTGTACATTGATGTTTTATCCCACGCTCAGCCCGAAATGCATTTAAATCAGAAGACATATATTCCCCCCCTCGATCAGAACGGAGGGTGCCCATTTTACATGCTGACAGATTTTCAGCCAAAACAAAAATTGTTTGAAGCACATGAACACTTCGGACTTTGCCTTCAATGGATATATCCATGCATGCTTGGAAAAATCATCAATGAAAGTCACGAAGTAAAGATGATTCCCAAAAGAAGGTGACTGCATAGGACCACAGACATCACTATGTACAAGTTACAAATTTTGAGTAGCCCGAACTGAACCATCTATTGAAAAGGACGAACGCTTCATTTTGCCCAAAATACAGCCTTCACAAACATGTTTTCGAGGTGCCTCAAGTTTGGGCAAAGAGGACACCATTTCAGCTTTCTGCATGCATAGCAAACTAGCAAAATCCAGATGACCAAAGCGTGCATGCCAAAGCTTTGCATCTGACATAGCCTGAGAATCATGTACTGCACATGCCGAATCATTTACAGATCTTTCATAGTCTATGAGCTTATACAACCAACGACATAAAATGCTAGAAGCAATAATCACGTCGCCATTTGATGGATCATGAACTGTACACCAATTTCATAACCAAGCCAATCTTTGCTAATGCAGAAACTGATAACAGATTTTTCTTGATCCCTTGCACAAACAAAGCATCTGACAAAGTGAAAGAACTACCATCAGCAGTAGTCAAAATGATCTTACCAACTCCCATAACAGGATAAGAGGAGTTGTTGGGGCATGTAACATTATTCCCTCTAGGGGCAGGCTCAAGTGAAGAGAAGAAACTGGGCTATGAGGTAATATGTTTGGTCGCCCACTATCAAAGTACCACACATCTGAGTCTCCTGCAGACATGCACTGCTCATGAGAAGATGGGTCAAAACTGCAAACAGTAGTAAACGCCCATTCTTCTTCCTGCACAAGATTAGCAGACTCTGTTTTTGGTGTAGAGGCCTCTGCAACAACCATTCTAGCCTCTTTCTTCTTTGCCTCTTTAGCGGTAAGTTTTGGATAGTTCTTTATGATATGATTATTTCCTTTACAGTACTTGCAAAACAATTTCTGCTTTTCTGATTTCTTTTCATCTTTGTCTTCCCTCTTTGATTGTGCAGATTTAGCAGATTTCTTCTTACTACTTGAAGAGCTCCATTTTTCTTTGCCCTTCTGACTAGCCAGGAAAGCTTGATCTGCAACACGCATAATGGACCTGTTCTATCTGGACTGATCCTCCTTCAACAAAATAGAGACTAACTCCTCAAAAGACAAGGCATTTGGATTGCCTTTCATCATCAACCGAAGAGTAGAAGCAAAACTCTAATATGAATCAGGAAGACCATTCAGGACTATCTACACAAGTTAGCTATCTGGTATAACCTCATCAACATAAATCAATTGTTCCTTCAAGTCTTTGATCTTTGCTAAAAAACTGTCCATAGAATCACCTTCATTCATGTGCTCACTCTCCGACTGTTTCCGGAGATAAGCAACACGAGCCTCATTCCTAGCTTGGTACAATGTGGTAAGTGTATCCCAAGCATCCTTAGTTGTTCTGCAAGAGCGAATGTGAGGAATAATGGCACGTTTGACGAACAAAGCTATCAATGCATGTGCCTGGGCATCTCTTCCATCCCAACGAATTTGCTCTGCAATAGGCGCAACAGAGAAGAAATCGAAGCACGAATAGAATATCATCTTCGAAACCTTCTCCATCAACTTCAATACCTGCAGTTGTAACAGTTGCAGGTGTGATAGGACGTATTTCAACACCATGCACAATGTTCCACAGTCCTTTTGTAACCAATACATGTCGCATTATATAAGCCCATAACGGGTAGTTGGTACCATCCAACTTATCCTCAACAGGCAATATACGGAATACATCACTACTTTCATCCATGGCCGGTCACTAAAATACCTTGATGTAGAAAATTGACTTGATCTCAAAAAGTTGAACATAACTGCTTAGACGAATTCTGCTAGATCTGTAGCAGACTTCGAGACGCTTATACTTGCGAACCGAAACTAGTATATACCTTTGACACAAACGAAATAGCCTGCACAAATGCTTCGATAGTGTTTTCGGAGGCCGAAACGAGCTCAGATTGCGATTTTGGCACCACACAACGAAGCTGTTTTGATCTCGAAAACACGTTGAGTATGCTCACCAAAATTCGTGTGAATCTAAAACTGCAACTGGAGAGGTGTCGACGACACCCTAGATGAAGCGGCGGCCTGCTTTGATACCAATTGTTTGAGTTAGACGTCTGCGGAAGCACGCGAACAACACAAGGAAGAAGAAGCTTGGAGCACAGCACACCAGGTACCATTTTTCATGATAGCATCATATTCAGATTGCATTGCAACCATCCAATGTTTAGAATTTTGTGCTTCATCAAATGAAACAGGTTCAGTCTCATCAGAGAAACTAGAGGTAGCCATAGCATAGCGATCTGATGCAAAAGAGGCACTATGAGAGCCTGATCGAGTACGATATGATAGAGGTGTGTCTAATTTGCTTTCACGCAAGGTCTGCACCAATCATTTTGGCATAGTTTTTGCCTGCTCAATATCAGCTCTCTCATCAACAAGTGCATCATGTAAATCTCCATCAGAAATGGAATGATCTGCATCATCACATGAAACCTGCAAAGGCTGAGAAGTTTCCGCATTAGGTCCAACACTAGACTGTCCACCTGTAAAAAGAGGAAGCAAAGTATCATACATGTCTTTGGAGCTAACAGATGTCTCCTTAGTACATGAAAGCAATGGCTGAATAGCATCTCTCACAAAAACAACATCACGGCTAACGAGAATGTGTTTAATCTATGCATGATACAGACAATAGCCTTTACTTTCAGAATTGTACCCAATAAAAATACATTTTACTTCTTTATCATCCAATTTCTGCGATGTTGTTTAGGCACTAATGCTTATGCTAGACAACCAAAAACAGGCAGATGAGCAACAAATGGCTTGCGACCATGCCAAGCCTCATATGGAGTGATAGACTGCAACGCTTTAGTGGGACACCTTTTCAGTACATATGTTGCACACATTACAACCTCAAGCCAGAAACTATGTGGTAAAGTTTGACTCTTGACCATACACCTTGCCATCTTCATGAGTGACCTGTTCTTTTGTTTAGCAACTCCATTCTATTGACGTGTATACGGCACTGTACACTGATGTTTTATCCCACATTCAGCCAGAAATGCATTAAAGTCAGAAGATATATATTCCCCCCCTCGATCAGAACGGAGGGTGCCCATTTTACATGCTGACATATTTTCAGCCAAAAGGAGAAATTGTTTGAAGCACATAAACACTTCGGACTTTGCCTTCAATGGATATACCCATGCATGTGTGGAAAAATCATCGATGAAAGTCACGAATTAAAGATATTTCCCAAAAGAATGTGTTTGCATAGGACCGTAGACATCACTATGTACAAGCTTCAATTTTTGAGTGGCCCGAATTGAACCATCTTTTGGAAAGGAAGAATGTTGCATTTTTCCCAAAATAAAACCTTCACATACATGTTTACCAGGTGCCTCAAGTTTGGGCAAAGAGGACACCATTTTAGATTTCTGCAGGCATAACAAACTAGCAAAATTGAGATGACCAAAGCGTGCATGCCAAAGCTTTGCATCTGACATAGCCTAAGAATCATATACTGCACATGCCAAATCATTTACAGATCTTTCATAGTCTATGAGCTTGTACAACACATGACATAAAATGCGAGAAGCAATAATGATGTCGCCATTTGACAGAGCATGACCTAGACATCTTTCATCAACAAATTTCACAACCAAGCCAATCTTGGCTAATGCAGAAACTGATAACAAATTTTTCTTGATTCGTGGCACAAACAAAGCATCTGAGAAAGTGAAAGAACTACCATCGCAAGTAGTCAAAAATGATCTTACCAACTCCCATAACAGGATAGGAGGAGTGGTTGGTGCATGTAACAGTATTCCTTGTAGGGGAAGGCTTGAGTGAAGAGAAGAAATTGCGTTTCGAGGTAATATGTTTGGTCGCCCATTATCAAAGTACCAAACATATGAGTCTACTGCAGACATGCACTCCTCATGAGAAGATTGGTCAAAACTGCAAATAGTAGTAAACGCCCATTCTTCCTGCACAAGATTAGCATGACTTTGTTTTCGGTGTAGAGGCCTCTGCAACAACCATTCCGGCCTCTTTCTTCTTTGCCTCTTTAGCATCCAATTTTGGACAGCTCTTGATGACATGATCATTTGCTTTACAGTATTTGCAAAACAATTTCTTCTTTTTTGATTTCTTTTCATCTTTGTCTTCCTTCTTCGAATGTGCAGCATTTGCAGATTTCTGCTTACTAGTAGAAGAGCTCCAGTTACCTTTGCCCTTCTGACTAGAGAGGAAAGCTTGATCTGCAGCACGCATAATAGACATGTTCTGCCTAGAGTGGTCTTCCTGCAACAAAATAGAGACTAACTCCTCAAATGACAAGGCATTTGGATTGCCTTTCATCATCAAACGAAGAGTGTAAGCAAAACTTTGATATGAATCAAGAAGACCATTGAGAACGGTCTGCACAAGTGAGCTATCTGGTATAACTTCATCAGCAGAAATCAAGTGTTCTTTCAAATCCTTGATCTTTGTGAGAAAACTGTCCATAGAATCACCTTCATTCATGTGCTCACTCTCCAATCATTTTCGAAGGTAAGCAACACGAGCCTCATTCCTAGGCTAGTACAATGTGGTAAGTGTATCCCAAGCATCCTTAGCTTTTCTGCAAGAGCAAATGTGAGGAATAATGGCACGTTTGATAGACAAAGCTATCAATGCATTTGCCTGAGCATCTCTGCCATCCCAACGAATTTGTTGTGCATTTGCCTGAGCAAATGTGAGGAATAATGGCACGTTTGATAGACAAAGCTATCAATGCATTTGCCTGAGCATCTCTGCCATCCCAACGAATTTGTTGTGCAGTACGTTCAACAGAGACAGCAGCACGAAGAGGAATCTGCACAATATCATAATCTTCGACACCATCTCCATCAGCTCCTTGTATTTGCAGTACCTGTATTCGTAGGTGTAAGAGGACGTCTTTCAACACCCTGCACACTATTCCATAGTCTTTTTGCGACCAATACATGATGCATCATATAAGCCCATAATGGGTAGTTGGTACCATCCAACTTATCCTCAACTGCCAACATACAGAATACATTGCTTCTTTCGGCCATGGCCGGTGACTAAAATACCTTGATGAAAAAAATCGACTGTATCTCAAAAAGTTGAACATAACTTCCGAGACAAATTTTGCTAAACCTGTACCAGACTTCGAGACGCTTATATTGGCGAACAGAAACTGGTATATACCTTTGGCACAAAAAGACGAAATAGCCTTCACAAGCGTTGCGATAGTGCATTCGGGGGCAAAATTTCGTGCAATTCTTAGATTGCAACCGGAGAGGTGTAGACAATGCCCTAGGCGAAGCTACAACATGCACTGATACCAATTGTTGGAGTTAGATGTCTGCGGAAGCACGTGAACAGCACAAGGAAGAAGAAGAAGCTTGGAGCACAACACATAATGCTGAATGTATTACCACTAGAATGTACAAAAGATTAGTAGCCCGTTAGGATAATAGACGTATATACAAGCCGCGGAAAAAAACCTCCTAAAGAGGGAAAAAAGTGCCCCGGCGGTCCTAGAGTGTTCACACACATCACTACCTAAATATATCAACACGTTCATCTCTGGCCAGTTTCAGACTCATCCATGGTCAAGCGCTTCCCAACTGCCCACATATGAGGTTTCCAACCTTCATGTTGCCCAAGTTCCTCAACTAGGCTCTGATACCAATGTTAGGAATTGAATTCACAACCTCCTAGCTAGGAGTACGATGGGCTAACCACTAGCCCCAAAAGCCATGGATGAGTATTACTTCCTAATCCTCTCTCTTAAGGTATGGTTCAACCATCTCCTTCCAAGGTTATATGACTTTTTAGATTATATTAAAAAAAAAAAGCTTGGTACAAATGGGCAAACATTTCTACTCATCATCTTGTCCCACTCAAACAAAGTTTCCATCCATATATAGCATTCTACAACAACGGTCTCTACCCGTGGAAAGGTCAAACCCTACTTTTTGGTGAAAGTCAATAGCCATTAGAAGTTTGAGGAGAGTAATTGAAGCTCTTTGAAGCCTTGAGGAACTCTACATTAGCCTTGGAGTATGTGTGTGCATACTCTCTCTTGCACTTGGAGGAGTCTTGGAATTTGTGATTAGGCCTCTAGATAAGCTTCTTCATCATTAGGCTCTTCATCAACACCCTTGGAATGCTCTCTTTTGCTTGTATGAGTTATGTGAGTATAGTGTTTTAAGCTTTATTATCTTTTTGCACATACATACATTGCAGAACTTTTTAATTAATAGGAGTTGTATCAATATTTTTGACATATTTCTCTTGTGCATGTATGCTCTCTTGGTGTGTATACTTGTATCTATCTTGCTTCTTGGTCAATGGTCTAACATATTCTTCTTCCTATTAATCTTTGCATTGTAGTACTTCAGGTTAGATTTCTTGTGATCTTTCCTATTGCATGGGTAGCATGTCACATCACTTTTGTCCTTTATTTCACTTCTATTCCTCTATGCATTTCCACTCTTTTTCTCTAATCTTCCTTTTACCATATTGGCTGAACCATTGATCTCTCTGCTTGCCATCCTCCTAAATTCTTGATTAAGTTTTAAACCCCTAACACCATCGTATGAAAGGTTGGAATAATTAGAAAGTGAGACACCTAATATCTTCCACAGATGAGGTAGTATCATCGACAAGAAGATAACTTTTAGCTTATCATCAAATGTAGACAATTTTGAATCTTGCAACGAAGGTGATATGGTACGTTTGGTACAATACATATGTCGTATAGTATGTGAACGATACGTGTTTGGGGATTTCAGTATGGTAAGTACATTGTGTGTGTGTGTGTGTCTCTCTCTCTCTCTCTCTCTATATATATATATATATATATATATATATATATATATATATATATATATATATATATATATATATATATATATATATATATATATATATATATATATATATATATATATATATATATTTTTTTTTTTTTGTGTGTGTGTGTGTGTGTGTGTGTGTGTGTGTGTGTGTATGTATGCATGCATGTATATATGTATGGTGTTTGTCCGCAGGTTGTCAATTGTGTTTAAATGAATTGTTTTAGTATGTTCAAATTATATATGATACCGAGGAGAATATTATCAATCTTGCGTTGTTTTACAGTAAATTTCTATGATGACATGGCTCTCTATGCAATGAATTCATATCCTATGCACTTAGTGGTCTTCCCATTGTCCTTACAGTACTCATCAAACATTTTGGGCACAGTGTTCATAAAATAACTTTTGCTGAGGTTTTAACATGCACCATATCAATGAGTCTATATAGAGCTGTTTCTCGCACGGTTTACTTTCTCACGACATAGGAAGGAGTTCTAAGTATTGGTTTCCTATGGACAGCTACCATTGGATACGTCGACTTGGGAAACCAGCAAAAAGAGAAGTAGCTCCAATAATTGTATCGAATCATGTCTCTTTTATAGACCCGATTTTCTTCTTCTTTGAGCTTCTTCCAAGCTTTGTTAGTT
>CM035406.1:195998773-196001273 GCA_020310875.1 Ceratopteris richardii
GGATTTGAGAATTGAGTACATAGAAGCAAGTGCCTATGATAATTTGAGTTGACTTCCATAAAATTAGATAGCATGATTAAGTACATTCAATCTTTTCCTGCAAGTTAATACTGCATTTATCATTAGTGAATTCCGTACTTGTGATGGAGGGGATGAGAGGAGTTCTGGGAAACTCTATGCCTTCTGAATCCCCCTGGTTAATGCATGGAAGAAAATGTTTTTGTACTTGTGATGGAGGGGATGACAGGAGTTCTGGGAAATTCTATGCCTTCTGAATCCCCCTGGTTGACACCTTTGCTTGATTCTCTTACTGCTCATATTTTTGGGTCAGATGCCAGATGTTTATATAGAAAAGGTATAGACACGCTTGAAAAATGCTACAAATGACCAGGAAAATCAGCATGCCTATACTACATTTATGTCTATACACTACTTATGATTGTTATTTTAAATGATTTTTTATGTCTGAGAAGTTCTCAGAGCCTCACCATATTAAACCATTATTTTGATCAGCCGATTTGGAGTCATAAGCATGTATATTCTTCTGTTTTATATTGCAAATATTACATGCTTATTATTTCCCTCCTCATTTCTTCGCAGTTGTTCCGTATCACTACAAGGGAATCAGCAGTATTATTACAAAAGTTTCAAGGCCTTAATACAGATTGCAGGTTTGTATTTGGTCAACTGTGTTTTGAAGTCGGGAAAAGAAAAGTATCCTGTGATATGTGGAATTTCAAAGGTGATCCATTTCAATACTAAATAGAAAGTTTATCATCTAGAGATTTGAGTGAATAGAAGTGATTGCAGTAGCTTTGGTCCCCCCACCCTCCTCCTTTTCCCCCTCTCCCCCTTTCCCCCGGGGGGGGGGGGGGGGGATTCCTTATTATAGATGTTTCAATCCTTAATCTTTATTCAAGTAGGTGGGTCTTTCAATGAAAGATCTGATCAACCTTAATGATTCTTCTTTTTTCGGCTCCTGAAATCAGTTTAGGGTGTTGTATTTGGTCTGTGAGCCATTGGTACGACAATGCCTTCCCTTTATAATTGAATGTTCAATAATCTCCTATTAATATTGTATCAGCTCTATTGTATGGTTGATCCCAAACTTCGGTTTACTCGAGCGACGAGGATAAAATCTATTCTTTGTCTCCCTATTTCTATGGCATGCTAATGTAGTAATCTGAACCTGGTGACAGTGGCATTCTTACAGAGGATCAATTTGTAGAGGCTTTGGATTTTCCAAACACAGACTTTTTGCATCAGGTTGGTTCTCTAATTTCCCAGGAGTTATCATGTTAGATCATGTGGCAATAACTGAATAATGGATAACAAATTTTCATGAGCAATAATTTTCTGGGGCATTGGCAGATATTTAGGTTTTTTGATAAGGACGAGGAAGGTTCGATATCTTTTAGAGAGGTGCTTTCATGTTAAAATGTTGAAATTGTTTGTTATCTAGAACTTGGGAGCTGTAGAATCATCTTAACTTTTAAAGGATGTCGTAGTTCCTTGCAGGATCAGCGTTCATTTTGAAGCATCCATCTTTTGAGTCCTTTTGTAGATCATCTTTTGAGTTCTGTGATGTCAAGAAGCAAGGCTTTCTTTCGATTGTGGAGGTAATCTTTATCCAAATTGCACTCACATGTGCATGTGTCACATTTGTTTCCTCCCCCCCCTTCCACCCCCCCCCCCCAAAAAAAAAAAAGGAAAAAAGAAAAAAAAGGAAAAAAGAAAAAAAAGCTAAGTACATGAATTGAAATGGATATCCTCTTGAGTAGCTAAGTAGGGACATGGGGGAGAGGCTTTTCTAGGGTTTGAAGGAAGTTCTTTGTGAACTTGGAAACAGATGTATGAGGCTCCAATGCACACTAGACATATGGATCTCATTTAGAGATGACACATTGCTTCTCATTTTCATTTTGTGGAGATGTTTGAGAATTGTGGACTAGTGGACATATGGGTTAGTTCATCTAAATTGTACATGCAAGCCTAATGGTTGTTACTTGGTCAGCATGGATAATGTGGGAAGGGTTCGCAATTATACGCAAGACATCGATTAGGGTTTGGAAGGAGTACTTAGAACCTTTGGGACTTAAGTCATTTCATACCATTCAATCCACTATGTCCATGCTAACTAGTTGCTTTTGTGTCTCCCTCTCAATATAATTTCATTGTTGAATCTTGGTTTCTCTCATTATTACTTGACGAGCATACCAATGACCCTTGTGATTTTAGTCTTCTTAGATTTATATATCTACTTTGAAAAAGTTTCAATCGCAAAATTTCTCTGCATGGAATTAGTTCTATATTAATAATAACAACATAACAATGATTACAAAATTAATAAGTCTGAAAGTACCCATATACACGCACACACATAAACACAGATGTATAGACACAAAGGATACATAAAGCTATCTTACAATTCTTCTCCTAACCTGAAACTATGATAGATCATAGAATCATAGACAACAAATTAATCCTTCCTCTCCTCAAT
>CM035406.1:196003773-196073773 GCA_020310875.1 Ceratopteris richardii
AGAAAAAAGATGCAGTAGTGGTAGTGGTAGTGGTAGTGGTAGTGGTAGTGGTAGTGGTAGTGGTAGTGGTAGTGGTAGTGGTAGTGGTAGTGGTAGTGGTAGTGGTAGTGGTAGTGGTAGTGGTAGTGGTAGTGGTAGTGGTAGTGGTAGTGGTAGTGGTGGGTGGTGGGTGGTGGGTGGTGGGGGTGGGTGGGTGGTGGTGGTGGTGGTGGTAGTGGTGGTAGTGGTAGTAATGGTAGTAGATAACCACTCACTTTGCATGTTAAACCTTACAGCCCTAGTAGATTCAGGAGCCTCATGTTTCATCGATGAAGGATTGGTTAAGAAACACAAGATTCTAGTACTTCATAAGAACAAACCAGCATCTGGGAATATTACCATGGAAACCACACCATTAAGAGTACAGCTTGGTGATCATGATTCCCACATCTGTTTCAACGTAATATCGAGTCCAATAAACCATGTTATCATTGGAATGCCTCGGTTAAAGAAACATAATCCTGTAATTGGGAAAAGAGTAAAATCACTCGTTGAGATATCCAGAAGAACTCGACATATGTAGGAGCCAAAGCCTTCGTACATGCAATAAGGAATGAACCAACATATATGATCTATGCCGTACCAACTCAAGAATCCAAGAAAGATGATCCAATGAAGCGATCCAAACAGTACCAAGGTTTTGAAGATGTTTTTGAAAAGAAGAATGCGGATATCCTCCGAGAGCACACATCTTATGATTGTGCCATAGAACTTCAAGAGGGAGCACAACCACCCTTTCGACCAATCTACACACTATCCCGAGAGAAGCTTACAAAATTACTCAAGAATATTGATGAGAATCTAGCCAAGGGGTTTATTAGACACTCAAAGTCTCCAGCAAGAGCCCCTATTCTATTTGTAAAGAAGAAGGATGGGACTCTGCGAATGTGTGTAGACTATCGCGGATGAATAAAGTCACTATAAAAAATAAATATCCTCTACCACTTATATCAAAACTCTTGGAACACCTTGGCAAAGCAAAGTTCTTCACAAAGATTGACCTTCAAGAAGCTTGCAATCTTGTCAGGATCAGAGAAGGAAACGAATGGAAGACAACATTTCAAACAAGGTACGGGCATTTTGAATATGTAGTTATGCCATTCGGTCTTACAAATGCTTCAGATGTCTTTCAACATATGATAAATGATATATTTTGAGAATATTTAGATGTTTTCGTGGTAATATACCTCGATGATATCTGGATATTCTCCAAAAATCTAGAGGATCGCGAATGTGAAGATAGCTTAGATAGAGAAATAATAGCACATGTAAGAGAATATGCACACACAAACAAGAGAATGTCATGTAAAGATAGCCTAGATAGAGAAATAATAGCACACATAAGAGAATATGCACACACAAACAAGAGGACAAATCACACAATTCACAAAATATAGTCAAAAGTCATATGTCCCAATCATTAACATGTAGAAGATGTGTTTTTGGCATGTTGGATATTGAGGACAAATTGGATGGTTCTAACTACCCATCATGGACATACATAATCACCATGTACTGATTGCAAAGGCTATGTGGAATATTTGCAAGTTGTCAAGATATGACATGCTATAAAAGTTTGAAATGTAGCTAGTGGAGATAGTATTGAGGATGTTGCAACTTCAAGTTCTAGTGGAGCTCCTATTTCAAGTCCTCTTACAACTCTGATTTTGACTATGTTAAGTGCACCACCAACAAATTCAAGCCACTGTAGAGAGCCTTCAATGGGATAGCCAAAATGCACATGAACATGCCTTAATTGCTTTATCCATCAAGTGTGCTATTATCCCTTATATTCACTCATGCAGTTCAGCTAAAGACACTTGGGCTACTCTCTCTACATTGCATTAGGCAAAAAAATAAGGCTCCTGTTTCTTATCTTCAAACATAATTAGAGTGTGAGCATATGAATGAAGGTGATTCAATGGACAATTTTCTTACAAAGATAAAAGACATGAAGAGGAAGTTAAATGCTACTATGTACATAGGAAATTTTGTTATCAATGGATTGCTTGATTCTTAACAAAGTTTTGGCTCTACTATTTGGTTGTTGATGAACGACAACCCAAGTGCCTTTACATTTGAAGAGTTCGTTTCTATTTTGCCGCAACAAGATCAATCCAAGCAAAACAGGTACATTATGCATGTTGCAAATAAAGCCTTTATTGTTACTCAGAAGGGCAAGGATAGAAGTGGCTCTTACTCTAGTAGGAAAATATTTATAAGTGTTGCACAAATTACAATTGAAGAAGAAAGACAAAGATGAGTAAAAAAACAAATAAGCAGAAATGGTTTTGCAACTACTATACGGCAAATGATCATGTCATGAAGAACTGTCCTTGACTTCTAAAAAGGCAAAGAAGAAAGAGCCAAGAATGGTTGTTACAAGCACCTTTGCTTCTAAGACTGCTTCCACAAACTTAGTGCAAAATGAAAAATGGGCATTTATACACAATGTAGCTATGATCCATCAATTCATAATCATTGTATGCCTATTTAGGACTCCAACATTTAGTACCTCGACAGTCTTCAATCAAACATATTACCTCTCAATGTAGATTCTTCACCTCACGTAGATATTGTGACATGCACAAATAACTTCACCTATCCTAACATGGGAGTTAGGAAAATTGCCCTTGCTCCACTAATGGCACTACATTCCCATTATCATATGCTTTATATGCTCTGGGTCAAGAAAAACTTGTTATCAACATCAACACTAGCCAAAATTGGCTTAGTAGTAAACTTTATTGATGAGAAAGTATCATTGTATCTAGTAAACTGTAAACTATGTTATGGGTTATATAACACAAATTACGAAAAATCTGTGAATGATGATGCATGTGTTGTACATGATTTGCAAGCCATCTCAAATGCCAAACTTTGGCATGCAGATATTGGTTATCTGAATTTTGTTAATTTGTTATGCTTGCAAAAGTCCCATATGGTATCCTCTTTGCCTAAACTTGAGGCACTAATTAAATTATTGGTTTTTAGCTCACAATCAATAGAGAGACAAAGTAAAGAGAGAAAGAGAAAGAGACAAATCGAGACAAGAGACATGCACAAGATATGGCAGAAGGAGCAAAAATAAGCACAAAAAAAATTCCATTATACAAAAATTGGACTTACAAGAGAACTTCAAGACTTGAGATCATCTAGAGCTAGTGTACATATGTCGATTATGTGCTCATTCTTGATCATCAATCTGTCACCAAATACCCATGTATTACATATGGTTGGATAGCTCTCACTATGCACTTCAAGATTTTAGTAAATTTTTGGCCAACAATTGACCATTTTGACCTGTTTGACCAGTCTTTGACCAGGTTTTGACTTAACTTTTTTTCTGCATCTTTGAACTTCCTAGTGGAAAGTTGCTTATATTTCCAACAATCCCTCCTAACTTGATAACACTAGGGGAATATGCAAGGTAGGTTATTTTTATTATCTATTGAAATTATTACTGTTATTTTGATACTCTAGATACATGTTTAATTTTCATAGATCATATTAAGTATCCACTAGCAAGCACAAAGAGTACTCCCACAATATACATAACAAGGAGAACTCACACGTCTCCCACTCCCTTCAACCAAGTACTCCTTGGAAGGATAAAGACAAATATAGGATGCTAAGGAATGGAGAAAGAATGTAGACTCAAACATACTCCCTCAACTCCTTCTCTGTTTCTCTTGTGGGGTTAGAGGTTGGGACCTAGTTACGTCTATCTGCATAGGTTCAGGCATAGGCTCTTCTCTAGGAGACTGGAGTGGGCCGGAAGGGTTTCCATTAGCGAAGTCTTACTTCTACTTTGCTTTCTTGTTTTCTTTCAAAAAGGAGGTTATCATATTGAATGGCTTGGGTGGTATATTCATTCAATGCCTTCACCTCTAGCATCGTGAGCGGAAGGTCCTTCACATCATCTCTGAAACCCCATCTAAATTGGCTTATGAAATAATCTTCGTGCCAAGGGAGATTGCATATGAATTGCCTAAATTCTGATGCATAGGAAGAGGGAGGGCAGTTACCTTGAGGTAGCCTCCGTAGTTATGTTTCTTCCACTCGATTTGTGTCCGCATCTCCACATGTGGTAGTGAGCTCTCGGAGAAACCTGTCATAGTCTTGAAGTAATTCCATGTTCTTCTCCAAGATTGAGGCAAACCATGATAATGCTTGACCACAGAGCATGGTTCTAATAATACCGACCTTGGATGCCTCGTCATGGTATCTATCAGGGTGCATACATATGTGCAATTTAACTTGTTGGAGAAATTCGTGGAACTTCGTGCGATCACCATCGAACTTTTCTGGCATGCAAATCTTAGGTTCCTTAAGGATGAACTAGGCAGTTGATTCACTTGAATGCTTTCTTGATTTGCTTGAAGATTCCCGATCCGTTCTTGTGATTCTTGGAGAAGTGCGCCTGCATGCACTGGATGTCCCATCTCGACTTGTGTCTGTCGATGAGTTAGGTCCTCGACTCGTTGCTGGAGACTCCGAAGGGATGCCATTGTTGGAGTTACGTATGTACTTTGGAGTTGATCCTTCAAACAATTGAATCAAAACATACTATTTCATAGCTAGTGTCCCTAAACTTGCTATTTTGGTTCACATACTTGTTGGTTCTTTTGCTCAGTGCTCATAGTATAGTAACAAATTACAATTGCTTAAATTCCTTTTGTGGGAATTTAATTAGCTTAGATAGCTAATGATTATAAGTGGAATCATCTAAAATATCAAACCATACACTGAGAAATCAATTTAGCAATCCAAGACTTACACCCGACTTTTTTAGGGATTGAGCAGTAATTGACCAAAGAGCACTTCAACGCAGATTTCTCCCAATTGGCTGAAGAGAATGTAATGAAAATTTGATAGCATAAATTAGACTTTGAGCTGGTTCCAACAAGCTATAGATCATGCAAAATGGTTGAGAGATCACTGAGATATGGTCATGCAAGTTTCATTGTTTTGAGTAGTCATAGCAGAGAAATGAACAGAAATGATCAATGAAGTATATCTATCATGGCACATGATTTTACAAGATCATTGGCATTATGATGATACCCAATGATAGTGGAATGAGTAGGCTATGTAGTGAGCTACTCAAACCCTGCTAATGATCAATGGAAGAGCTTTCTAAGAGGCCACACACCCGCGACTTCTTACTAGTCCTTTTATAAGTGTTTTACCTCCAAGTTTGAATTTGAACTCAAACTTGGCTTTACCTAAAAGTACTTCCTCCAAATTAGGAGTGATTCTACCAAATGGAATTCGTAACTCTTCTCTCTCCTAACTCCACGAGATGTATGGAATTACAAGATTCTTTCAAGAATTTATCTTTTACAAGTGGTAAGCACATTGCATATTTCTGGATACATATGCAAGTTGAATCTCCTTGCTCAATAGCTTCTCTCTAACATAGTGATAGTGTACTTCTATATGCTTGGTTCTTGCATGATAAATTGGGTTGGCGGCAAGATGCAAAGAGCTTGTATTGTCACCAAAAATCATAGGTGAATGAGTGTGAAGTCCCAAATCTGAATAAGCAATCTAATCCAAATTGCTTCTTGTGTAGCATTTGTTGATCCCTTTATTCAGCCTTTGTTGAAGATAGAGCAACAGTTGGTTGCTTCTTGGAAGACCGTGAGATGGGCTTATCACTCGCAAAAGAAAGATATCCAGAAGTACTCCTTCTGTCATCCTTACAACCTGCCCAATCTGCATTTGAGTATAGCTTAATGTCCAAATCTGATGTGTATGGGAAATAAAGTCCTTGGTTTTGAGTACCTTTGAGATACTTTAAGATCCTTTTGGCCGCGTCCAAGTGAGGTGCTCTAGGTTTATGCATGAATTGACTCAGAACACTTACTTCATAATATATATCAATCCTGGTTAATGTTGCATAGTTAAGACTTCCAACTATGCTTTGGTATCCTGCAATGTCTTCAAGCAAGTCACCTTCATGGGCACTCAATTTATGATTTACCTCCATATGGGTGTTAGCTATCTTTGCATTCTCCAAATGGAACTTCTTCAACATGTCCTGCACATATTTCCTTTGAGTAATGTAAATTCCAGAATTTGTGTAGACTAACTCAAGTCGAACAAAATACTTCAGAAATCCTAGGTCATTGATTTTGAACTCCTGCATCATTTGGTTCTTGATTTGTTTGATGCCATTGGCATCACTACATGTAAGTATGATGTCATCAACATACACACATAAATATATCATTTCTGAGTTAATTCTCTTGACAAACAGAGAAGAATCTGCCTTGCTCATCCTGAATCCTTGATCCTGAAGGTAGGTTGTTAACCTATGATTCCATGCCCTAGGTGCCTGCTTCAAACCATAAAGAGCTTTGTTCAATTTGCACATATAATTTACTTTGTTTGGGTCTTCACAACCAAGAGGTTGAGCCATGTAAACCTCCTATGAAATCCATCCATTGAGAAAGGCATTCTTCATATCCAATTGATACATATTCCAATTTCGAGATGAAGCTACTCTCACCAATACTCTGATGGTTGGCATTTTAGCCACAGGTGAAAAAGTCTCTTCATAATCAACTCCTTGGGTATGTGCAAAACCCTTGGCCACAAATCTAGCTTTATACCTGTTTATGGATCCATCTCAGTTCCTCTTGATTTTGTGAATCCATCTTGAACCAATTATCGTCATTGAGGCTTTCTTGGGTACTAGCTCCCAAGTATCATTCTCTTGGAGTGCTTCTATTTCTTCATCCATAGCTTCCTTCCATTCTGCTTTGGTACTTGCTTCTTCATAAGAAGAAGGTTCTTCAAGTGATGAATCCTTAGCAAGATAAATGGAATGCTTAGTAACTAATGAAGTATCATACCCATATCTGATTGGCTTCTTGCTCTCTCTTTGTGATCTCCTCAAAACTTGGTTGGATGATTCAAGTATGTCTTCCAACCTCTTCATCTCGGCCTTGCCCTTTGATTTTCATGCTTTGAACTCTTTTAAGTTGATGGTGTCCTCATCATCTGATTTGATGTCTTCAAATGTGCTAGGCTCCTCTTTGGTGAGGCTTGGAAATTCTTCTTCCAAGTCATATGGCAACTTGACCTTCCTGCATTCACTTTCAAACCAAGAATCATTCTCATCAAACACAACATCTCTATTGACCATAAATCCTTTGTTGGATGGATTATAAAACCTGTATCCTTTCTGATGTAAATCTTACCCTATGAAGATGCACTTCTCTGCCTTAGGGTCTAGCTTACCTTTGATTTGAGATGGAACATGCACATAAGCAACACATCCAAATTTTCTACAATGATCAAGTGATGGTCTTCTACCATGCCATGCTTCATATGGGGTCATCCCATCAAGTGACTTAGAGGGTAACTTGTTAATAAGGTAAGTGGCAGTAGACACACTCTCTGCCCACAAATAATTAAGCAATTTCTTTTCATTAAGCATTGATCTAGCTGCATCCACAATCAACTTGTTTCTTCTCTCTGCTACTCCATTTTGCTCAGGATTATACCTGGTAGTAATCTCCCTTTTGATACCTCTGTCCTGCAAAAATGCATCAAACTCATTTGAGAAGTACTCACCTCCTCCATCTGACCTTATCCTCTTTAGACTTCTTCCTGTTTGATTTTCCACAAGTGCAAAATATTTTTTAAAACAACTAAACACTTCATCTTTGTGCTTCGTGAAATACAAGATAGTCCACCTACTGAAATCATCAATGAATGACACATAATACCTTGAGCCTGGAATTGAAGGGTCCTTGCTTGGTCCCCACACATCTGTGTGGACAAGTTCCAAATAATCCTGATGCATGTAGCCTTTCTTTGTAAAGGGTAACCTGTGTGATTTGCCAAACTGACAAGCACCACATTTATAGATCATATGTTGCTTGGATACATTAGGTATCCATAGCACACATTGATCTCTATATATCTGCTTCAAGGTTCTCTCACCAATGTGCCCTAATCTTTTATGCCAAATCTCTAACTCAGACAATGTTTGATCCTCATAATTGTAAAGTGCAATGTTTCTAGTGTCCTCAAGCTCAAATGTAAATAATCTACGTGTTTTTTCTCCCTTGGCGATTCTCTTGAATCCATGTTGGGGTGCTCCACAAAAGCTCCATATTTGTTGAACCTAACCTGCAAACCCTTTTCCACTATCTGTCCAACACTCATCAAATTCTTTGTGATAGTAGGTACATAAAGAACCCTACTCAACAGATTTCTATTGCCATAAGAAGTTTTGACATTTCCTACCTTGACCACTGAATGCTTAGTGTCATCACCTGTCTTCACTTGATGCTTTCCCTTGGGCTCCTCAAGATCAGAAAGGAGAGCTATATTGCCTGCTACATGGTTTGAACAACCTGAGTCAATACAGAAGAGGTGCTCGTCATTCATACCTTGTTTTGAAGTCATATTCATAATGAGGAGAGAATCCTCTTGATCCTCTGTATAATTGTTGAAGTCTCTTTTCTTGATTTGTATCCTCCTTGATAATTATTGTTGTAATTGTTGGTGTAGCCATGGTTGTATCTTTGATTATGGTTGAATCTTCCTCTTGATTGTGAGTAGCCATCTCTTTGAAATCCTCTTCCTCTTTGGTTCTTGAAGTTCCTATAGCACTCATTTGTTGTGTGATTATACAGTCCACATATATTGCATGGGGAAGAGTTGAAAGGTCTTCCCCTACCTTGCTTACCTCCTCTGCCCCTTCCTCTTGAGTTCCTACCTCTCCTTGCATAGTTAGCTTGAGAAGTAGTACCTTCATCTTCAACCTTTTTGCTCTTTCCTTTGTCTTTAGTCTTTCCTTTATTTGTATATAGGGCAGAAGAATTGTTACCTCTTGATGGTTCTCCATTTTTGTTGAGTTATCCATGAGTGTGGTAAGATCTGGAATTTGCATGTCCATAGCAGTTGTGAAAGCTTGGCTTCATGAGTAAAGAGTTATCCATGAGTGTGGTAAGATCTGGAATTTGCATGTCCATAGCAGTTGTGAAAGCTTCCCACTTATCATCTACCTTGATGCCATTGATTATTTGTCTCACTATTTGCTCCTCTTCAATCTCCTCTCCTATGCTTGCCAATTGATCAGCCACATCTTTAACCTTGGTCACATACTCTGAGACATTCTGCTTGAGTTACTTCATTTGAGTAGTAAACTTAATCCACAATTGATTTTTTCTAGCTCTTGTATTGGAAGAAAAATATGAAGATAATTTATCCAAGTCTCTTGGGATATTTTACAATTCCTAATGTGAGGAAGAAGGAAGTCAAAAATAGAGTTAAGTAGATATGACATTACTAAAGCATCTTTTACACACCATGAGTTGAGTCTTTCTAGCTCCTCTCTTGTAGGTTGTCCTTTGCTTATGAGTATGGGCATCTCATCTCCTGATATGTATCCATAGAGACTCCTTCCTTGTAGATAGGTCTTCATCCTCAAGGACCATGCTGGATAATTGTTCCTGTCCAATTTGTCAATAAAAGAAGGGAAACCATCTCCCATTTTACCTTAACTTGCTCTGATACCAGTGTTGGAAGAGATGGATGGATACCTCAAGGAAGTGAGGTGGTACTGCCAAAACTTGCTTTGTACCTGCCCTAAATCACTTCAGAGTTTGATAGTGGGCCCTTTTAGCTTGCAAATGGTACCAAGAAAGTACCTATGTACTTTGGAGTTGATCCTTCAAACAATTGAATCAAAACAGACTATTTCATAAATAGCTAGTGTCCCAAAACTTGTTATTTTGGTTCACACACCTGCTGGTTCTTTTGCTTAGTGCTCACAGTACAATAAGAATTGCTTAAATTCCTTTTGTGGGAATTTAGTTAGCTTAGATAGCTAATGATTACAATTGGAATCATCTAAAATAACAGACCATACACTGAGAAATCAATTTAGCAATCCAAGACTTACCCCTGACTTTTTAGGGACTGAGCAGTAATTGACCAGAGAGCACTTCGACGCAGATTTCTCCCAATTGGCTGAAGCAAATGTAATGAAAATTTGAAAGCATAAAATAGACTTTGAGCTCGTTCCGACAGGCTATAGATCATGCAAAATGATTGAGAGATCAATGAGATATGGTAATGCGAAGTTCACTGTTCTGAGTAGTCATAGTAGAGAATTGAATAGAAATGATCAATGAAGTATATCTATTATGGCACATGATTTTACAAGATCATTGGCATTATGATGATACCTAATGATAGTGGAATGAGTAGGCTATGTCGTGAGCTACTCAAACCCTGCTCATGATCAATGGAAGAGCTTTCTAAGAGGGCACACACCCGCGACTTCTTACTAGTCCTTTTATAAGTGTTTTACCTCCAAGTTTGAATTTGAATTCAAACTTGGCTTTATCTGAAAGTGCTTCCTCCAAATTAGGAGTGATTCTACCAAATGGAATTCGTAACTCTCATCCCTCCTAACTCCAAGAGATGTATGGAATTACAAGATTCTTTCAAGAATTTATCTTTTACAAGTGGTAAATGACCAAGTGTTACAAGCTATGGTTCATATGTATCATCACCTGGTTGCACATATTTCTTTTCATGCTAAGCTAAATGTGAAGGCTTGTATATTGCACCAACACAATTGATGTACATTCCAACCAAGATGAGCTCCAAGTGCTCAGATGCTATGAATAGTAGTCATTCGGCAAGTAGGTGCAAAGGTTTCATCAAGAACAATGCCTCTTTCCTATGCATAACCCTTTGCAACAAGCCTGGCCTTTACCAACTCTTTGAAAGAGGCCGCGGAGAGCTATGTCGTGGTGTGCTCGGTTGCCCCAAACGCAAAGGGAGTGGTCTGTTGCGTGAGTCCTGCGCAAAAATTTGGAGAAGAAGATGGAGAAGTTGAAGTTGAAGAAGTCACAATCAAGTTATGAGAGATTTGGGACCAAGTCTTATTGATAAGTGACTTTTATGTCATTTGGGCATGTTCACACATGGCCAATGACCAAAAGTCATAAAAATAATGTAAATGCCTATAGCTCCCCAATTTGGGGTCCAAAAAATATAACAAAAATATGTCTTGAAAGCTCTCGAAGAGAGCTTTCACATGGAAGGGTCAAAATATACAAAAGGAGAGTCCTTGGGGCCTTTATCCCCAACAAAAGGAGAGTCCTTGGGGCCTTTATCCCCAACAACCTCCCACTTAAAGGACCAAGGAGGCTTCTTTAAGCTAAGCAACACCCACCATTTGTATACATAGCTGATGTTGTGCCTTGGGTAGTCACTTCGTGAGAGCATTTGCAGGATTCTGTGAAGTATTGATCTTGATCAAAGTGATCAGGCCATCCTCTAACACCTCTCTGATGAAGTGGTATCTCACATCAATATGCTTTGTGCGAGCATGAAACATGGCATTCTTTGCCAGACATATGGCGCTCTGGCTATCACATCCAATAACATGTGCCTTTTCAGACATCCCAAACTCACTGCAGGGGTGGGCTAACCAAATGGCTTCTTTGGAAGCCTCTGTGGCTGAAATATATTCAGCCTCTGTAGTAGATAGTGCAACTATCCTTTGAAATCTAGAGCACCATGAAATAGCTCCACCTGCAAGGATGTATACATAGTCACTTGTGGACTTGCGTGTGTCCACATCACCTTCCATGTCTGAATCCCCCTTTCCTTGCTCTTACTCTCCTTTCTGCATCATTACTCCTCTTATCTGTTCTTCCTCTAACCATGTTGGCTGAGCTTCCACCTTCACCACTTGCTTTTCTCCTGATCTTTTCATTAAGTATAGAACCCCTAACACCATCAAAGGACAATGAGACTACCAATATCTCCCAAGAGTTAGGCAATGTTATAAGCAAGAAAATGGCTTTAAGCTTATCATCAAAAGGAGCCATACCTGAGTCCTGCATCTGTGACAAAGTACTTGTAAAGAGAGATAAGTGTTCAGTTGCACTCCTGGACTCATCTAGCTGCATGCCAACAAGCTTCCGCATCAAATGCACTTGGTTAACAGGAGTAGTGTTTTCATAAGTTGCTTTTAGCTTTGCCCATATTTCTGAAGCAGAGGTCAAACCCTCGAGATCTACTAAGATTTCATCAGAGACAACCATCTTGATATATGGAACATCCTTCTTGTTCAAGATCAACCATGCATCTTGTGACATATCCTTTGGTTTTTTTGTCTCCAATGCCCTGTCACAATCCTTCAGAAAGAGAATACCTTGCATTCTCTCCTTCCACAAGTCGAAACCTGTTCCCTCAAATCATCAAATCTATAGATTCTTCACATCTGAGGAAGATGACGCCATAATTGCACCATGAAGAGGTTAGTGTGCTGAAATTTTGGGCAAAATGCACCAAAATCAGGGTACCACCTCTAAAATTAGTGCACAATAGCTTCAAACACCTCTAGGAGAAAAATGGAGCACAAAATCAAAATCTGAATTTTTCTGGAAAATTTTGCAGAAAATTCCAGCAAGCTAATTTGTGCTTGAAATCAACAAATTTGACTTCTTTTGACCTCAATGTGCATACATAAGGCTATGATGCAGCCTTTAGAACCAAATAGGAGCAAAAGCCCCAAATTTTGCTTCAGAAATTTCTGAAATTCTCAGAAAAATGCCACAAATTGCTGTACATAAGCAATTTCTTTTGCCACAATCCAATACATAGGGTACTAAACCTGTGTATTGCTGCTATGACCTGTGAAACACCTTTTTAGACCTTCAAAAGACATGAAAACAGCCTGTTATGAGCTGTTGAGATGCCCAAAGTGATCCTTTTGGCCCCCGCAACAACTTTCTTCGCGATGAAACTCTCTAAAAATCACAAAATTTGCTTCAGCTTTGCTCCGAGCTGAAGTAATCCTCCAAAAACAGAACTTTTATCTCGAAAAAAGAAGGTTTTTTGTGATGAAATTCTCCCAAATGCGAGAAAACACTTTCAGCTTAACATAGGTTGAAGTAGAAAAGCACTTGGAGCAACTCAGCTCAAGACTCTGATACCAGTTGAAAGAGGCCGCGGAGAGCTACGTAGAGCTACGTTGTGGTGTGCTCTGTTGCTCCAAACGCCAAGGGAGTGGGCTTCTACGTGAGGAGAGAGAGAGTAGAGAGAGAAATTTGTGCAGAAATTTGGAGAAGAAGATGGAGAAGCTGAAGTTGAAGAAGTTCCAATCAAGTTATGAGAGATTTGGGACCAAGTCTTATTGATAAGTGACTTTTATGTCATTTGGGCATGTTCACACATGGCCAATGACCAAAAGTCATAAAAATAATGTAAATGCCTACAACTCCCCAATTTGGGATCCAAAAAATATAACAAAAATATGTCTGGAAAGCTCTCGAAGAGAGCTTTCACATGGAAGGGTCAAAATATACAAAAGGAGAGTCGTTGGGGCCTTTATCCCCAACAAAAGGAGAGTCCTTGGGGCCTTTATCCCCAACACTGTTCCATCAGGTTTACGCGTCAGCTTGTATACCTACTTAGTGTCAATGGCCTTTTTGCCAGGAGGCAAGTCACATAAAGACCATGTACCATTTTTCATGATAGCATCATATTCAGATTGCATTGAAGCCATCCAATGTTCAGAATTTTGTGCTTCATAAAACGAAATAGGCTCAATCTCATCACAAAGACTAGAGGAAGCCATAGCATAGCAATCTGATGCAAAAGAGGCGCTATGAGAGCCTTAATGAGTACGGTATGACAGAGGTGCATCTAATTTCCTATCATTCAAAGTTTATACCAACCATTTTGGCATAGTTTTAGCCTGCTCAATATCAGCTCTCTCATCAACAAGTGCATCATGTAAATTTGCATCAGAAATGGAATGATCTGCATCATCACATGAAACGTGTAAAGGCTAAGAAGTTGCCTTATTAGGACAAGCACTAGATTGTCCACCTGTAAAAAGAGGAAGCAAAGTATCATACATGTCTTTGGAGCTAACAGATGTCTCCTTTGTACATGAAAGTAAAGGCTGAATAGCATCTTCCACAGAAACAACATCACGGCTAACCAAAATGCGTTTAATCTGCGGATGATACACACGATAGCCTTTGCTTTCAGAACTGTACCCGACAAAAATACATTTTATTGCTTATCATCGGATTTCCTGTGATGTTGTTCAAGCACTAATGCATATGCCAGACAACCAAAAACACGCATATGAGCAACAGATGGCTTGCGACCACGCCAAGCCTCATATGGAGTGATAGGCACCAGTGCTTTAGTGGGACATCTGTTAAGTACATATGCTACACGCATGACAACCTTAAGCCAGAAACTATGTGGTAAAGATAGTTTCTAAAAGAAGGTGTCTGCATAGGACCATAAACATCACTATGTACAAGCTACAATTTCTTAGTAGCCAGAACGGAACAATCTTTTGGAAAGAAGGAACGTTGCATTTTGCCCAAAATACAGCCTTTACATACATGTTTTCCCGGTGCCTCAAGTTTGGGCAAAGAGGATACCATTTTAGATTTCTGTAGGCGTAGCAAACTAGCAAAATTCAGATGACCAAAGCGTGCATGCCAAAGCTTTGCATCTGACATAGCCTGAGAATCATGTACTGCACATGCCGAATCATTCACAGATCTTTCATAGTCTATGAGCTTATACAACCCACGACATAAAATGCCAGAAGCAATAATCATGTCTCCATTCGACATATCATGAACTATACATCTGTCATCAACAAATTTCACAACCAAGCCAATCTTGTCTAATGCAAAAACTGACAACAGATTTTTCTTGATCCTGGCATAATAAAGCATCCGAGAAAGTGAAAGAACTACCATCGGCAGTAGTTAGAATGATCTTACGAACTCCCATGACAGGATAAGAGGAGTTTTTGGTGCATGTGACAGTATTCCCTATAGAGGCATGCTCAAGTGAAGTGAAGAAACTTCATTGCGAGGTAATTTGTTTGGTTACCCCACTATCAAAGTAGCAAACATCTGAGTCTACTACAGACGTACACTCTTCAGGAGAAGATGGGTCAAAACTGCAAACAGTATCCAACCTCTTTTTTCTTTCCCTCTTTAGAAGCTAGTTTTGGACAACTCTTAATGACATGATCATTTGCTTTACAATATTTGCAAAACAATTTCTACTTTTCTGATTTCTTCTTATCTTTGTCCTCCTCCTTCGAATGTGTAGCATTTGCAGATTTTTGCTTACTAGTAGATGAGCTCCATTTACCTTTGCCATTCTGACTAGCCTTTCTTCTCATCTTTGTCTTCCTTCTTCGAATGTGTAGCATTTGCAGATTTTTGCTTACTAGTAGATGAGCTCCATTTACCTTTGCCATTCTGACTAGCCAGGAAAGCTTGATCTGCAACATGCATGATAGACCTGTTCTGCCTAGACTGATCTTCTTGCAACAGAACAAAAACTAACTCCTCAAATGACAAGGCATTTGGATTGCCTTTCATCATCAAACGAAGGGTAGAAGCAAAACTCTGATATGAATCAGGAAGACCATCAGAACTGTCTGCACAAGTGAGCTATATAGTATAACTTCATTAGCAGAAATCAACTGCTCCTTCAAGTCTTTGATCTTTGTCAGAAAACTGTCCATAGAATCACCTTCATTCATGTGCTCACTTTCCAACTGCTATCGAAGGTAAGCAACACGAGCCTCACTCCTAGCCTGCGACAATGTGGTAAGTGTATCCCAAGCATCCTTTGCTCTTCTGCAAGAGCGAATGTGAAGAATAATGGCAAGTTTGATAGACAAAGCTATCAATGCATGTGCCTGAGCATCTCTGCCATCCCAACGAATTTGCTCTACAGTAGGTGCAATAGAAACCGCAGCACGAATAGGAAACTGCAGAATATCATCATCTTCGACACCATCTCCATTAGCTCCAGTACCTGTATTTGCACTACGTGCATTCGGAGGTGTAAGAGGATGTCTTTCAATACCCTTCACAATATTCCATAGTCCTTTTGCGACCAATACATGCATAGTGCATTTCAATCGCGATTTTTTGGCTTGAAATAAAAATCGTTTAGATCGATCGTGATTTAAATCGCCAGGCATGATTTTTTTCAAATTTTGCACATTTTTTTCTTATAGTGTACAAGTTGCAACGAACGATTTGGAGGTTATTTCGTAACCTGTGCTGCTTGCGGATTGAATGTGCTGCTTGTCGTGAGCATTCACAAAAAAAGAGAGAGAGAGAGGGAGGGAGAGGGGGAGGGGGAGGGGGAGGGGGAGGGGGAGGGGGGAGAGAGAGAGAGAGAGAGAGAGAGAGAGAGAGAGAGAGAGAGAGAGAGAGAGAGAGAGAGAGAGAGAGAGAGAGAGAGAGAGAGAGAGAGAGAGAGAGAGAGAGAGAGAGAGAGAGAGAGAGAGAGAGAGAGAGAGAGAGAGAGAGAGAGAGAGAGAGAGAGAGAGAGAGAGAGAGAGAGAGAGAGAGAGAGAGAGAGAGAGAGAGAGAGAGAAAGAAAGACATTTTAACATCTATTAGAGGCCAAAATCGGCCTATGAGACAAAACGTATACATCAGTATGATCCAATCCACTGTGATCCAAAACGAAAATAAAGTGTGAGTACTGCAAACGGGTATAAAAGGAGGGATAGTAGCTGGCATCAAGGGTGTGGGGTGCTATGGGTATACACTCTATATGCTCAATGGGTGAGATACAAATATGATATGCATAGGGAGGGGAGGCTCGATGGTATCACAACCCCCTAAATGCCTGGAGTGAGTAGGCATCATGGCGATCCTCAAAATGCTCTGGGCGTCCAAATCGATAGGGGTGCGCTGCTGACGTCTCTGTATCTCCATGTCATGGAGTGCGTGAATCGCTTGAATCTCTCTCTGATGTGGACGAGCTCTCCGGACAAGGGGTCTCGGTCGTCGACGCTGTCGTCTAAGCTCCTCTGCTCTGTGTAATGTGACACCCCGCATCGAGCTGGGCCCACGAGTGTATGTGGGTCTGAAAAAATCTGTAATATAAGTCTGAGGGGGGGGGCCAGGTGTATCTCCATCTCACTGCTGGAGGAGTGATGCGCGGTGGTGCTGGAGCTCTACTAGGAAACGACCTAGAGGGCGCTGGTCCTATGTCCCCAATAAAGCCCTGATCTCTCTAGGCCCCCTGAAGAGCTGTGGGTAGCGGTCTCTGATGTCCTCATATGCCTGGCATCTACATGTGTAGTGCTCCTCGTCCTCCACCTCCTCTCTACATATCCTGCATAGTCGCTCATCCCTGGGGGTATGTGTGGCTCGCCCAATCTCAATCTTGAGCTGGTGTGATGATACTCTGAGCTGCCCAATGGCCACTCTCTCCGCTGGTGCCATATATGTATCCATGTATCGTGGTCTCTGAATGAAACCATCCGCTGTCACAGTTAGGAAGTGCTCTCTGTAGTGTTGCCTCTTTGTGGGAAGAGGCTCCCGTGGTGCTATCCATGTCTCCCTGACGTGTATCTGTAGTAGGTCCTGACGGATGATCCTATTCCTCTCCGAACGAGAGAGGGTAATGTGGGGGGAAGAGAGGTCATACTGAAAAGGGGGGAGATCCGTAATGCCCATGCCATGGTCTGCTAACCATCGGTAAGTCTGTGCATACCATACTCTCTCATGCCCTGTCTCTGCCAAATGTCTAGAGCTCTCAAATGCAAGCCTGGTGAGTCGGCTAGTGGGGAGCTCTCTGACTCTCAGAATAAAGGTCACCAACTGGAAGAGGGCCTCCACTAGCATCGGTGGTGTGCCAAGCTCAGCTCGTATAATGTCATGTGGAACGGAGGGCTTGCTGCGCAGCAATCGTGATATCATGGTGATCTGGGGCCTCTCAATCTGCGTCCACCTCGCCTCTGTGATCCTTGGTGCCCATACTGCTGCTGCGTACATCAATGCGGGTGTCACTAGAGTGTCAAAGAGCCACCCCTTAGTCCGGGGCTCCTGAAAATGTGTCTGAAAGCAGCGTCTCTCCAATCCTGCAAGTGTCGCATAACCTCGCATCAATCTATCTCTCGCAGCCTGTGCCATGGAGAATACCCCTGTGCTGCCCGAGAAGGTGATACCTAGGTAGACGTAGGAGTCCACTACCTCTATCTGTCCTCCAGCTTCTCTGAAAGAGGCGCGATGGCGTACTGTCCTGGAGGTATGGAAGATCATGACCTTGGTCTTGCCAAGGTTCACTGTGAGTCCTCTCTCCATGCAAAAGGTATCGAGCGCCTGTAAATGTGACTGCAACCCCTCCTGTGACTCTGAGAGCAGGACAATGTCATTAGCATATAATAGGATATGTACTGGCGTACCTCTGAGGTCTCCTCCTCGCCCTCCTGCTCGCTGTATATACTCCGTGATCTCGTCGATGTAGAGACCGAAGAGAGTGGGTGAGAGAGGGCAACCTTGTTTCACACCAATGGTGCTAACAAGGCTGTCTGATAGACCGCCGGGGCAGCGTACCCTGCCTGTGACTCGTGCATACAAAACGTGGATGGCCCATAGCATGTCTGATGGAAGCTGTAACTCCTGGAGCCTCCGTAGTAGTCTCTCTCGAGGGACCATGTCGAAGGCTTTGCGGAAATCCACAAAGCAACAGTATAGTCTCTGCTTCCTCGCCTTCGCGCTCTCAATCAAGCAACGAGAGAGAGAGAGAGAGAGAGAGAGAGAGAGAGAGAGAGAGAGAGAGAGAGAGAGAGAGAGAGAGAGAGAGAGAGAGAGAGAGAGAGAGAGAGAGAGAGAGAGAGAGAGAGAGAGAGAGAGAGAGAGAGAGAGAGAGGTATATTAACGTCTTCCAAAGGCCAAACTTTGCCCATGAGACAAAATCATATACAACTGTGGTAATCTCTGTGTAGCAATGGAAATGAAAAATACTCGCTACACAAAATGTGTAGGCTGAAAACAACAAAGGATGGTGTACCTGGTAATGAGGAGGTAGTGGGAATAAAGTAGTGGGAATAAAATAATGGTGCCTGGGGGAGCGTGGCTCTGGCTCAAAAGATAATGACCACATGATACAAGGGGGATCCATGAGGGAGTGAATGGGTATACCCTAATTGTCGATGATGGGTGGAGGTGAGTACATTGGTGGCAATACCAGTGCCTCTTGGAGAAAGGCTGTCAAAGTGGTGGCGATGCACCTGTGCTCCATCATGTAGTCGTGGGCTATCCTGATGCGTGAGATATCCTCATGGTGCAGTCGTGGTCATCAGTACCCAACTAGATGTGGTTGGCTGTCACACTCTTTGTGCCGTTGCCTGCTTGAGTATGAGCCCTATGCCTTTGGGAGGTGGGTTCGTTCGATGTGGACCAACGTGCTCAAAAAATTGAGTAATGGTCTATTGAGTACTCACCCGTATGCCTGGAGTGTAGGTTGTAGCATCTGATCTCGTCTCTCATATGCAGCCATGAGGAAATGCCCCATCCTTTGCTGATCTGCAGTGGTCATGCACAATTGGAGTGACTCCTCTATCTGGAACTGTGCTTGTAGGTCCGAGTATGCTGGGCATTTGATAACGAGGTGCTCTTCACTCTCTATCTCTATATAGCAGATTGGGCACCACCTCTCCTCTCGAGGGACTCCTCTAGCCCGACCCCTCTCGATCTCGAGGTGATGTGATGAAACTCGAAGCTGCTGGAAAGCTTTGTAAGTGATGCGCTCTGTGTCCATGCTCTAGATCCTGTGTAATAGGCATACTGTCTAGAAGAGTGCCTCTACTAGCATCGGTGGTGCAGCAAGCTCTTCCGTAATTATATCATGGGGTACTGAAGATTTGCTGCGGATGAGTCTAGCAATCATGAGAATCTGTGGCCTCTCCAGTGCTGTCTATGATGATGTGGCTAATCCGGGTCCCCATATAGCTGCACCATACATGAGTGCTGGGGTAACTAAAGTGTCGAAGAGCCACCCCTTTGTGTGGGGCTCCTGAAAATATGCCTTCTGACACTATCTCTCCATCAAAGCTAGCGTTGCGTATCCACGTGTGACTGCCTGAGACATGGAGAAAACCCAGAGGCTTCTTTGAATGTCACTCCTAAGTAGACATATGAACCGACTACCTCGATGGGTCCCCTTGCCGTTGTGAAAGAACTGTGCCTCCTCACCTGTTCTGATGTATGGAAGATCAAAACCTTGGTTTTACCAAGGTTCACTGATAATCCTCTGTGTACAAAAATCATCTAGGCCGTGTAGGTGATGCTGTAGATCCTCTGCAGACTCTGAAACAAGCACAATATCATCAGCATATAAAAGAATGTGGATAGTGGTCCCTCGTATCTCAATGCCCTCTCCTCCCTGTTGCCATATGAAGTCCACTATCTCGTCAATGTATAAACCAAAGAGGGTGGGTGAGAGGGGGCACCATTGCTTCACCCCGATGGTGCTAGCAAGTGAATCGGATAGACTGCCTAGGCATCTGACTCTACCTGATACTCTCTCATATAAGGCGTAGATCCCCCATATCATCTCCTCTAGAGCCCCGATATCATGTAGACGTTTGAAGAGCCGCTCCTTGGGAACTATGTCGAAGGCTTTGCGGAAGTCCACAAAGCAGCAATACATTCTCCTCTTCCTCACTCGTGCCAGGTCGATCAAGCATCTCAAAGTGAACATGTTGTCAATGGTAGAGTAATCTTGTCTGAATCCTACCTGTCCCGGGGTCCTTATACCCTTCCTCTCGGCAAGAGTGCTCAACTCTGTCTCTAGCACTGCCCCATATAACTTGGCCAATATGGGGCCAATCATGATCGTCCGGTATGTGGATGGATCCATAACATCGCCTTACTTATGAATGGGCACAATGCAGTCCATGAGTCAGGAAACCCTTCAGCCAGGGCTTTGGTTGAAGAGGTGGGCAATGAGCGGTGCTAGAGTTGTGCATCCGAAGATGAGATGCTCTGCCTGTAAACCCAACTGGTCATGGGCCCTTCCATGTTGTAGATGGGCAATGGCACAACTCACCGTAGTCGATGTGAAGAAGTCAGAGGTAGTGGGGTGTGAGCTCCGTGGCATGGGAATGGGGGGCTGGCCGGGATCTTCTATAGGTTCTGCGCATAGCTATGCCGAGTGCTCGGGTCTCGAATGGGTGTCTGCTGTCTCCTCTCTCTCAGGTGTCGCCACGCCACTGCACTATCCTGGCTCATGACCAAGTGATAGATATCCCAATACTATCTCTCCTACCATTCTCGTCGCTTGCGGCGGGTAAGGCTCTGCATGCGTTGCTGTGCCTGCCTGTGTGTAATATCCCCCCTATGCTCTAAAATCCGTAGATGCTTCCTTAGCTCTCGACAATCTGTATCATACCAACGATTTTGGGGCATGGATCCTGTGCATGGAGGGTGTGTATATGTGTGGTGTGGAAAGCTGTGTAGGACTGAGTCATGTAGGATGGTGGTGATCTGTGATGTGAGTGTGCCTAGTGGTGAAAGTGGGTCGGGGGAGAGTAGGCAGGTGTGTAAGTGGTGTGCATAAACATGTGAGAGCTCGTGTGTGAAGTGTATTGTGGTGTGTGGCTCAATGAGTATGGGAGGGTCTAATGCAATAGGAGATGAAAGTGTGAACATGATAAATGTATGGTCAGCACCTAGTGGACGTCGTCCAATACTAAGTGAGGGAATAAGTGAAGCTCCAGAGATGGTACCCAGAATGTAGTCGACCGTACTCTTGCCTCCCCCGTGAGCGAAGCAAGTAAGTCCACCCGAGCCTGGCCAATGGTGCATCCCGTTATATGTAACGAGACGATGTCAGCTTCCTAGCTCAAGTAAATGTCTTTCATACCCGGTGGTGTCTTGACCCATATCCGCGGATACTCTGTTGGTCCTCGTCTCGTATGGATCTCTACTCCTCATGATCTGTGGATGCTCCATAGCATATGACTCGCACTGATGTGATTGGGTGCGGCCATTGAAGTCCCCCATGAGGAAGACTTTGCCTAGGGTGCTGTTTCCTGGTGTGGTGTTGCCTCATAGGCCGCATATCCCTATTTGATAGGGCGTCCATCTATAAAGTCTTTATCGTCGTGGTAAAAAGACTTCTTTCCTTCTCTCCTTGCCTGTAAGATCTGAGGCATACATGCCTTACTGTGCCCTATCTGCAATTTTGTGAGATCCTCGTCCATGAATAAAGATTCACCTAGAAGTCTTCTTAGTATGGATCGCTTTTTGAAAAAAGCGATTCTGGCCTCTGCTGACCTCATGTGTAATATAAGAGCTCGAGGTTTTGTGTGATCTTTTTCGGCTTTCCACGCACGGGTGAATGGCATATCGCTATATCCTAGCTGATGACATATATGTGATGCATCACCCTCAGGAGATGTTCCTTGAGAGAGGCCTGTGATCCTTACGTGTAGTCTATGGGCCTGTGTAAGTCTCTCCTCTTCAAGTGTGTCTTGCACCCTGATGTATTCATCTTTGATTGCCTCTTCTTTTACTTCTTTTTTAATCCTTTTGCATACGACTTCAACCCAACTGTTTCGGGTTGATTCCATCTCTGATCTGACATGCTCTTGGATGTTTATCTTCCATTCGTTCTTTATTTCTTCTTTCAGATCATCTATTTTGGTAATTTCTCCCTCTTCTTTGGAGATCTTCATGTGGATGATTTTTTCTTGAAGACTGTGCTTCAGCTTTCCATTCATCCCTGTCTTCTTTGAGTTGTTTGCTTTGATCCTCAAGAGCTTTTATTCTTTTTGTTGCCTTCCTTGTCTCTTGATTAAGAGCCCTATCTGCCTCTTTTTTTGCTTCTCTTATGGCTTTAATTATCATCTCCTCCACATCCTTCTTCTTGAGTTTTGCCATGTCCACCGACCAATCGTTGTGAGTCCCAAAGAGATGATCCACTTTAGGGTTTTGCAATCCGCATCGGTTCAGAATTTGAGAGAGAGAGAGAGAGAGAGAGAGAGAGAGAGAGAGAGAGAGAGAGAGAGAGAGAGAGAGAGAGAGAGAGAGAGAGAGAGAGAGAGAGAGAGAGAGAGAGAGAGAGAGAGAGAGAGAGAGAGAGAGAGAGAGAGAGAGAGAGAGAGAGAGAGAGAGAGAGGGAGGGAGGGAGGGAGGGAGGGAGGGGGAGGGAGAGGGGGGGAGGGAGGGAGGGAGGGGGGGAGAGAGAGAGAGAGAGAGAGAGAGAGAGAGAGAGAGAGAGAGAGAGAGAGAGAGAGAGAGAGAGAGAGAGAGAGAGAGAGAGAGAGAGAGAGAGAGAGAGAGAGAGAGAGAGAGAGAGAGAGAGAGAGAGAGAGAGAGAGGACAAGATAGGGTCATAGTGTGACGGAGAGATTTAAATCGCAAGATTTAAATTGAGATTTAATCGTTTAGATCTTTTAGATCGTTTAGACTCAAAATGAAAATCGAGGTTTTTATTCACTCAAAGAGATTTTTTTTTTTTTTATAGAAAGTATAGATATACTGTAGTCTGTATAGAAACATATGAAGCTTAGTGAATCAAATATAAAATATTCATCATTTTAGCATAATTCATAAGAATGTGAAGACGTGAGTCAAGAAACATTTAAGTATGCTGTACTAGTTACAAGTTACAACTTACAAGTTACCACAACTTACAAGTTACCACAACTTACAAGTGACAACAAATATCATACATGATCCATGAATTAATCAAACTATAAGTACTACAAACATAGCATAAAGAGTCAAGAATAATATGGAATCTTGAAAGTGGAATCCGAATACTGTATACATCATGAGTCATGAATAATAACAATAAAATATAAAGAGTCGAGCATCGAAAGTCAAGGCTCAGACTCTTCATCTACAATATCATCAATCTCAACATCCTCATCAAATGAACTAGCCCATGAGGAGGTAGATCCAGTATGAGTATGAAGATCCATGACTCTCTCTATGTCCGCAAGTGAATGGTCATCATCATCACTTCTAGATGCTGCTGATCTCTGCTCTCAATCCTTTGATAGACTAGTGGCTGGATTTGGACGGATGGTGCGACCCATGCGGCCCCCTCTCCCATCTCGACGGGAAGCCATCTTTCTAGGTCTTCGACTAGTAGATGGTGCATCAGGATCTATTGAACATGCAACAAATTATAATTATAAGTATGAAATTCATTCTTAAAAATTAACATTGAAACTTAAACCTTAAGACCTATCATATGTCATAGACTAGTCATTATAGATAATAGTCTATTGAAATTAGAATTTAGAATATACCAATTATGTTTCCTCTTGCTCTTCTTCGTGTTTGTCTCACAAACAATTGAGACTCTTTAAATAGCATGGAAAAGATATCCTTCTCTTCTGTGGGGATTTGAGGGATATCTTTCACTTTGGAAATATCAATGGAATCCACATTCACCTAAAAATCCAATCAAATATGTATTTAATCAATGGTCAAGAATTTAAGCTAACAAATTGCAACAAATCACAAATACCTGTAGTGGTGCAATGTAGGTTCATTTGCTCTCCAACAACTTGAGATTAAAATGTGTGAACACTAGTTTCTCAAGTTGTTGTGGGCTCAATGTGTTTCTCTTTTTTGTGTGAAACAATACCCACGTGCTCCAGTTCCTTTTTGCTGGGCCGATACTACAATCTTGAGATAAAATCTGTAGTGCTAATTTTCTCTATGAAGAGGAATATGAGTCATGATAATTTATTTGGATAAGTATAATGATTCCATCATAATAATAATAGAAAAGAAATCATAGTTTTGAGAAACATACCAATAGAGGAATACCAACACCAGATATGTCCCACCAAGTGATAGGGGAAACGTGATTCTCTCTCAATCCCATAGTGGGCTGTCCAAAATACCTCTCCATGGACCGAAATTGCAGACGTTCTTTCTGCAATTGTGAATACAATGCCATATCTCTTGTAGTCCATTGTCCCAAGTACTCTATCCAACTATCCTCTAAAGTGACGTCTGTATCCTGGGCCTCAGATCTCCATAAAGGGTGAAGTATGTGAGCAACTGCGTGGATTGGTTTGTGAAACCAATCCCATCTTCCACGCATAGCTTCACACAAATCATGACGCCTGCAAATGTTTTGACAAATAAAAACACAAATCACAATGATATAGAGTATAATATCATATATGAATAACGATTCATGAAATAGATCACTTACTCTGTATCTGAAAGACTCGATATATCAGCAATGCAACCTTGTATACGACTGACATACTCGTATACAAGTCCAAGTGTGCTTCCCTCCATGTCTATGATAAGAAGCATGGAATATACTTGCTGAAGGGGAGCTATGAGAACCTCTGCCTTTGACTAGAAGGAATCCTCTCCCATGACAAGTGATGAAAATCACATAAATAAAGGATCTCTATCTCTAGCCTCAGGTATATGATACCACTCCTCTGCTATAACTGTATGTAGGAGACCTTTCCTCACTCTCAATACTCTGTCAATACAATGAAGATATAACAAAATCGTGTGAAGGCTCTCTTCTGAAGCTCCAAATCACTATGGGAACGAAATATATTTTGGACTTTGGGTCTGCTAGTCACAAACTTCACTATGAATTTATCTTTACTAAGAATGTTCTCAAACCATGGCAAGCTCCCTATATCTTCCATAAGGAGGTCTAAACTATGACTCGCAGAAGAGGTCCATGTGATTTTGGGGTATTCTTGCTCTAACATACGACCCATAGCCACACAATTGGAGCCTTGTCTGTGACCACTTGAATGACATTATGTGACCCTACATCCTCTATGGCTTTTTTCACATGGGAGAACTGTGACAATAGTCCAAGATGCATATGCTGGAATGGCACGTAGAAACATAGTTCCTTTGCAAGAGGAAACCATAATGTTATACACGTTCCTCCTACGCATATCAAACCATCCATCACATAAAATGGAACATCCATATTTCTCCCATGTAGCACATAATGATAATATCTCAGTCTCTCCTGCAAGCTTTTGTTTAGTAAGCTCACCAGTACGTAGAACTCTCCTGGAGGGTCCTTCCCAAGGAGTGCCTATGCGGCTGACAACTGTCATTGCCCTCTTCCATGTAGTAGTGTTGGCTACATTGAAGGGGATGCCACATAAAATAAACAATTTACTGATCTCTTTCTTGGCTTGCTCCATTGCTTGTTTTTGCATTGATGCCTTCATGCTACCCCTCATGAAGACATTGCTCTCTGGCAAGTTCCTAGGTATGGGACCATTGTTATCGGGTGGCCGTGCTCCTGAAGATGGAGTAGCCACAACATCGACCGATGCACCACTAAAGCTCACACTATCTGTGCGAGCCCTTTTCAAAGGTGTGGTAGAGGACTCTCCAACATTAGGATGCATCTCAAGGGTTTCAAGAGAATCTTCACCCACTTCCATACTCCCAACACCTTGACTCAATTGCAATTTCGCGGTCAAGTCCTCCATGATTTGTTGAGGCACAGAGTGACATTTTCCAATGCCACCACCTCGCAAACAAAGAAGGTGTGCTTTGATACGTGATGCACTACCTGTATAGATAACCTTGCAATATTTGCATTCCCAAGTGTTAGGTCGAGTCATCTTAATATGGGATCGGATTTCAGTAGGAGTACGACCCATAGTTATAGTAATGGGGGCCTAGGGTCTCAAGCACTCAAGGCAAAGGGCTCTCTCAAGCTTACAAGACTAGACTCTTCTCTCTCTCTCTCTCTCTCTCTCTCTCTCTCTCTTTGAAGTTTGGCTCTCTAAATGGATTCTAGAAAAACGGGAAGCTCTCTGAAATTAGGAATCGGAGGCTAAAGTTGGCTGTTGTAGGAAGCGAAGCTAATCAGTGATGACTCTCTCTCTCTCTATATGAAGGCTCACGACAGGGAGTAGACTGAATCCGCAAGCGGCACATGTTACGAAATAACCTCCAAATCATTCGTTGCAACTTGTAAACTATAAAAAAAAATCGTGCAAAATTTGAAAAAAATCGTGCCTGACGATTTAAATCGCGATCGATCTAAACGATTTTTATTTCAAGCCAAAAAATCACAATTTAAATGCAATATGGGTAGGATGTCTAGGATACTAGACTAGACAAGACTAGAACAAGGAACAAGACTAGAACTTGAACTTGAAGTTAGAAAGTACGTAATTAGAGATCGCAACTCTTTGAGCTCCCAAGATTGGCATTGGAAAGATTGAGGATGTATGTGGCCAAGCCCTTCTTATATAGGTATTCAAGGGTAGTTATCAAAGGCAGTTACGAATTGATGATATGAGCAATCTGAAATAGGACTTTCGGATGTCAGAATCCAGCAAGTAGATAATCCGTCTTAAGGATTTGGCACTCTCGGGACGCAACAGAAGCATTAGTTCCCCAAATTTTGAACCAATAATGAGATATAGAAAGTAACATGGAATTTCAAGATGGTTTCCTTTATCCATGACACATGTTATTTTCATAGGTGGCCTTTAGCTTCTCCCATACCTCAAAAGCACTTGTAAGGCCCTTAAGATCCACTAAAATTTCATCTGATACAACCATCTTGATATAAGTGATTGCCTTCTTGTTTAGGTTTGTTCATGTTGCCTCTATCATATCTTTGAGCTTGACTTCCTCAAGAGCCCCTTCGCAATCTTAAAGAAAAAGAATGTTGAGCATTTTCTCTTTCCATAAATCAAAGTCGCTTCCTTTAAAAATCTTGATCTCAAACAAGTTTTTGATATCAGAAGAGGTAAAAACCATATTTGCACATTGAGAACTTCAAAATGTCACCGAAAAAGGTAAAATTGACTTGTTTTCCTGAGCGCAATCACCTGACAAGACTAAAGCTTAGAAATTAAGCCCAAAATCTGTTGAAAAGTAGAAAAATATATATATATATATATTTACAAAAAAGTTCAAAAAATTCCAACAAGCTTTAGCTGCATCAAAAACAACAAATTTGATGTTTTTCAACCACGAAAGGCATACATAGATGCAAAACAAAGTCAATGGATGCTTATTTTCACCAAAGCCCCAATATGACATGTAAAATTAGAGAAATGACTTGCTATAATAAGTTTGTAGTACGTACTTCCACAATTCTTATACATGTACTCCCACTTGAAAAGAGAGAGAATTTTTGCAACAAAGGACTTGTAAATGAAAAACTATCGGTGCAGATTTTGAAAATGAGACATGGGAATAAAAGAATCACAATGGAAGAAGTTCTCCCCGATGAAACTCTATAAAAATCTCAAAATTTGCTTCAGCTTTGCCATGGGCCAAAGTAATCTTCCAAAAACAATACTTTTATTGCGAAAAATGAAGGTTTTTCGTGTTGAAATTCTCTCAAATGCAAGAAAATGCTTTCAGCTTAGCGTAGGCTGAAGTAAACAAGCATTTGGAATAACTTTGTTGAAATGGAACAACTCAAAGATCTTATACGAGTTTAAAGAAGCCGTGAAGAGCTATGTGATGGTATGCTCGATTGCTCCAAACACCAAGGGGGTGGGTTGCTTTGTGAAGAGAGAGAAAGAAGAGAGAAATTTGGAGAAGTTGAAGTTGAAGAAGTCCGCATCAAGTTATGAGAGTTTTGGGACCAAGTCTTACTGATAAGTGACTTTTAGGTCATTTGGTATGTTCACACATGGCAAATGACCAAAGGTCATAAAAACAATGTAAATGCCTATAACTCTCCAATTTGGGGTCCAAAAAATATAACAAAATCTTTCAGTTGCAAGCGTCAAAATATACAAAAGGAGATCCCTTGGGGCCTTTATCCCCGGTCTCTCATTAGGTGGTTCTCTTTACTTTATCACTTTCATAGATAATGCTACTAGAAAAGTGTGGATATATTTTGTAAGTTGAAGGATGAGGTATTGCCTACTTTCAAAAAATGATTTGCTTCAGTTCAGGCTGAAAAAGGAACTAAGCTCAAGGCTTTACATTCATATGGCATAGCTCACATGAATTTAGCCTTTTCTATCAATCCAGAGGAATTCGTAAAGAGTTTAGTGAAAGAACTTGGAGAAGGTTGTAGGAGATAGAAAAGTGAGTTGCGAAGCAACGAAGTTTGGTCTAGCCAACTAGCAGAGGATCCGCCCTTGAGCTTATGGAGACTCAAATAGACCTTATAGGCATGTGATAAGTGCAATAAAATTCACTTTGTACTTTGGAGCATCAAAGAGAAAGAGTTGATACAAAACAGATAGGTTTGTGCATTGACTATCTCAAAAAACTTGCTATCTTTGGATGAAACAATCAACTTCAAATGCTCATAGCAGCCAACATAATTACAATTGGAAGAAATCCTTGCATTGAGTACATCTTTACCTACATATGTGAAGTTAAACAAGGATGATTGCACCAATTCAGACGAGGAAAATGAATTCATGACCAAAATTCCTTATCAAATTGCTGTTGGTAGTATCATGTGTGCTATGGTAGCTATGAGACCAAGCATTGCATTTGCAGTGGGAGGTCTGAGCATATATATGTCTAATCCTAACAACAAGCATTGTGAAGCGATCGAGATGATGTTGAGATATGTGAGTGGCACTAAGGACAAGTGTCTATGTTTGGGTAGTGGAGAGGAATCCATTATTGGTTACATAGATTTTGATTATGTTGGTTATGGTAGATAGTCGAATGTTTACGTTAGGGTATGTTTTTCACTTTGCTTGAGATGCTATCTCTTGGAGATCTCATCTTCAAGAATGTATAGCTGTTTTCACTACAGAAGCATAGTATGTTGTAGCTAATAGAGCATGTAGGGAATCATTTTGGCTTTTTTGTCTTGCTTGTGATATGGGCCTACCTTAGCATGTAGCTCATTTGCTTAGTATAGTCAAAATGCCATTTCTTTGGCCAAGAATCTGGTCTATAGTGGAAAGGCCAAGGACATTGAGGTTAGATATCACTTCATTAGAGACGAGCCACTCAGCACATTATTTTCGAGAAGGTTCGTACTCGAAATATTTTGCAGATGCTTTGACTAAAACTCTACCACATGATAACTTTCAACAATGTTATCACTTGATAGGGGTTACATGATTCATGATCTTGCACAATTACTTGTACACTGTGTAACATGCTCGTCAGGTGGGAGGTATAGTTTGTATACTTACACTTTGGTATCCTTTATCATTTTTTATTTTAATCTCCCATAGTTCACTTTGGCCATATTGGCTTTTAGTGGGAGATTATTACCGTTAGTGTCTATGTCAAAGGTCGAATGGCCGTCAGACACTTTTGTATATGTTCTTTAATAAACATACAGTGATTTGGTCAACCACAAATTGTAAGTTCAACCACATCTATAAAACCTAGGAAATTTGTGTTCGAGATCTTTGTGCAGTATGTGGTTTCTATGTATTCTGCACATCTGTGCGCTTTATTGTAGTCTATACCTAATGCTCAAAGCTCAATCGCGAAGCTCTCTTAAAGGGGAATCCATCGTGGTGCATCATCATTGCAACACTGAGAGAGAGAGAGAGAGAGAGAGAGAGAGAGAGAGAGAGAGAGAGAGAGAGAGAGAGAGAGAGAGAGAGAGAGAGAGAGAGAGAGAGAGAGAGAGAGAGAGAGAGAGAGAGAGAGAGAGAAAGTGATATTAACGTCTTCTAGAGGCCAAACTTGGCCTATGAGACAAAAACCATGTACAAGTGTAGTAACCCTGTGTGGAGGATGAAATGAAATAAAAAGTATCTCGCGACACAAAGATATATAAGGCTGGAAAAGGCTGGGGAGACGTGGCTCTGACTCTGCAGATAGTGGCCACCTAATACATGGGGGACATGTGAGTAAAAGTGTGATTAAAGCACCCTAGCTACTGGTGAATGGGTGGAGGTGGGTGTAGTATGTGGTACATCAGGGGTGGTCTGAGTCCCTCCTGAAGGAAGACAACCCATGGGGTGGTGGTGCACCGATGCTCCCATAGTTACCAGCACGGCTAGAAACGTTCGGTTCGGACCGGCTGGAAACGGAGTTTCGGAGTTTCCAAAAATTTGGAAACGGTAGGAAACGGGAAACGGATATATATATATATATATATATATATATATATATATATATATATATATATATATATATATATATATATATATATATATATATATATATATATATATATATATATATATATATATATATATATATATATATATATATATATATATATATATATAGTGTTTATGTGTGTGACATGGTGTGTCCGTGTGCACATTGTGTGTGTATTACAGTTCATTGACAAATTAGTAATTACTAATTACTAATTACTAATTACAATATCCATAATCCATTGAACATTCAAGGCTTAAGCTTTAAATTTCAAACCAAGAATTAAAAAGTTAAATACTTAAGCTCATAGATCCTTTTAATTTCAAATTTTAGTCAAACTTTTAATTTGAAACTTCAAACTAATTTCTAAAGTCTACTAGAAACACCAAATTCCAACAATCAGATATATCATATTAGAAGTTAGAACATAATGAAACATCAACTGTCAACATGATAATCAACCATCAATGTCATCCATGTAACATGATACTACTAACACGAAACATCATACATCATCCATCATCCATGTGGCATCAAACCAAAATGATCTACAAAAGTAGTAAGTACAATGTCAATGTCAAATCATGAATCTATGATCCATCCAAAAAAGTAAATACACACTGAACTACTGAGAATCAGCTCCATGGCCATCACTATCATCATCATATAATGGCTCATCATCTGACTGATCATCTCCAATATCTGAGGATGCCGCTGAAGAAGAGGATGATGAATCATCATGCTCAGTCACTCTCTCCGTCTGCTGCACATAGGCTGATGACGATGGATCTCCTCGTCGGCGAGATCGTGTATCATGCACAAACTGGAATGACTCCTCATAGAGTAGTGCATAAATATCCCTCTCCTCTGTGGGAATGTCTGGTATACTAAGTGTCTGATCAATGTTGATTGTATCAACATTGACCTCCATAGGATCAGGAGAATGGGATATTTTTTCCAACAATGCCAAATTTGCATTGCAAAACACCAAATCCTCAAGCTGTCGTGTAGTGAGTTTGTTCCTCTTTTTTGTATGAAAGAGGGACCATGTACTCCAATTCCTTTCACAAGGTCCTGCACCACAATCTTGTGAAAGAACTCGGAGAGCTAGCTGTTTCTGTCATAATTTACAAAAAGAAGAAAACATAATGTAAGTATATGATTCATGAAGAATTGAAATTTGAAAATATTAAAATGGTAAGTTGATAGTTGTCACTAAGGAAACAAGACCATTACCAAAATAGGTGTTTTATCACCATATTTTTCCCACCACGAAACCGGTCTCAACTGAGACTCGCGTAAAAGTGCAGTGGCCTTTCCAAATTTGCCACGATGGTTCCTATACACCAGCATCTCATCCTCAATGCGAGTTTGCATGTCGATATCCCCATCTATCATGATTCATTAGCCATGAATAAAAAGTCAATAATCATGAATCATGATTCATTCATAAATTATGATTCATAAATTATGATTCATAATACCTGTCCAACGCTCAACATACTCCTCAAAACCACTATCCAACTCATCGTTTCCAAGCTGATGAGGACCACGCCATAGAGGATGCAATATATGTGCCACTGCATGAATTGGTTTATGGAACCAATTCCAACGTGCATTCCACACATCTCGAATACTCTCTATCCTGCAAAATTCATAATGCAACAAGAAATCCTTATTAGAGGAAAAAATCAAATAAATCTCCATTCATGAATGATGGATCAAATTCAAATAAAAGGCTTTAAGCAAGTTAAAATTTACAAATTAAGAAGTTAGAACTTACTTCTCAGGAGCCAAGTATGTGTTCTTACTCAAGGACTCTCCTATTTTGTCCATATACTCATATAAGAGTCCAAGAGTACTCCCTTGCATATCCGTAATGCGTAATACTATGTAGATTGGTTGCAATGTCTTTACCAAAGCTTCTGCACTAAGCCACCAATCTTCATCTAAAATGTTTCTTCTAAAATCCATGAACTTTGGTGTGGTGCTCTTATCCCATCTTATCCATTCCTCAGAATTGATGGTACGTATCAAATTGGGTCGTACACGAATAAGACGCTCCAAGACAATGAACATATATGCAAATCGTGTTGCAGGTGGCTTCAAAATCTCCAAAGTGCTATTAGCACGATACATAGAAAGAAGCTTTGGTCTTTTGGTAACCATCTTCACAATATTCTTTGCCCGTTTGAAGATGATACATACCCACTCAATTTTGCCTATATCTTCCATGAGAAGATCTAGACAGTGTGATGCACATGGGTCCAAACGATCTTTTTGTACTCATCCTGCAAAATGTTCCCCATAGAGACACAATTACTCCCATTATCTGTAATCACTTAGACCACATTTTCTGGTCCAATCTCCTCAATCACCTTTTTTATGTGAGTGTATAAAAATGCACCTGTAAAATACCAAAGTATGAAGTTACCAAAAGATGCATCATACATGTGACATGTCACATGAATCATGATACAAGATTCATAAAAGAATGAAAGTATGGAATTTATAATTAAATATTACCTGTGACAGTGAGACCAGAAGCATCAATAGCTCTCCAAAACATTGTTCCCATGCATGAAGAGATAAGAACATTATATACGCTTCTTTTTCGGATGTCTGACCATCCATCACATAAAATACTGCATCCATATTTTTTCCATGCATCTTGCAAGTAATCAAGCTGTCCCATAATGCATGCTTTTTCTCTTTTCAATTCTGTAGTGTGAAGGGTTTCCCCCGATGGACCCTCCCACTCATAGCCAATGCGGGATGTGGCTTTGATAAATCTCTTCCATTGTGCGGTCCTTGCAACATTAAAAGGAATGGCACATCGTATGAATAATCGCCTCATTTCCTTTGTTGCCTCTTTTATATGCACTTTTTGCATACTAGCTTTTAAGCTAGCTGCCCCAAGTGATCCTTTCTTACATACATTTGGACCCTTTGGCAAAGGAGTCCGTATGGCACTTGGTCCTTCACTAGTTCCCTCTTCACTACGCTGTCTTTTTGTCATAGAAACATTAGAGCTACAAGGCATTGTTGATGGCATAGAGTCCCCTACTTCTTGGGACTCATCACGATCAATAGACTCATGGATTCCTAGTCTCATCTTTCTCCATCCTTGGAGAGTAGCAAAGACATCATCTGGGACAGCCATGCAAGGTGCAATGTCTTTGCATACCACTTTTGCAAGGTGGTCTTTCACCCTCGTGACTGATCCGGTCTTCTCATATCCACAAAAAGAACACTTCCATCTTCTAGAACCGCCTCCTCCTGAATATGATCCAATTTTTTGAACATATCTCCAGTATGGATCAGGAGCCATGGTCAATGCTGATTATAATATCTGAAATTCAGAAATACAAAACTTCAATTCAGGAATCAGTAATTACACACATGCAAATTGCAATGCACACACATATGCACATTGCACACATGTCACATTAGACATAAACATACGACACACACATGCACACATGACACATATCACATACATGATATGATACACATTTCATATTAGTAATTACTAATTACACGCATGCAAATTGCAATGCACACACACATGCACATTGTACACATTCACATTGATGATTGCACATATGCACATTGCACATATGCACATTGCACACATGTCACATTATACATCAACATATTCATATGAGTCTATGACAAACACATGCATATGTGACACATGTCTGACATACTACACACACATTTCATTATTCATATTAGAAAAGTGTAATTAGTAATTACACACGTGACACATGCAAATTGCAATGCACATTGCACACATGCACATTGCACACATGCACATTGCACACATGTCACGACTCACATTATACACAAACATATGACACACATGCACACATGGGCCATGGCAGTGGGCACATACACTGGTGATTGTACACATGTATTTATAGTATATACAGTATACTTACACGCTTTTGGAGACTGGAATCTGTGTGTAACGGGCAGCGGGCTGAGACTCCGAGGGCTTGAAGCTTGAGCGATGGGGCTGTTCAATGTTGGCTTGAAGCTTGAGCGATGGGTCTGTTGGCTTGAAGCTTGAGACTCTGAGAGTCGGGACTAGGACTGCAGGCAAGTCGGAGGAGCGAAGTTGGTTCGCGATGGGTCAGGTGGGGCAAAATTCGACAAAAGAAGGGCAAAAAAAAAGGTTGACCGGAAACGCGTTTCCGGGAGGAAACGGATCGCCGAAACGGCCGTGCCGTTTCCGACCTCCGGAAACGGCGTTTCCGGTAACTATGGATGCTCCATCATGTGGTCGTAGGCTGTCCTGATGCGTGAGATATCCTCCTGATATAGTCGTGGTCGATGATATCCGCCCATGCCTGGTCGGCGCCGTGCTCTCTATGCTGCTGCCTGGTAGTGTGAGCCCTATAGATGGACCTCTCTGATGTGGCTCAGCTCGCTGAAAAAACTGGATAATGGTTTGCTTCGTACTCACCCGTGGCTGATGTGTGGGCTGGAGTGATTGATCTCGCCTCTCGTATGCTGCTGCGAGGAAGCGTCCCAAGCGTCGCTGGTCTCCCATAGTCATGCATAACGGGAGTGACTCCTCTATCTGGAACTGTGCTCGCAGTACCTCTGTCTCGCATACTGGGCACCACCTCTCCTCACGGGGGACTCCCTTGGAACGACCCCTCTCAATCTCCAGCTGATGTGATGAAACCCGGAGCTTCCCGATGACTATTCGAAGGTGGTGGGGTAGATATGTCTGCATGTATCTCGGAATCTCGATGAAGCCCTCGTCCGATATATGTAGGAAATACTCACGGTAATAGAGCATTTTCGGTGGCAATGTATCCCTAGGGCTCACCCATGTCCTCTGTATGTATGTATGCCATATCTCCTGACTAATGACCCTGAGAGAGAGAGAGAGAGAGAGAGAGAGAGAGAGAGAGAGAGAGAGAGAGAGAGAGAGAGAGAGAGAGAGAGAGACTTTTTAACGTCTATTAGAGGCCAAAATCGGTCTATGAGACAAAACATATACGTCAGTATTATCCAATCCACTGTGATCCCAAAATGAAAATTAAGTGTGAGTACAAACAGGGTATAAGAGGAGTGGATGATAATAGCTGGCGTCAAGGGTGTGGGGTGCTATGGGCATGCACTCTATATGCTCAATAGGTGAGATACAAATATGATATGCCTAGGGAGGGGAGGCTCGGTGGTGTCATAACCCTCTAAATGTCTGGAGTGGGTGTAGGATATAATGCATCGGTGGGTAAGGCATCGTGGCGATCCGCAAAATGCTCTGCACATCGAGGTCGACGGGGGTGCGGTGTTGACGTCTCCGTATCTCCATGTCATGCCGTGCGTGAATCGCCTGAATCTCTCTCTGGTGGGGACGGGCTCTCCGGAGTGGGGGTCTCGGTCGTCGACGCTGTCGTCTAAGCTCCTCTGCTCTCTGTAATGTGACACCCCGCGTCGATCTGGGTCCTAAGGTGTTTGTGGGTCTGAAAAAATCTGTGATATAAGTCTGGGGGGTCAAGTGTATCTCCATCTGCTGCTGGAGAAGTGATGCACGGCGGCGCTGGAGCTCTACTAGGAAACGACCTAGAGGGTGCTGGTCTTCCGTCTCCAATAAAGCCCTGATCTCTCTGGGCCCCCTGAAGAGTTGTGGGTAGCGGTCTCTGATGTCCTCATATGCCTGGCATCTGCATGTGTAGTGCTCCTCGTCCTCCACCTCCTCTCGGCATATCCTACATAATCTCTCATCCCTGGGGGTATGTGTCGCACGCCCAACCTCAATCTTGAGCTGGTGTGATGATACTCTGAGCTGCCCAATGGCCACTCTCTCTGCTGGTGCCATGTATGTATCCATGTATCGTGGTCTCTGAATGAAACCATCCGCTGTCACAGTCAGGAAGTGCTCTCTGTAGTGTTGCCTCTTTGTGGAAAGAGGCTCCCGTGGTGCAACCCATGTCCCCCTGACGTGTATCTGTAGTAAGTCCTGACGGATGATCCTGTTCCTCTCCGAACGAGAGAGGGTAATGTAGGGGGAAGAGAGGTCATACTGAAAAGGGGGGAGATCTGTAATGCGCATGCCATGGTCTGCTAACCATCGGTAGGTCTGTGCGTACCATACTCTCTCATGCCCCGTCTCCGCCAAATGTCTAGAGGTCTCAAATGCAAGCCTGGTGAGTCTGCTGGTGGGGAGCTCTCTGACTCTCAGAATAAAGGTCACCAGCTGAAAGAGGGCTTCCACAAGCATCGGTGGTGTGCCAAGCTCAGCTCATATAATGTCATGTGGAACGGAGGGCTTGCTGCGGAGCAAGCGTGAGATCATGGTGACCTGGGGCCTCTCAATCCGCGTCCACATCGCCTCCGTGATCCCTGGTGCCCATACTGCCGCTGCATACATCAATGCGGGTGTCACTAGAGTATCAAAGAGCCACCCCTTAGTCCGGGGCTCTTGAAAATGTGCCTGAAAGGAGCATCTCTCCAAGCCTGCCAGTGCTGCACATCCTCGCGTCAATCTATCTCTTGCTGCCTGTGCCATGGAAAATACCCCTGTGCTGCCCGAGAAGGTGATACCTAGGTAGACGTAGGAGTCCACTACCTCTATCTGTCCTCCTGCTACGGTGAAGGAGGCGCGATGGCGTACGGTCCTGGAGGTATGGAAGATCATGACCTTGGTCTTGCCAAGGTTCACTGTGAGTCCTCTCTCCATGCAAAAGGTATCGAGCGCCTGTAAATGTGACTGCAACCCCTCCTGTGACTCTGAACGAAGAACAATGTCATCAGCATATAATAGGATGTGTACTGGCGTACCTCCGAGGTCTCCTCCTAGCCCTCCTGCTCGCTGTATATACTCCGTGATCTCATCGGTGTAGAGACCGAAGAGAGTGGGTGAGAGGGGGCAACCTTGTTTCACACCAATGGTGCTTACAAGGCTGTCTGATAGGCCGCCGGGGCAGCGCACCCTGCCTGTGACTCGTGCATACAAAGCATGGATGGCCCATAGCATGTCTGATGGTAGCTGCAACTCCTGGAGTCTGCGTAGTAGTCTCTCTCGAGGGACCATGTCGAAGGCTTTGCGGAAATCCACAAAGCAACAGTATAGTCTCCTCTTCCTCGCCTTCGCGCTCTCAATCAAGCAATGAAGTCTGCGTAGTAGTCTCTGTCGAGGGACCATGTCGAAGGCTTTGCGGAAATCCACAAAGCAACAGTATAGTCTCCTCTTCCTCGCCTTCATGCTCTCAACGAAGATGTGGTCGATGGTGGAGAAAGTGCGGCGGAAGCCTGCCTGGCCGGGTGCTCAGAGAGAGAGAGAGAGAGAGAGAGAGAGAGAGAGAGAGAGAGAGAGAGAGAGAGAGAGAGAGAGAGAGAGAGAGAGAGAGAGAGAGAGAGAGAGAGAGAGACTTTTCTTGTATTTGAGGGGTGGAAAAGTTTCCTCTCCAAACAAAGTAAAATGACTGATTATACTTTCATTGCAACTTCATATTGCAGCTTGAGCATTGTCTAAGGCTGGTTTTCCCAGAAATAACGTCTATGCAGGTAGTTTCTCATGCCATTTTCATATTAAATTGTTTGGAAATGTCTTAATTCTTATTTTTCGTATGTGGGTAGGTGCAAAAGTTTGAGAAAAAGCTTGATAATGATGAAGATGGAATCATCAGTTGGGACGATTTCAAAGCCTTCCTGCAGAAGAATCCAGAACTTCTGGCATTATTTATTTGCCCTTCATCTATATAAGTGAATTGTCGCATCATCTGTTGGGGTCAAATTCCATCCCTCTTTTTCTGCAGAATTTTCATGCTAACTGAACTGAGGGGAAAATTCAGATGCATGAGAGATGACCCGTAGGATTTTGGTAGAAATTTTCATATGAGCAGGTGCTTCATTCCAGGTCATTTTTAGCTTCAATAGATTCTATGTGATCGACCATGGAATGATTGAGGGAAGAATTCAAATGCCTGAGCGATTGCTTCAGTCCAGGTCATTCTAACATAAACAGATGTCCCATGTGATTGAGAATGGAATGATCCGACCATTTTCAAATGAAATGGAAACATTTGGGTCTGCGCGTTTTGCAGAGTTGAGTTTTGGTTATATGCCTGTATCTTGCCAGCATAGTTTCTGCATAAGAGGCAGTCACACTTGAGGATTGCAGGAATTTCCCCTGGTTCTATGAGTTCATTATCAATGTAGTTCTCTTCTATGTACAAGGTCAGATAGGAGTTATTCCCATTGCAGTAAGTAATCTTGATACTATGATGAGATATTGAATTTCAAGATCCTTCACATGAAAGCTTGATGTTCCGCTTCATTCAATTTTGCTACCTTGGTGAACATCTGCATTTTTATTTGAGGCTCGGATTATCTGTTTTCTTCAAGGTATCTGCTAGTGAAAAACGTGATTCTGGGATCCATAGTAAGCAAATTTATTGTAACATCAGAATTACTCCAATATACCTTTTTTCCTTGGATATTCAGATTCTCACCAGTTGTATTAATATATGTAATGCACGTAGCTTTGACTGCTTTTCAAAGATTATGTTATTTCTGTTTATGTATTCATCTCCTAGCAAAAAGATGGAAAGTGGCTCTGGAAACTCACACGTGCTTCTAACATGCTTTCAATGACAATAATGATGTATTTAGTGTGAGAAAACCATCTCATTGATTCATATGTATCACTCCTTCGAACAGGCCCTTGCAATTTTATACAGCTTCATATTCCTAGCGGAACTTATGTACATATGGTATTCCAAAAAGTTGTGCGGTTGCAACATGCTGGAGTGTTTCCTTTGATGCATCCTTGAATTCTGTTTGTTATACATGCATACGTAGCAGGACGCGAATATGGCAATGACAAAAAAATCCACACAGTGATTTCAAACCAATGATTGATTGCAAGATTTCAAAATCGGCCTTTATTGAAGTGTTGTAATATGTTTTTTCTTGTATCAAATGCAAGCATGTCCTTGCACTGAGTCTATGTTTTAGATACAAAATCAGATCTTTTCACAAAACATTTTCTTCAAAGTGTGGTTATGTGAGTTGCCTTGTTTCTAGCTATCTATCTTCTTTGTTTCGAGCTAGTTGCCTTAGTTCGTACTTGTTGGTTGGTTCCATGATTGCCTTTCTTCCATTTTGCAGGTTATCTTTTGTCAAGTTAGTCTCTTCTTCTTTCCTCTAACTTTTAGTTCTCCTTGTTTGCAGGAGGGCCCATGTTTGTGTAGTCTTGGTCTTTATAGCCTTCTTGTTTAGTCGTTGATGTGTTTGAGTGGGGGCAGTTGTCTATCTTTTAGGAGCGCTCATTAGCCTTCTTTGCCTTTTATGAGTGTCTTAGCTTGATTTTACGTTAGGGAGGGTCTTGATTTTTCTTTTTCTTGAGATGTGGTCAGGCGTGTGCCTCCGGCACGTTTCTTGTGGCCAGTTGGCTTACACAGAATCTTTCGCTTATCAGGAGTGACGCGGGTTTGATAGAAGGGGCAATGAGCATTGGGGCGTTCCTCATTGTTTAAAGTTTGCCGTCAGCCACCTTTTTTTTGGGGGTTAGAGGTGAAATAAGTTTAAGGGGATCTTAAGCATACATGTCTGCTCAAGTATTTCTTTAGTTTCAGGTTCCTAATTGAATCTCTAAAAACTCTATTTAGAAATGGACTGTATGCTTGCAGGCTTGTCGAGAAATTCCGGTTTCTTTTGGCAAATCATGTAATTTTCAACTTTCACAAACAAGATGCAGTTTTTCAAGCCTTTCAAATTAGGTAGTTTTTTGAAACAATGATAGAAATTTATTTAGTAATTTGTAGGTTCTACATCTTTAGTGATATGTGGAAACATGGAAAAATATAAAGCATGCTATTGAGCATATGAGAAATATGATAACACTTTGGATCACATGGAGGATGTCTATCACATATGTTATATATTATTAACAAGAACTTGGTGAGTATAAAGTAGGTGGTGGAGAAAACATATCAAGTGAGGCTAAAAGTTAGCTCCCTTCTATATGGAGGATCCAATGGTTGGTCACAAGCTAATTAAGAAGATCGAGAAGCATAGGTGATTTTTTTCAATGAAGGTAAGAGGTTCTTAACCTCATCATATGTATTTGAATAGCTAAATTAAAGTTACTACATAGCTAGATTTATGGCATAAGAGAGGTGGCTAGAGGTATTATAGGTTTTGACTATCATTAAGAACTTGGTGAGTATAGGATAGATGACGAAAAAATCATACGAAGCGAGATTTAGCAATAGAGGCTTCTATGTGAAAAATGCAAAGGTTGGTTACATGTTGATAGAAAAAGAGAGAAAATCATGGTGGATGATTTTCAATGAAGGTAAGAGGCGCTAAAACTTGTCACACATATGTAACTAGCTAATTGAACTATTCAAGTGTTAGATTTATTGCACAAGAGAGGTTCTCATTAAAATTTTAAGGCATGGAAAATATGCAAAGAAAGGAGCTAGTGATGATTAGGGAGTTTTACAACAAACCATTTGCACCAAGTTTTGGAAGTATGTAAGCTTGGAAAGCTATCAATATCACACTTCAAACGAAAAAGATTGATCACCTTTCATCCTCTTGATTTGGTGCACATAGATATATAGGGACTCACAAAGGGAGCATCCATTGGAGGAAATATGTATTTTGTTATGCATACATATGAACTCTACGATGTGGATCTATTGCATAAATATCCAAGTTTCATGTTTTGTATTACTTGGAAAAGTCCAATGCATTGTTTCAAAACGAATGTGAAAGGTACATAATTATTTTAAGGTCACGTAGAGTAGTGTATTTCTCCCATAAATTTTCTATAGTGTGAAGAGTTGATGAGATATAGACATCAAAACAGGTAAGTTTGCACTTCATAAGATTTGAAGAAATCTTCTATTTTGGGAAGTAGAGGCCACAGAAAAATGCTTAGAGCTCACAACTTGGTATGAATTGACCAGAGAGTTTTTGCACACATCTAATTGAAGTGTTTAGCTAACTAAAACAATATATTTGATGAATTTGGTTGGACCATATAGGGAGAAATAAGTTTAACAAGTGTAAGGGGTCACCTCGATCTTTCAAGAACAAGATAAAGTGCAAACACAGTCGTCTTCAATCATTTGTAACTTAAATCTACTTGTCCAATGAGAATGAAACTTCATATATAAGTTTATAAGGATCTATCTAAGTGATCTAATTGAAAGTCTAGATTTTGGGTACTCACACATAGAGAAATAGATCATACAAGTTCGCTATGTACCTCAAGATACTGTAGCAGCATAGAGAATGTGAAGTCAGTGTAAATGAATCATAATGTGTATTGAAATTGCACATATGATACAAGGGAGTTGTGAAAGACTACTCTCACTTGAAGTGAGTACAATGTAAGCTCATAGGCATAGGTCAAAGCTCTTAGAAAAGCTCTCCTCGCGATTAGAAAGGATGTGTATATATACATAAATTTGAATTTGAATATGATGAGTCATCCACCTAAAAGTGGTCCTAGACTTTAGCAATGAGTTGATAACCTCTTTAGCTTTGACTCCATCTAATGCCTTTTTCATCATATTTATACATTATTGATGAGTTGACACATGATAATTGAATCTCCTTGTAATCTTTTCCTTGGCATAATGGTATTGTACTTCTATGTGTTTTATCTTGGCATGATAGATTGGGTTAGCAACAAGATGCAATGAACTGATTGTCATGGACAAAGGAAACCATCTTGAACCTTGGATTCCATGTGACTTTCTATATCTGATGATGGGTTTAGAATTTGGAGAAACTAATGCTTCCATTGCATCTGAAACATGCCAAAACCCTAAGATCGATTGTCTACTTATTGGATTTTGATATTTGGAGGTCCTATTTTGGATTGCCGACATCATCAGTTCGCAACTGCCCTTGATGAATGCCTTTGATAACCACCTTTGAACATCTATGTAAGGAGGACTTGGCCACACACATCCTCAGTCTTGCCAATGCCAATCTTAAGAGCTCAAAGAGACGTGATGTCCAAGTAAGTACTTTCCAAGTTCCAGTTTAAGTTCTAGTCTTGTCCTTCATTCTAGCCTTGTCTAGTCTTGTATCGTGGACACCTTGTCTTGTCCTATTGTGATCTCGTAGTTCGATAAGTCTTGTATTGTGGACACCTTGTCTTATCCTATTGCAATCTCGTAGCTCGATATCCTTTCCAATTATTCTTGGTATCTAGTTCATCTCCTTGAAGGGAGTTTTTGTAATCGAGATATCTTGTTTCATACCTATGGTCTGGGTTGTGGGATGTTCTCTATCATTTCTAGTCGATTTTTCCATACCTATCAGTCCCGGATTATGGGTCTTCTTGTATTAGTAACATATTTTTGTATTATTTTCCCTACGTGAGTGATCTTGTAATTGAAACTATAATTTTGAAATATTTTCCTAGTCAAGTCAGAGGGCACAATCTAGTGCTCCCTTGACATCTTGGTGGGTCTCATAATTCGAGCAACATCCATAGAAACATGTTCTTGCACTTGTCAAGTTAATCATGCCTAAGAATACCCTTTTCCTTTCCCTAATAGATTTAGGAGCCTCCTCATGTTTCATCGATGAAGGATTAGTTTAGAAACACAAGATTCTAGTAATTCAAAAGAACAAATTAGTAGTAGTTGAAGTAGTAGATGGACGACCTCTAGCATGTGGGAATATTACCATGGAAACCACATCATTAAGAGTACACCTTAGTGACCATGATTTCCACATGTTTCAACATAATATCGAGTCCAATAAATCTTGTTATCGTTGGAATGCCTTGCCAAAAGAAACCAATCCAGATATTACTTGAGAAAAGAATAAAATCACTTATCGTGATATCCAAAAGAACCTGACATATGTAGGAGCCAAAGCCTTCATACATGCAGTAAGGAAGGAACCAATATATATGATCTATGCAGTACCAACTTAGGAGTCCAAGAAAGATGATCAAGTGAAACTATCCAAGCAATACCAAGGTTTTGAAGATGTTTTTGAAAAGAAGAATGCAAATATCCTCCCAGAGCACAGACCTTATGATTGCATCATAGAACTTCAAGAGGGAGCACAACCACTTTTTGAACCAATCTACAGACTATCCTCAGAGGAGCTTACAAAATTACACAAGAATATTAATGAGAATCTAGCCGAGGGTTTTATCAGACACTCAAAGTCTCCAACAATAGTCCCTATTCTATTTGTAAAGAAGAATGATGGGACTCTCCAAATTTGTGGATACTATCGTGGACCAAATAAAGTCACTATAAGAAATAGATATCCTCTACCACTTATATTAGAACTCTTGGAACACCTTAGAAAAACAAAGTTCTTCACGAAGATTGATCTTCGAGGTGCTTAGAATCTTGTTAGGATTAGAGAAGGAGATGAATAGAAGATGATATTTCAAACAAGGTATGCAAATTTTGAATTAGTTATGCTATTCGATCATATAAATGCTCCACTCATCTTTTAGCATATGATGAATGATATCTTTTGAGAATATTTAGATGATTTTGTAGTAATATACCTCAACGATTTCTTGATGTTCTCAAAAAATGTAGAGGACCACGAGTGTCTTGTAAGGATAGTTCTAGAGAAGTTAAGAGAAAAATGTTTATATGCTAAATTAGAGAAGTGCTCCTTCCATCAGTCAAAAGTGGAGTTTTTAGGGTACATTGTCTCAAAGAAAGGCATCTTTGTGGACTCTAAGAAGATTGGGACAATCCTTGATTGGCAACCACCTTCATGTGTTCGAGATTTACAATGGTTTTTAGGGTTTGCTAATTTTTATAGGATATTCATGTGTTAGGATTTACAATGTGTGAGAGTCAAGGTTGAAATCCTAGATTACGCCAATCGAAGAAGACAAAAGAGCCTTCTAGACCTTGAAATCAACATTTATCACTTCTCCAATTCTAGTTCATCCTGATTCTACCAAGGCTTTCTTCCTAGAAACAGATGCATCAGACTTTGCCTTAGGGGCCATCCTATCCCAACATGGAGATGATGGACACCTACATCCAATTGCATATAATTCAAGGAAGTTCTCCCTTCTAGAGATTAATTATGAAATCCATGATAAAGAACTTCTTGCCATAGTGGATGCATTTGATACCTTGTGTCACCATCTAGAAGGAGAAGCTCATAAAGTTACTGTGTATACATATCATAAGAACTTAGAGTATTTTATGACCATCCACATCCTTAATAGAATACAATCTCGATGAAGTAACTTTTTGTCCACGTTCGACTTTGTCATCACGGACCGTCCAGGACGCCAACAATGTCAGTTAGATGCCTTGTCAAGAAGATCTTACCTTTGCACCAGAGAAAGGTGAAGATGCCTTTGATCAACAAGAGAGTGTATTATTCAAGCTTAAACATCTCCAGTTAGCACTTGCAGTTATCTCTTCAAGCCATCATGAAGTTTCAACCTTGACTCAGTTGATCCATGAGACTTTACCACATGATGAATTGTTTTATAATGTCAAGAAGAAAATTCAAGAAGGAAAATTTCAAGAAGTAAATGAGTTCAAGGAAAAGGATGGGTTACTATTCTATAAGAACCCATTGTATGTGCCTCTAGGAAATCCCAAGATCCAAGTACTTCAACAACCTCATGATAACCTTGCAGAAGAACATTTTGGAGTGAATAAAACAATAGAACTCATATTAAGGGATTTTTGGTGTCCTCAAATATGGAAGTAAGTTAACGAATATATCCGAACATGTGACACTTGCAATAGATCTAAGGTGTCATGACATAAACCTCATGGCCTCTTGCAACCTTTACCTATTCTAAAAAGGCCATAGGCTTCATTATCTATGGATTTCATCACAGATCTACTAAAGGCAGATAAGTATGATGCCACTCTTGTTATAGTGGATAGATTTAAAAAGATGAAACACTTCATTCCATCTACCAAGGCAATCAGAGGTGCAACCACTACTACACTTTTTCTTAGATACATCTTTAGGCTTTATGGATTGCCCAATGATATTATTTGTGATCGAGATCCATAGTTCGTATCTAGCTTTTGGATAGTTCATATCTAGCTTTTGGAATAGTCTTTGCAACCTCCTTGGTGTTCAAGCTAAACTGTCATCAGCTATCAACTATCTCTGTTGGAGCATCAACTATCATCAAAATGATTAGTTTGAGCTTTTACCCTTTGTAGAGTTTTCCTATAACAACAATGTTTGTATATCTACCAAGGAGACTCCTTTCTTTGCAAATTATGGACAACATCCAAGAATGGATATACAACTATAAAATCATGTCAAGAACCAAGCTGCCAGAGATAAGTCCCAATACCTCATGAATATTCACCAAGAATTCAAGGAAGATATTCATAGAGCTCAAGAATAGTATAATGAAAAAGTTGGAGAAGCTTGGAGAGGCTTAGAAAGATGAGTTATCAAGTGGTGAAGTTGGTCCAGCAAACCAGCATAGGACTAGCCCAATCTCTTTGGATATATAACGTAGACCTTGTAGGCTTGTGGTTAGTGCAATAAAACCCAATAGGTACTTTGGAACATCAACAAGAAAAAGTTGATGCAAAAAAGATAACTTGCACCATGACTAGCTCACAAGAACTTTCTAAAAATGGATAGAAGTTATGACTTCAAACACTGAGAGCAGCCAACACGGTAACAATTGGAAAAATTCCTCATAGGGGAGTGTCATACATAGGTTTGCATAGCTATAATGCATAAAAGCCCTAATTTATATGACCTATACAAGGAGCAATCACCTTAACACTGAACTGCTATCATCCCAAAATTTTAGGGAGTTGTAGAGAACGATCCTGAGACTGTAAATCTTAAATATATATGAAAGTAATGAACCAAATGATCTAAAATTTGTAGGCATAAACTAGACAGTAATAACTTTCAAGGAGACCTTAATCACTAGATTTGGAGCTCTGTAGAGAGAGCAACACTCTATGCAAGTTGACTGAGTATGAGGAAGATGGAGCAGTAAACTAAAGTGGCACCAAGCAATGAACAAGAAGTATATGTATTGCTTCAAATCATCATGCTACTTAGTGTACAAATGTTGTGGAGTCTTTATATAGACTCTTGATTATATGGCCATGCCTTTTCTTCAAGGATTTGAATTCAAAACTAGGCAGATTTCTAAGTTTAGATTGATTGGAATCATTTCCTATAATTTAGGAAAAGGGAGATTTGAAATCACATCTACCTTTTGATTGATTGATTGAGAATCAATCCCAACCACTTCTAACTTGTGGCTTCTAGGCCTTTTACTTTTCCTTTTCATAGAGTTAAATGTTTTTCAACTTACATAAGAGGGTGATCCTATGATCAAATTCGCGATACAACAAATGAATGTAAATAAAACTCTACAAGGAGTATATGTGGCATCATTCCAATGATGAGTTTGATGAAGATCATGTCCACTTCAAGCATAATGAAAGCTTGATGTTCCAACAATTCCCCCTCAAGCAAAAGTATGCTCGATTCTTCATTCTCCGATAGGTTGAATGGCTATGTAATAAAGTACGTCTATGATCCAAGGGTCCGACCGGTTCAGACAGATCTGAAATTGGACACCGTTTGGTCACCCGTGTGTATGACCAAAGATCTCGAGTCTAGACTTACTAGAAGGTCATTTACTCTTGTAACCAAGCGATCCACTTAGCCTAGTGGTTAAGTCTCAAGGGTGTGAAGGAGGAGGTCTTGGGTTCAACCCCCATGGGGTACATGGGGAGAGTGTTTTGCCCAAAGAGCTCTAGAACCTTCTAAAAGTAGCATCCACTTGAGTTAACTTTGGTTACCTAAGACACTTGGCACACATGCAGTTACATGGCTCACACATGGATGGATAGCATCCACCTACCCAAGAAGGCAGTGCCTTGGAGAGAGCTATATATAGAGGCATTTGGTTGGGAGGAGAGTCATCTCCCTAGCACGTGGTGGTCGTAATCTTGCAGCCTGCCATAGCTTTGAATCTACAAAGCTTTATCCCATCAAGTGCCTTTGTCATCATGTCTGCTATTTGCTTCTCAGTAGGAACAAATGAAATGTCAATTTCCTTTGCCATAAGCTTCTCTCTTACAAAGTGGTAATGGACTTCTATGTGCTTTGTCCTTGCATGAAAAATTGGATTTGCAGCCAAATGCATGGAGTTTACATTATCTCCAAGTAGACGAGGTTTGAAACTTACAAGTCCCAAATCTATATACAATGCTTTTAACCATATTGCCTCTTGAGTTTCTATGGTCAAACCTCTATACTCTGCTTTAGTTAAGGATAAAGCAGTTGTTGGTTGCTTCTTGGAACTCCATGACACCAATTTTGAACCTGCAAATGCTAAGTAATTAGAGGTACTTCTTCTATCATCCTTAGATCTTGCCCAATCTACATCTGAATAGATTTTGATATCCAAATCTGAAGAGTAAGGATAGAATATACCTTCATTGATTGTACCTTTGAGATACTTAAGTACTCTCTTAGATGCATCCATGTGTGGCCTTCTAGGTGAGTGCATGAACTGACTAAGCACTCCCACACTATATGATATGTTTGTTCTTGTATGAGTAACATATATCAAGCTACCTACCAAGCTTTGATATTCTTTAATGTCTTCAATTTTCTCACCTTCATAAACACTAAGTTTATGGTTAATCTCTAAAGATGTACCTGCAAGCTTTGTGTTCTCCATTTTGAACTTGAGAAGTAGGTCTTCAATGTATCTTATCTGAGTGAGATACATCCCTTCATTTGTACAAATCACTTGCATACCAAGGAAATATGTGAGCTCACCTAAGTCTCTGATTTTAAACTCCTCTTGCATGTGTCTCTTGATCCTTTGAATGCCTAGATCATCACCTATCACAGTAGTATCATCTACATATACACATAGATCGATAACCTCATTGTGATTCCTTTTGATGAATAAAGAAGGATATGAGTTACTAGGTTTGAACCCTTGATCTTTAAGGTATGTAAACAACCTGTAATTCCAAGCTCTAGGAGCTTGTTTCAATACATATAATGCTTTCTTAAGTATGCAAACATAAGATACATGATTAGGGTTTTCAAAACCTGGAGGTTGTGACATGTATACCTCTTCATTTATCCAACCATTTAGAAATGCATTTTTTACATCACGTTGGAGGAGTCTCTAATTCCTTGTAGCATCTACATTTATTAATGTTCTAATTGTAGTCATCTTTGCAACTGGTGAGAATGTTTCATCATAGTCTATACCATGCATTTGTAAGCATCCTTAGATAACTAATCTTGCTTTGTACATGCAAAGTGATCCATCTGAGTTTCTTTCAACTTTATATATCCATCTGCAACCAATTACCTTTTGATTGGATGCCATTGGAACCAAATCGCAAGTGTCCATCTCCTTCAATGCATCTATTTCTTCTTTCATGGCCTTTTCCCAATTAGGATTTCCCTTTGCCTCTTCATAGGTTGAGGGTTCCTCTGAAATTGAGTCTTTTGCCAGGTAGATTGAATTCTTTGTAACAAATATGGAATCATATCCATACCTTTCTAGTTGTTTCTTCTCTCGTTGATCTTCTAGGTGGTGCTTGTTTGGAGCATTGTCCACACTCCTGCATCTTTGCTTTGCCTCTTGACTTCTGTAGTTTGTAATCCTTTTCCCTTTCATCTTGGTCATCGTCTGTATCACTTCTTGGATCGTGGACCTGTGTATCATGCTTGCTTCCTATTTGATGAGAATTAGAATCAAGATCATATGGTAGAGTTACCTTTTGTTTGTTTGTGATGGTACATGAATATAAGCTAAACAACCAAACACCTTGTAATATCCAAGACTAGGTTTTCTTCCATACCATGCTTCATAATGCCTTGAAGTGATTTGGATGGTAGTCTATTGAAAAGATACACATCAACTGAAATAGCCTCTGCCCATAGATAATGTGGCAACCTCTTCTCTTCAAGCATTCTTCTAGCTAATCCAACTAATGTTTTGTTCCTCTCTGCAATTCCCTTCAATTGAGGAGAGTACATGGTAGTCACTTCCCTTTTGATACCTTTATCTTGCAAGAACTCATAAAACTCTTTGGAGAAGTATTCTCCCCCTCCATCACATCTAAGCTTCTTGAGTGATCTACCTATATGATTCTCCACATGTGCTAGATACTTTTTGAAGCAATCCAATATTTCATTCTTACTCTTGATAAAGTACAAAATAGTCCATCTACTATGGTCATCAATAAATGAGACATAATACCTTGATCCTACCAATGAAGGTTCTTGACTGTCCCCATACATCTATATGTACTAAGTCCAATAAGTTGTTGTTGATGTAGCCTTTGTGGTTGAATGGTTGTCTTTGTGCCTTCCCAATCTGACATGCATCACATATGTTGATCATGTGTTGATTTGATATGTTTCGAAGTCCTAGAACACTTTGATCCTTGCATATATCTTTCAAGGTTCTTTCATTCACATTAGCTAGCCTCTTATGCCACACTTCAAGCTCACTTAGGGTTTGAGACCCAAAGTTGAATAGAGCTATGTTTTGGGTTTCTCCTACTTCAAAAGTAAAGAGACTACCATGCTTCTCACTTCTGGCTATCTTCTTGAAGCCTTGACATGGATCTTCCATAAAAGCTCCATGTTGAGTGAATATAACTTGCAAGACTTTTTCAACTATTTGGCCTACACTTATTAGGTTTTTAGTGATAGTGGGAACATAGAGTACCTTGCTCAGAATATTTGTCCTGCAATTGGAAGCTTTAACATTACCAATCTCTCCATACTATGCTTTGTATCATCCCTTATTTGAACTTCATGTCTATGCTTTGGACTTTCCAAATCAGATAAGAGAGCTATGTTGCTTGCACCATGATTTGAATATCCTAAATCTATGTAGAGTAAATGATCATCCTCTTTACCTTTCTTGTGGCTTAGATTCATCAAGAGCAATGAGTCTTCATGTTATTGATCTTCAAAATAATTATTAACGTCCCTTCTGTTATGGCCTCTATTATTATTGTTGAAGTTGTGTTCACCTCTACCTCTATTGCTGCCATATCCATCTCTTCCACTTCCTTTCTAGGTCTTCTCATTGAACCAATAATTTTGAGTGGTGTGGTTGGTCTTATCACAAATGGCACAAGGTTGAACATTCTGGCTTTTGTTCTTGTCATGCTTTGGTCCTTTCTTCTTCCCTTTCCACTTGCTCTTGCCTGTGAAGTTGGCTTGGGAAGTCTCCTCTTCATCTTCTTCCTTCTTCTTGCCTTTTAGCTTCTTTTCCTTCTTATTTGCATATAGATCACTAGTGGAATTACCATGATAGGAGTTACCTTCCTTTATATTATTGTTGGCCTCCTAATTGAAGAGTTGTCGAAGAAAGATGTTGAAGTCTGGAGTTTGCAGATCCATGATGAGATCATAGGCTATGGTGAAAGATTGCCATCGCTTGTCACCTCTAATCCCATTGAGAATTCGCCTCATGATGGCTTCTTCTTCAATCAACTCTCCAATGGATGCCAATTGATCAACAACCTCCTTGACCTTGGTAACAAACTTGGTGATGTTTTGTTTTGGACTCTTCTTCATTTGGTTGAACTCATTCCAAAGATGTTTCTTCCTTGCCATTGTACTAGCAGAAAAGAAATTCTCTAGGGCTTCCCAAGTCTCTTGAGATGTCTTGCATCCTCTTATATGTGGTAATAGAAAATCAGAGATAGAGTTATGTATGACCTTCCTTGAGCATCCCTTGCACCAAAGTGTGAGCCTATCTATTTCCTCTTGAGTAGGTCCTCCTTTGGATCTTGTAATAAGCATCGCTTCATCACCTAATATAATCCCATATAGGTTCCCTCCTTGCAAATAAGCCTCCATTCTCATTTGTCGAGCAACATAATTGTGTCTATCAAGCTTCTCGATCATTGATGGAAATCCATCTCCCGTGTTGAAGTTGCTCTTATACCATTGAAAGAAGTTGGAGAAGCTTGGAGAGGCTTAGAAAGATGAGTTTTCAAGTGGTGAAGTTGGTCTAGCAAAGCAGCATAGGACTAGCCCTAGCTCTTTGGATACATAGCAGACCCAATAAAACCCAATAGGTACTTTGGAACATCAATAAGAACAAGTTGATAACTAAACAGATACCAAGTTGTAGGCTTGTGGTTAGTGCAATAAAACCCAATAGGTATTTTGGAACATTAATAAGAATGAGTTGATGAAAAACAGATAACTTGCACCATGACTAGCTTGAACTTTCTAAAAAATGGATAGAAGTTATGACTTCAAACATGGAGAGCAGCCACAACAGTAACAATTGGGAAAATTCCTTTTAAGGGAGTTCCATACATAGGGTTGGATTGCTATAATGCATAAAGCCCTAACACTGAACTGGTGTCATCCCAAAATTTCTAGGGGTTGCAAAGAATGACCCCGATATTCTAAACCTTCAATATCTCTAAATTTATGAACCAAATGATCTAAAAAAATTATAGACATAAACTAAACAGAAATACATTTCCAATAACACCTTAAGCATTGGATTTGGAGCTCTTTGGAGAGAGCAGCACTCTCTGCAAGTTGACTGAGTATGAGGAAGAAGGAGCAATAAAATGAAGTGGCACCAAGCAATGAATAAGAAGTATATATATTACTTCAAATCATCATGCTACTTAGTGTACAAATGTTGTGGAGTCTTTATGTAGACTCTTGAGTACATGGCCACACCTTTTCTTCAAAGATTTGAATTCAAAAGTAGGCAGATTTCTAAGTTTAGATTGATTGGAATTATTTCCTATAATCTAGGAAAAGGAAAATTTGAAATCACATCTACCTTTCGATTGATTGATTGAGAAACAATCCCAACCACTTCTAGCTCGTGGCTTCTAGGCCTTTTACTTTTCCATTTTACAAAGTTAAATGCTTTGTAACTTACATAAGAGGGTGATCTTATGATCAAACTCTCAATACAAATGAATGTAAATAAAACTCTACAAGGAGTATATGTGGCATCATTCCAATGATGAGTTTGATGAAGATCATGTCCACTTCAAACATAATGAAAGCTTGATGTTCCAACATATAAGTATTATGAAGATCAGCATCATTCAAAATCTATCCTATCACATTGTTGATAAAGTGTTGTTACTCCGAAGCAAACTTCAAGGCCTTGTGCAAAGCTAGACCATTAGAGATTTGGTCCGTTCACCATTGGTCGAGATGAGTCCAATCACATTCAAGCTCTAGTTACCAAGTACCATGAGAACACATATAGCTTTCCATGTGTCCATATTGGAACCATATGAGATTTCATCATTAAGGGAGGAGGGACCCAGTCCTTCACCACCTATCGAGACTGATGATCATGAAGAATTTGAAGTTGAGCATGCCCTAGACTTGAGAATATCATGAGGAAGATTAGAGTACCTTGTTCATTGCAAATGGTATGACATCAGCGATTGTACTTGGGAACTTGAAAAAAACCTTCAAAGAGCATTAATTAAGGTTCAAGAATTCCATCAGAAAAATCCATTGAAGTCGAGACCACAGAACATGAATGTTTCTCGTGGACCTTGTCCCTTGAGGGAGAGGTGATTTCATGGACAAGGGAAACCATCCTGAACCTTAGATTCCATGTGAATGTCTATATCTCATGATTGGTTCACAACTTGGAGAAACTAATGCTTCCATTGTGTTGAGAACATGCCGAAATCCTAAGATGAACTATTTACTTACTGGATTCTGATACCTGAAGGTCCTGTTTTGGATTGCTAACATCATCAGTCCATAACCACCCTTGAGACCACCTTTGATAATCGCCCTTGAACACCTATATAAGGAGGGCTTGGGCACATACATCCTCAGTCTTGCTAATGCCATTCTTGGGAGCTCAAGGAGTCGCGATTTCCAAGTACATAATTTTGAAGTTCGAATTGAAGTTCTAGCCTTGTACTTCATTTTAGCTTTGTCTAATCTTGTATCCTGGACATCATGTCTTGTCCTATTATAATCTCATAGTATGGGATCATTCTCATTTATTCCTTGTATCTAGTTCATCTCCCTAAAGGAAGTTCTTGTAATCTAGATATCTTGCTTCATACCTATGGTCCTCCATTGTGGGATCTCTCATATCATTTCTAGTCGAGTTATCTATACCTATGAGTTCTACGTTGTGGGAGTTCTTCTATCAGTCATTTATACTTGTATTATTTTCCCTATGTGGGTGATCTTGTAATCAAAATTATAATTCTTAAATATTGTCTAATCAAGTGAGTTGGCACAATCTAGTGCTCCCTTGACACTAATATTATCCCCAAAAATATGAGTAGATGACTTAAGACTTGAATTAGTGTATAAGGTATTAATCCACATTGCTTCCTGAGTTGCATTTGCAAGTAATCTTTGTTCTTCCTTAGTTGATGAGAGTGCAATAGTGGGTTTCTTCTTTGAGGACCATGAAATCAATTTTGTACCTACAAAGGTGAGGTATCCAAATGTGCTTCTCCTATCATGTCTAAAGCCCATCCAATTTGCATCATAGCAGAGCTTGATGTCTATATCAAATGTGTAAAGATAGTACAAAACGTCATTGATAGTTCCCTTTAAATATTTGAGGATTCTTTTGGTTGCTTCCATGTGAGGTCTCCTTGGAATATGCATGAACTGGCTTAAGACGCTTACTCCATAGCAAATGTCCACTCTAGTAAATGTTAGGAGAATTCAAACTACCAAATATACTTTGATAGTTAGTTACGTCTTCAATTTGCTCACCTTGATCAACACTTAATTTCAAGTTCATATCCATAGGAATACCTGCAATCTTTGAATTTTTCATTTTGAATTTGACAAGCATGTCTTTGATGTACTTCCTCTGAGTAAGGTACATACCTTTTTCTATATATACTACTTCCAATCCTAAGAAGTATGTAAGTAGACCTAGATCACTCATTTTGAATTTTTCTTTCATATGAAGTTTGATCTTTCTAATTCCTTCAACACCATTACATGTTATTATAATATCATCAATATACACAAAGGTATATGAATTCAGATTGATTACTTTTGATGAAAATGGAAGGATCTACTTTGCTCACACTAAATCCTTTATCCTGCAAGTAGGTAGCAAGCCTATGATTCCAAGACCTAGGGGCTTGCTTCAACCCATACAAGACTTTTCTTAACCTTCATATCATGATGGATCTTCAAAACCAAGAGATTGAGCCATGTATACCTCCTCAGACATCTATCCATTTAGATAAGCATGTTTTACATCCATTTGATAAATCTTCCAATTCTTGGAAGCTACAATACTCATAAGTACCCTAATGGTTGACATCTTTGCAACTGGTGAGAAAGTTTCTTTATAATCAGTTCCTTATGTTTGTGCATATCCTTTGGCCACAAGTCTTTCTTTGTACCTGTTTATAGATCCATCATAATTTTCTTTACCTTGTATATCCATCTTGAACCTATGATCTTCATAGGAGTCTTGGGCACCTGTTCCCAAGTTTGATTTTCTTGTAAGGCATCAATCTCTTCCTCCATGGCATTCATCCATTCAATTTTCTTCTTTGCTTCTTGTTGTTCTAGACACGGATAAGCACCACATCAAGAAGCTCCACCTCTTTAATTGTCAATCCATGAAAGAGATAGAGTGATATGAAGATCATGAATGAGTGACGTGAGTGAAAGTGAAGGTGAGAATCACACAAGTGCACACACACACACACACACATACACACACACACGGTAGAGACAAGAGAGAGATGCAATGGAAGGTGAGAATTGCACTCTATTGCTCAAGAATACCTCTTACAAGCTCACTTGCACTAAGTACTCTCAAATAGGCTACAAGGTAGCCTCAAAAATGAGCTCTCTAGCTCTTTTTATAGTTTTTAGGCTAGTTTTGGCCGGTTTCAAACCTAGTGTTCGACATAATTAAAAATTAGGTTCTAGGAGTCATTTGGAGGTCTAAATGGATTCTAAAAATTGCCAAAATTGGTATGAGCATTCTACTTAAGCTCCTCAAGCTCAAAGACTCCTCAACTTGTAAAAAATGAAGTTACTTGATACAAAATTGGGTATTCTATAATACATATGTTACAAGATTGATGAAAACCACTGTTTGAGGTTTCAAACAAAGTATTCTAAAAGATATTTCTTGGAAAATTAATGTGTGTGGCCCCCCGAACTTGCTGAATTATACAATCAAAGGATACATTTGAAAAGTGTACAAGTTAAGGCACAACTAGCTTTAACTTTCTCTACATATGATTCCACACAAGTTTTCTTTTAAGATTACCTTCAGTTAATTTAAAGTAAAATGCAAGGTCAGCATAGCATCCATGGCACCCCTTGAATCCATGACCCGCCATTCTAGACACTGGAAAGAGGTGTTCCTAAAGGTTAGATGAGATGAATGGTTTGAAATAAGGTAGCTTGAAGGTCCACTAGGCACCCGAAGGGGCTACTTTAACAACACACTATCTACGTGGTGATGGGTATCCACTACAGCCTATAGATGTAGAATCCCTACCCCAACCTTGAAAGATGAAGGGTAAATAAACTATCAACTAGCCATAAATGACACAATATGGCCTTGATCAAACATTTAGGCTTGGGTTCCCATCAATTTGGTAATGCACTGACTAAAACTACGTAGAGGAATGGACCAAAAGTGGTAGAGGTTGAGTTCGGTGTAGAGGTTGAACAACAAGATTGCATGAGATGAGAGAGTTCCTTTGATATGTTGTGTATCAGGTTTGAGATGAAGTGATTTTTCACATGTCCCTCGATTTCAGCATAGCCTTTCTAGAAGAACATTCCCTACTTTCACTCAAATTTGCCACGTATTCTCCACAAAAAACTTGACCTATGGGAGCTATTGAGTTAATGTGAGGCTTGCACACACATAACAACAAGAGTTTTCAACACGGTGTTTGCTTTGGAGAGAAACAAGATCCAAAGTAGATTGGCTTCCCACAAGGGAGACAAAAAGATGATTAATATGATATGTATGTAGGATTACCGATATCTTTGATAAAGATGCCGACCACCCTCGGGCCATTAAAGAGATATTGATTGACTTTGCTTTGTGGGATGATGGAGATCCCATAGGCACTATACCCCCTTCCTTTGTACAATTTTTTTTTAAATTAATTCATGCAAGGAAAAATAGGCATGGACCGAGCTTCGTATTAAAAAAAAAAGGTTAAAATATTTCAACATTTTCTCTATAGATTTGGATCATATAATCTATAATCTCTTTGTACATTTCCCCATGATTTTGTATTATTCTTGCTTAGAATCAGATCCTAAACAACTCTCACATATAATGAATTTACTAGTTAATCAATTTTAGATCCTTGAAATTCTAAAGATCCAAGGTTAAGCCTGAAAAAATGCAAATTTTAGGGAATAATATTAGCATGTTATTCAACAAGGGACTTCATAAAGGGAATACTTATTTAAAAAAATAAGTTTCAGCAAAATATATATATATATGGTCCAAGAAATGTGCTCAACATCAAATATCAAGTACTTCAATCATGATTTGAATACTAATAAACTACTTCATGTTCCAATCTTTCATCTTATTATGATAGATTATGAAACATAAAGTACAAGAAAATTTTTCCCATAACTATTGATGGATTCTAAACGTATCAAATTCTTCTCATAATGTTTATTAGCCTCTAATTTTATAGAAACTTTTTCAATGGTATAAATAATATTGAAAAATAGGAATGAGAAAAACTATCAACAAGTAAGTCCTGTTGGGTCAGATATTCATATATTATGTAATAAGTGAGGAGTTTGAGCACATGCAAGATTTTATGGAACGAGTTTTTTTTTAAGTTCATGCTTCAAATTAGGATAGAGAGAAAAAATACAAGACAGAAAGAGAGAGTTACAAAGAGGGCTAATAACCCTTTCATCCTCTTGGTGGGGGACCCATATGTTTTTCACCTTGATGTTTTCTAAAATAAAGTCCTCCCTATGGTGTCTAGAGGATGGGTGGATTTCTTGAACTAATGAATGCTTCTACCAAGACAAGCAAGGGATTGTTCAATCCACCATTCTCTGGGTGGCTTTTCAAAGTTGGCTATACACCTTTCCTTCCAAATCTTCTGGAGGGCTTCACTTCTAATGGCATTCCGTAGAGAAATCAAGAATCCAATCACTTTGCAAGGTAGAACATGATTCCAATTAACTTGAAGGGCACTTTTAGATGCAAGTGGAGACATTGCCATGTTTGACGACACTTGGGGCAAAAAAAGAAGAGGTGACCCAAGTCTTGGCTTCCACTAATGCATCACTTACACCAAGGGAGCACACCACAAACCTTGTTGGATTCAAGATTCATTCAAAAAACCCTATCCAGAATTCACACATAAGCACATCTTTTTTGTTTGTGATAAGTATGTATCAAATAGCTCCATGAATTTGTACTCCCATTGAACCCAATAATAGTTCAAACATGACTTCTTGTTGAGCAATCAATGAAAGTCTAGATTTCACTTGATACTTGGAGGCACCACCAACTTGTAACTGTTACACCAATGCAAACCTTCCAAATAGGGGGACTCCTACCCAATCAAGAGGTAGGTCTTCATTACATCCCAACCCTAAATTCTGTTTATTAATAGGCACCATTATTCAACATCAACTCTACACCTCAGATCAATGTCCCCAAACCTGAGCTAGTGTTGAAGATAAATGTACAAGCTCATTTTCACATGAAATATGCTTGGATAAATTTACCAAATATAAAGATAAAGGAAAAGAAGAGAAAAGAAAAAAAAGGAAAAAATATCTAGTCAAAATTCATGATGAGTAAAAGATACAATATCTACCTTGTGGTAAGTGGCATGTAGTGGGCAATCAAATGAAAGTGGTGAGTTAAGAAGGAGGCACAAACTTCTTCACATGCTCATTGGTTATAAAAGTGGAGTGGGAGCACATTCTAGAGAAGGAGAGAAAGAGGCAATAGCTCTCAATAGTCAAATGTGGTCATTTTGTCATTTTGTCTTCCCATAGACTCCTTCCAATGGCACGTCATTTTGTACACAACTCTGTTGTGAAGTTCATATCTCAATGTATATGGGATACAACAGTGTATCAACTATGGAAGCACATCGAAATGAGACGTCTAGACGGTAGGAGACGAGATTGAATCTCTTGAATGCCCACAATTCTCCGCATGCACTTTGATTTGCATAAAGTATTGGACTTGAGACCTATGCTTCGTGGTGTAGTCATACCAGCACTAATACACCGGATTCCTACACCGGATCCCATCAAAACTCTGCAGTTAAGCGTGCTTGGGCCAAAACACTACTGGAATATTTTGCTTTAGTGTCTGGCACACATACCAAACTATGTTTTACAATGAAAAAGATAAAGTATGGAACATTGGACCGTGGGATAATAATTATCTTTTAGTCCTAGATTGGATTTTCAAGTTAAGTTTGATCCTCAAGGGAATTAAAACTTCAAAGAAGGAGTTTAAATTCAAGGAGGATAAAAGTAGTATCTCAAGATATTTCAAGATAACTTCAAGATCAAGGAAATAGAAGATATGAAGTAAGTAACTTCCAAGATCTTCTTGAAACACTTCAAGATAAACCGCTGTTAATTCGAAAATATTTCATAAGTTTCTGAAAAAGTTGGACTTTGACTTTGAGTTGATCTTTCAACCAAGGATTTGATTGACTAAGTCAAGCACCAAGTTCCTAGTGTAACTTGGTAAATTCACTCTTTTGACTCAAAGAAATGCACAAGAATTGCATTCCCAGTAAGGAGTCAGAAAGACTAAATATGACCTGAACTTAGTCTCAAGTGAAGCATTATTTGAATACAAAACTCATCAACCTAACCTCAGTGGGTCGACACACTGATGTTTGTTACCACACTAGTATCTTGTGGTTGGGTGATGTTTTTGATTTGCTTTGAATCTTTTTGAGAATCCGGATTATTTCTCTTAAAGATAGAAAAAATGCTTCAATGCCCTATTGAAACAGATCTTTGAGAAGTTAAAGTCTTGAGTCATCTAGACTTTGACTCATAGCAAGTTTACATATCTTCAAAGTTTTAATTGGTTGTACAGAGTTTTAGCTATTTCTTTCTGTTTTCCAAATCTTTTGGAATTGGCTCAGATATGGTATCTTATTCCTTTTGCAAAAGACCAGGGTTAGCCAGCTAGAACTAGATAACTAAATTGAACCTTGTAGATAGATGTTATGTACAAGAACCTTTTCAATCTTCAAAAGATAATAAGTCTAAGTGGACTTATTTATTTGAGTTTGCTTCAAGTTCTAGCATAAATAATTTCCTAGAGTCCAGTATACTCTAGAATAGACAAGTTAGGAATTGCTCATCAGATTGACAATTCCCAAGAACTTCCTGCTATAGTCTTTGAGAAAAGTTTCCTAAGTTGGACAATTTTCATTTTGACTTTTAGTTGGACAAGTTATAGTACGGTTGACTCAAAGAAAATGGTAAACTTTCTCCTACAATTTACATAGGATTTTTAAACTCATTAGGACAAAGTAGTCCTCTAGTCGGGTGAAAAAATCAAGTAACTATTGGATCATAGTAAACCACTGAACAAACATCTAAGTTAGATGATTGGAACAACCAAACTTCAAGCTCTCCAAAACAAATTCAAGTGAATCAAGAGTTCTCAAAGTCTTGTGAGTCCATGCACAAGTTATGCCCAGAAATGGACTAGTAAATTGAATCCACCTAGTTCACATGTTTGTGCCTAGATCACACATTGAGAAAGTGTGAATTGACCATGGATGTTTTTAGATCCACCCTTATTATTCATTCACTACTTTGTACTTTGACTAGTTTATCAAAGTGCAAAGCGAGATAGTGTTTTGAATCATTTGGGCAGGGATGCCACCATAGAGATGAGACATGTTCTTCTAGTTCTAGAACATGACCATGTTCTTCCAGTTTTAGAACATGAGGCTCGAGGGTTGCCTACAGTATGTATATAGCTCTATTTTCGAGAACGAAAATATTGTTCCAAGGAGGGAAGAATGTAATAAAGTAAGCCTATGATCTAAGGGTCATCTGTATGTATGACCAAAGATCTCGAGTCTAGACTTATTAGAAGGTCATTTACTCTTGTAACCAAGTGATCCACTTAGCCCAGTGGTTGAGACTCAAGGATGTGAAGGAGGAAGTCTTGGGTTCAACCCCCATGGGGTACATGGGGAGAGCATTTTGCCCAAAGAGCTCTAGAACCTTCTAGAAGCATTCACTTGAGTTAATTCTAGTTAACTGGACACTTGGCACACATGCAATTACATGGTTGACACATGCAATTCCCTAGAGAGAGCTATATATAGAGGCATTTGGTTGGGAGGAGAGTCATCTCTCTAGCACGTGGTGGTCATAATCTTGCAAGTTCCTTCATTGTACATGAAGAAGGAAGAAAATAGAGAGGTATATATTTGCATATATGTCAATGAACTCATCATAATAGGAAATGATGACATAGGGATTGAAGATATCAAAAGGAAGCTTGGTAAGGAGTTTAAAATTTTAGATCTTGAAGAGCTGAAATATTTTTTAGGAATTGAAGTTGTTTATGGAAAATGTGGCATCTACTTGATGCAAAGGAAGTACTTGTTGGATGTTCTTTTTAGATTTGGAATGAGTGAATGCAAACCACTCACTCAACCCATGGACACAAATACAAAGACTTGCTCAAATGATGGAGAACTATTGGAAGATGTAATGACATACAGAAGCATTGTAGGATCATTAATCTATGCAAACATTACAAGATCTGATTCATCTTATGTTGTTGTTGTACCTTCTCAGTTTATGCAAGCCCCAACAAGTGAAAATTTAAATTCAGCCAAGAGAGTGTTGAGATACATAAAGCATACAGTTATTCATGTTTTGTTTTACAAGTTTGATGAAGAATTGCATGTCAAAGGCTTTAGCGATGCTGATTGGGCAGGTTCAAAGGAAGATAGGAGATCAACCTCAGGTTATGTGTTCATGATAGGAAGTAAACATATCACATGGAGCTCAAAAAAACAACCTACTGTTGCACTTTCATCCATGGAGGTTGAATATAGAGGATTAGCATTTGCCAAATGTGCAGCAATGTGGATTAAAAAGCTTTTGGCTAATCTTGAAGTGCAAGTTGGAACCATCCATATATACGGTGATAACATGTCAAGTATTTACTTGGCAAGCAATCCTATGTTTCATGCAAGGAGCAAGCACATAGAGGTCCACTACCATTATGTAATGGAGAAGGTATTGAGCGAAGATGTGGAGATAAAGTTCATCAGAACCAAAGAGCAGATTGCAGATATGTTTACAAAGTTTTTGGATGCTTCTAAACTCAAAGGTTTCAAGGATGTGATAAATTTGCAGGACATGGTTGAACATAACTCCCAAATGAGCTTGGGGAGGAGTGTTGAAGATAAATTTACAAGCTCATTTTCACATGAGCTTTGCTTGGATAAATTTATCAAATATAAAGATAAAGGAAGAAGAGAAAAGAAAAAAAGGAAAAAAAAATCTAGTCAAAATTCATGATGAGTAAAACAATATATGCTTTGTAGTAAGTGGCATTTAGTGGGAAATCAAGTGAAAGTGGTGAGTTAAGAAGGAGGCACAAACTTCTTCACATGTTCATTGTGTTGGGAAAGATGGATGGACACTCCAAGAAATGAGTAGGTACTACAAATTCGTGCTTTGTACCAGCCCTCTTTCACTTCATAGTTGATTTGTAGGCCCTCTTAGCTTTCCAATGACACTAAACAAGTGCTTATGTACTTTGGAAATGATGCAAGTAATGATTAATTCAAAATAGATTGCTTCCCACTTCACAATCTAATGAAAACCTTCTATTTTGGTTCACACACCTGCTGCTTGTTAAGCTCAATGCTTCTAGTATAGTAGGAATTAGAAAAATTCCTTTTGGAGATATTAAATTAACTTAAATAGATAATGATTCCAAGTGGAATCACGTAAAATAATTGAATATACACAAAGCAATCAATTTAGCAAGTGTAGCTTTACCCCCAATTTTTTAGGACTTGTGCAAAGAATGACCAGTGACCACTTTGACGAGCTTTTCTCCCAATCCACTAAATGGAATGTCTTCAAAATTTGTCAGCATATAACAGACTTGGAGATGATTCCAATAAGTCATAGAACATTGAAAATGATGGAGTAATGACTGAGATATGAGCAATAGAAAATGATTGTTCTTAGTGACAATGACAGAGAGATCAACATATGTAAGTAATGGTCTATTATATTATAAGACAATATTGTACATGATCATTGGTGTGATAATCAATGCCCAATGATAGATAGAGGTGTAGGCTATAGAGTGAGCCTCTCTATTACATCAATGATAAACCCTAAGCTTAGTAATGAGACTTCTGTATATCCGCGAGTTTTTGAATTGATCTTTTATAATGTTGTTCTTCAAATTTGAATTTGAATTCAAATTTTGATCTCTCTAGAAAAGTGATCCCCTAATCTAGGAGATATTTTCTCCAAATGAAGTCATAGCTTTTCCATCTAATTAACTCCACGAGTTTAGTGGTAGTTACAAATATAAGTCAAATAGACTTTTACAAATGGTAAAAGGTAAAGAATCCATAGCAATGGTTCTCATGGGTCTTCAATCAATTTCACATGGAGTCTTCTCATGCTTAGCCAAGTGTGTAGGCTTGGTTCTTGCACCAACAACTCCCCCTCAAGCCAAACATCTTGGCTTGATTTTCTTCATCAATCTTCTTGTATGTCCTGCAATACAATCATAGCTTTAAACTTGCAAAGTTTAGTACCATGAAGGGATTTGGTCAATAAGTCTGCACATTGCATATTATTTGATACATATGCCAATTGAATTTCCTTGCTCAATAGCTTCTCTCTCACATAATGATAGTGGACCTCTATATGCTTAGTCCTAGCATGATAAATAGGATTTGCTGCAAGATGTAAGGAACTTGTATTATCTCCAAAAATCATTGGAGATATAGTATGCAATCCCAAATCTGTATATAGTAATCTGATCCATATGGCCTCTTGAGTAGCATTGGACAATCCTCTATATTCTGCCTCTGTTGAAGATAAAGCAATAGTAGGTTGTTTCTTGGAAGACCATGATATAGGCTTATCACCTGCAAAAGATAGATAACATGAGGTACTCCTTCTATCATCTTTGCAACCTGCCCAATTTGCATCTGAGTATACCTTGATATCCAAATCTGAAGTATAAGGAAAGTATACCTTGATTTTGAGTGCCCTTAAGGTACTTCAAAATTATCTTGGTAGCTTCCAAATGAGTTACTCTAGGTTTGTGCATAAATTGACTTAAAACACTTACTCCATAAGCAATATCAATCCTTGTCAATGTAGCATAATTCAAGCTTCCCACTATGCTTTGGTATCCTGCAATATTTTCAAGCACATCACCTTCATGAGCACTTAATTTTTGCTTTACCTCCATAGGATTGCTTGCTACCTTGGCATCCTGCAATTGAAATTTCTTCAACATGTCCTGTACATACTTTCTTTGAGTAACGTAAATGCCAGAGCTAGTATAGACTAACTCAAGTCCAAGAAAATACTTTAGCGATCCAAGATCACTGATTTTGAACTCTTGCATCATTTGATTTTTTATCTGCTTGATGCCATTAGCATCACTGCCTGTAAGTATGATATCATTAGCATACACATATAGATATATCACCTGTGAATTACTTCTCTTAACAAACAGAGAAGTATCTGCTTTACTCATGATGAATCCTTGATCATGAAGGTATGTAGTCAACCTATGGTTCCATGCCCTAGGTGCCTGCTTCAATCCATAAAGAGCTTTGTTCATAATGTACACATATGTACATTATGAGTGAAAATTATTGTAATATAGCCATGAATACTTATAAGAATGATAGAGAGACATGTAATAGATATGGGATGATTAATAATGTACATATATAAGTCAATGATGTTAGAAAATGTGAGTAGAACCAATAGAGTTCAAGTCTATGAGTAATAGATGTGCAGAGAGTCTTCTTCTCAGGATAGCATCGAGTCTATCTTAGATTTCTCTCAGTCTGATCATGTGGATCAAGAAATCTTTTGTACATATCTAATTTAGAAGTTAATCAAGATATGACCAAAGTTTCATGATCTAATTCTCTTCAGGTTGTGTGTATGACAAGTAGGAGCATTCATATGTAAAGTCTGTATCTCACTTTAGAGGAGCTACTCAAGGTTAAGCCAAAACTATGGAAACACATAGCCAACCAAGTGCATGAATTAGCAAAACCCCATTCCCAGGTAGGCTCACATCGAACACTACCAGAGATACCTTTGGATAAGATAGGAGACATGAGCAAGGAGAAGAAGGAAACACCTATCTCCCTATCACTCATCAGGGTTACACAAGCAAGGCTATTTTTGACTCAAGAGCAGGAGTTGCCATCACTATCACTTCCCTATGGAAGCATTGGGGCAAGCCGGCACTCAGGCCAACGAGAATGAAATTACAGATGACTGATGGTCACATAGAGAGACCCCGAGGACTGCTAGAAAGAATAACTCTCACCACTTGTGGTGTAGAGCTTGAGCATACTTTTGCCATATGTGACTTTAGCAAAAACCAGACCTATGAGATGATTTTGGGAAGACCAATCATGAGATAGTTGGAGGTAGTGCAAGATTGGGGAATCAATTCCTTGTATCTACAACACTTAGGAGTTACAAACAAAGTCAATCTCAAGGACTAATCTCATAGAGATGTTCCCTCTATACAGTGGAGTCCCATCCATAGAGGCACAAATGATACAGACTCAATGCATTCCATAGGATTAGGTTCCTCATGGATGCATGAAGACACTCACTTATGGATGTGTAAAGTTGCAATAGAAGAAGAGAAAAGAGGAAATGTTAGAGAGGTAGGTGCAAAGGAAACTCATAGATCAATTTGAGACCCAACCTATGCACCTATAGTATTTACAAACAAAGGGTTTGAACCTCATGGTTGGGCAGAAATCCTAGTGACAATGGATGTAGCTATCAATGAAGAACAATGGACACCCCGTTGTTATGAAGATGGCTATGACATTTTAGTTTTCAATATAGAACCAATCATGTGTGATTTGTTTATTGAAGAGTGTGAGCCTAGTACTGAGGAACTTGAACCAACAAGTGACTTAGATTTAGAATCAATTATTATGGATCCTTTTTGTGCATTAGAAGAAGAATACTTGCATGTAGTAGAAGCTCACCCTCAAGGACGAGAGGACCTTACGAACAATGTAAGATTAACCACACAATTGACCACTAAGAGCGAAGGCAAGAAAAGAAAGAAGAGAGAAGTACCATCAGAAGAGGAAGGATCTTTATTTGAGGTTCCTGAAAATTTTAAGAAGTATGATGTTGAGGATAGAAAAGTCACGATCAGAATGCCTAAACGAGGAGCACTCACAGAAGTGGCCTATGATAGCAAAGAAACAACTAGAAAACGTTATTGTGACCATAGAAGAAAGTGAAGAACGATGCACATACATAGGACACGACCTGACTGAGGAAGAGGAAAATGGGTTGATTGATTTATTACGAGAATACACAGATGTGTTCACATGGAGTTATAAGGACCTAAAAGGTGTAGACCCTGACATATGCTCACATACAATTCACAAGAAGTCGGGTCCATATCACCCACAAGCCAATGGACAGGTCGAAAGCACGAACAAGATACTTTGTATTGAACTGACTTGGTGAATAATAAGCGTTCTAATTGGGACAAACAACTACATCATGCTATTTGGCTTACAGAGTGGCCTATAAAATGGTGCTCCAAGCCACCCCCTTTCAGATGTTCTTTGGACAAAATGTTTTGGTGCCATTAGGCTTCTTGATATCGACATTGAAAGTAGCTCAAGAACACTAGTGGACCAGTCATGAGCTTTCATCTAGAATTTTTGACTTAGAACAACTGCAAGAAATGAGATGAAGAGAAACAACAAGGATTTATGTGGTTAAGAAGAGACAAAAAGCCTACTTTGATGCCCATGTGAAGGATAATTAAATGCAAGAGATTTAGTATTGATATACACCCTAAAGCAACATGCGATGAAATTAGAGAAGCATGGCTATGGAACAATGATAATCAACAGAATCTCAACAAGTGGAGTAGTCCAATTAGCTACGTTAGAAGGTGACATCTTACCTAGTTATATTAGTGGTTGCAGGGGAAATTATGTCAAGAACCTCTCATAGAAGAAATGCTAAATCGACTCAATGTTTCAAAGAAATGCAAGGAAGAGGAAAAAGGAGTGCAAGAAGAAGCCCTAGAATGCATCCAACAAATGAAATTGAGAAGACAAGGTAGAGATCAACCTATTTCAGATACTTATGATGCATCACGATATCATATGGCCATGTGCCAAGCATCAGGTGTAATTTCCCCTCGAATTATTGATTGACGTGCTTTCGTGACCCTAGAGCTAGGACAAGGGAAAAGTACAAGGACTACAAGAGCCTTAATTGAATGAGATGCAGCCACTAGTGCAGCTAGAATTTCCTACTATCAAGAATTGCAATCAAGTATCAATCCTATAGTAGCATATCTCATAGGATTGGGAGGTGTGGAAACCCCTTGCATGGGCAATGTGGAACTTCCCATCCACCTTCAAGACGTTCCAATGATAGTCAAAGTGTTAGTGTGTCAAGATGAGGATCTCACTGAACCTCTTATTCTCGGACAAGAATGGATCTATGAACATGCAATCAACGTGAACCTAAGAAGTGGACTTCTTCAAGTCTAGATGAACTAGCAACATGTCATAGTTGAACTAGCAAATGGAGCACTCAAGGAGTAAGGAAAGGCACCAACTCCTGGTCCTTGTAGGAGTACACATGAAGATAAAGGTGTTGTTTTTGTCCAAAACTCTATGATGCAGAAGGATGATGTTCTCAACAAAGGAGTCAAGGACCTGATGGAACTCACGTCTTTTTCAAAAATGATCAAGACAAAACAAACCAATGAGTACAAGAAGCAAAGAAAGCAGTTGGTCAATGCTCATAGTCAATGGATAGCCTGAAGCAAGATGACTCAAACCATGAAGCAGATTTGGGTACATAAGGGTGATCAACCCTCAACTCCGATGCAAAGACCCCAAGGACACACCAACCCAAAAACTCGATTGAAAGTCACAACAAAGGAGTATTCCAAGAGTCAACCAGGGAGGATTCTACACTACAAGAAATAGGGGGGGCGTAGCGACGTCCGCGAATTGAAAAAAAAATGGGCATCGTCGCTTATGCGACGCTGGCGTCGCATAAGCGACGGTCAATTTTTCGATTTTTCTTTTTTAAGTGACAGCCGTCGCATAAGCGATGCTAGCATCGCTTATGCGACGCTAAATTAATCGCGTCACAAATACCGTCGCTAATGAGCGATAGTATTTGCAACGTTGGCAAACTGAAGAGTGTCGCATATGCGACGCTCTGGAATTAAAAAAAAAAATCGATTTCTCCCAGCACATTTGTGCCGGGATTTGGACGCGAGAGGCCCAGAAGAGACCGAGAGAGAGAGAGAGAGAGAGAGAGAGAGAGAGAGAGAGAGCGAGAGAGAGAGAGAGAGAGAGAGAGAGAGAGACGCATCTACTTGCAAGGTATGCGCACACACACACACATACATATGCATACACACACACATATACACACATAGACACACACACACATACACATAGACACACACACACATACACACAAATACACACACATATACACATACACAAATAATGTTGCATACACACATGCACACATAATGCATACACATGCACACACATATACACATACATATACACACACATACACACATACACACACACATACACACACATACACACACACACATACACACACATACACACACATATATGCATACACACACATAGAGAGACATGCACACACATACACATACATGCATACATAATGCATATGCATATGCGTACATCCATACATACTTACATGCATACACACACATATGCATACATAATGCATATGCATATGAGTACATACATACATACTACATGCATACACACACATATGCACACATAGACACATACACACACATAGACACATACACGCACATAAACACATACACACACACATACACTCACATATGCATACATACATGCATACACATACACACACATATGCATACACATACACACACATAGACACATACACACACATAAACACATACACACATACACACACATACACACACATATGCATACATAATGCATACACACACATATGCATACATACATGCATACACATACACATATAGAAACATACACACACATAGACACATACACACATAAACACATACACACACATACACACACATATGCATACATACATGCATACACATACACACACATACGCATACACATACACACACATAGACACATACACACACATAAACACATACACACACATACACACACATATGCATACATAATGCATACACACACATACACACACATATGCATACATACATGCATACACATACACACATAGACACATACACACACATAGACACATACACATGCACACATAGACACAAACACATACACACATAGACACATACACACATAATGATGCATACACACACATACACATGCATACACATACATATGCATACATACATGCATACACATACACACACATAGACACATAAAAACATACACACTCATATATACACACACACATATACACACACACATACACACATAGACACATACACACATACACATGCATACACACACATACACATGCATACACACATACAGACACATATACACACACATACACACATACACACACATATATGCATACACACACACATAGAGAGACATACACACATATACACATACATGCATACATATGCATACATAATGCATATGCATATGCATACAATGTACATACATACTTACATGCATACATAATGAACATGCATGAATACATACACACACATAGACACATACACACACATAAACACATACATACTCATAGATACACACATATAC
>CM035406.1:196076273-196121273 GCA_020310875.1 Ceratopteris richardii
ACTTACCATGGAAGTAAGTAAAAATTTTACATATAAATTGAAATAAATATCTTATGTTTTATTTACATTATGTTTTTTTTTGTAGTGAGCATGATGAGAGGGATAAAAAATACGTACTTAGTTCACTTGAGATAGAGTTTGGGAGAGGATGGTCGCTTAAGTGGTGTCTAAAAGAGATGCGGACACTTATGGCTCATCGTCGCGATAATGCACGGTATGCACTACTTATATATATATATATATATATATATATATATATATATATATATATATATATATATATATATATATATATATATATATATATATATATATATATATATATATATATATGGATATGAGTATGCGTGTTTATGCATGTATGTATGTATATGAGAGAGAGAGAGAGAAAAACAAGAGTGAGACTAGAGGTATAAATACACGCATACACACACATATACATCATACATGCACATTTACACACATATACATATACATGTACATTTATACATACACACACATACATGCACATTTTTACACACACATATACATGCATGCAATTACACACATATAATGAATACACATAGACACATACACATACTCACATACACGTACACATACTCACATACACATACACATGCATAATCATATGTACACACACATAGACTCATATAATCATATTTACATGCATGTATACATATACACATCCATATATACACACATCCTATTTCAAAAATCCTAAATTGAAAACACTAATTTTGATATTAGGGTTTTAAAACCCCTAATTTAAAAACTCTAATTCAACCTTTTAGCCATATGTTTGAAGTATATGTACACATTGCATCTATTCCTCCGACGTCCTACTAGAGAGATGTCTCTCCTCCCAACCTTATGCCTCTATATATAGCTACTCGAATCAATGAGGATCATAATATATATAAAGATATATACACATCATGTAGATAGGATACATAAATATAAAATGGAGTAGATATATTATGCATCACACATACATGTCTAAATGCACACATAAATATATATATACATACTAACATATTTACATGTACACATTTACACATAGACATATGTACATATATACATGTACACATCACATATACATGCCTACATGCACACATAAACATATATATACATGCATACATATTTATATGTGCATATTTACACATAGACACATATACATATATACATGTACACAATTATAAACAGTTGCATATATTACATGAATATATACACATATGCATATTTAACACATGTATACATATATCACACACATGCAAACACATACATATACATGAAATACATATATATGCATACTAACATATGTATACATATAATACACATGAATACACACACATATGTATGCATACATATGCATACATATATACATGAAATACATATATATGCATACTAACATATGTATACATGATAAAAATTTGCTCCTCGAAGATAAAGCTATATATAAAATAATTAGGCATACCCCCGAGCTTCATGTTCTAACTTAGAAGAACATGATTTCATCTCTCTAGTAGGATTCATCGTTATTCAAGTTAATAAAAAAATCTATTATCTGATATCCATTCAGAAGCTTCAAGTTATTGATCGATAACTAGAGTAGAATTTACTATCTAATCTGCTCATATGTTTTCATTAGCCCATCTTTCCATATACCTCCATTGCCACCATCACCCCTTCCCATTATGTATCATTCATGGAAAGCTTTATCGTGTTCCCACCACAAAAACATTAGGTTCACAAAAACTTATATCCACTTCATTGTACACAGATACCACAATCATTGCACGTACCATCCCCACCTTCATGGTAGCTCCCACATACACCGCATTGTCCGACCCTATGGAAATTTCTCCACCCATTGCACCTCCCCCTCCCCCCATGCTTCCACCACCCCCGATCCCCCCCTCCACCAACATCATTGGTGCCATCATGCATTGCATCCACCATTCCCATTCCCCCCACATTAAACCCTACCTCCTTTGCATCTACAAGTGTAAATAATACATTTAATATGATGATTCATTGTGTCTCATAGCTTCAACGAGATTATCAACAATTGGAAGGCCTAAACGTTGCCTTACAGGTAGAATCTCAAAGATTACAAGAATGAGTTACAACATTGGAAGTTGACCACGAAACACTCTAGGTGAAATATCTCATACTACAGCAAGCTCACAAAGAATTGGAGGCCAAAGTACCAGATGTAAATTCCCAAGCTACCAAATACTTGGAGGATATGCTACGCGAGCAATAGGTAACCAATGCAAAACTACGAAGAAATCTAGAGCTTCTTAGGAAGCACATGTCTGCTGCACTAGAAGAGAATAAGAGACTACAACAACAAAACCAAGACAATCTCAAGGCTGCTATAGAAGGGACATGGGGCACAATGAATCCAACATGGTTTGAAGTTGTTCCCTGAGATGACATCAATATATTACTCGAGGAGCATGCTAGTTTTTAGATTCATACGAGAAGCTGGAAACAAAGTGTGTTGATCTCAAGAAGCAATTAACTACATCAAGCACATCTAGGTCAGAGGTTACCACCATACCATAGACTATAGAGGAAATGGAAACCCTCCAGAAATAGGTCGAAGAACTCCAAGCATGGCTATTACAATATGAAAGACCACCCTCTCTGCTTGAAGACCCAGAGCCAGAAACAATAGTGGAAATTCTTGTCGAAGAATCATTGAAGAACCATATGAACCCATGCCAGTAGCCAGAGGGTGCATTATTGAAGAGGACCAAGATACCTTTGAAATTGAGGCACCAGATTGGCTCAAGCGGGTAGAAAAAATAGGCCATACTCATGATGATAGGGTAGCTGTACAAATACAATCTATGTCCAATCTTGAAGAAACAATTCTAAAGTTAGCTTAGTTTCAAAACCTATTAGATCAACGACTCATCACCCCCTCGAAATTGCAATACATGCCATATTTTGTATTATTGGTAGATTACAATGTAGAAATCAAGAGGTTTACTAGGAAAGAACCCACGTCTGCTATGTAGTTCAAGCATCATGACCTACCAGAAAAGGCACGGGAAGGAGCCATCTTCCAACCAACTTGGTGTGCATGACTACTGATAGATCATATAGATTGATTCATATCTCTATACAAAGAGCTTCAATGAACAAAATATTGCATAAACAAACTCATAAGAACTTTATCTTCATGATCCAAGAATGAGATGATGTAATGAGACCATAAATTCACTTCAACGGTTCTAAGAAAATGATAGACTTGAGAAATACAAAGGGAGCAATGAGCAATAGATGAAGATGATGATAAATCTTCAAGTATAAGTATTGAAATTTAAAGTATAGCACATGGAGATGTTGGAAGACTCCAAGGACTACAAGATAATTACAAAGAATAATTTGGAAGTGAGTGAGAGCTTAGCTACTATTTGTGACTAGTTTAGTGAAGTATATATAAGATTTTTCTCCTTGATTTTAGTAGCTAGCTATTGATTGATTCTACCTAAAGATTCCAATCACTTTTTGGTATAAATTTTAATTTGAATTCAAACACGATTCATGTCTTTTGGACATATTTAGACTTACTTTGAATCTCAAATATTTATCCTCAAAAGTACTTTTACAACATATAAAACTATAGTGAAAACTATCCTTAGAAATGAACCAAGGATATGTGTATACATACACATTGCTTTTCATAGTCCATTGTAATCCTCAATTATGATCAAGCATTTAGAATTTCCATACGTACCAACAAAGCCTCTCCACAACACACAATGCATGTATTTCTCATTCTTATCAAAGTTACATTTATCGTAGTAATAGTAACTTCGAGCTTGGGAATAACAGATAGATGTATGATATTACTCATGAATCTTGTGTATCTGAGAATCCTTGAGGGCATTGAGGAACTATGATCACTGAAGCCCAATTGTGTGGTATTTGATTGGAAATTCATCTAGAAGAATCTTCAATTTCACACATCCACATAGCTATACATTGTTGTCTATCCACATGCTCATAAGCTTCATGTTTTTTTTATAATGCGAAATCATATTAAAGATAGGACAAAAGATACAATTCCCTCACTTAATCAGGGAGGGAGACCAAAAAAGAAAGTAACAAAAAAAATGGGTTACAGTACAAGTGGTTACTATGCTGCATTACAAGTCCAAACTCAAAGGTGATAGCTAGGGGTCCAAACAAAGACAGACCACAGGGTACGAAGACAAACCATGGGGTAGTTAGCAAACAATATTCACTCTCCATCTTCATGTTACTATAGTCATAAAGTTGATAAGTTAAACCAGGGGTACTCATGCAACACTATTCACTCTCCATCTTCATGTTATTGTAGTCATGAACTTGATAAAGGTCATAACATTAAGTGTAGATGGCAGTTCATCTCCAATGATAATCTCTAGAGTTGCGGTAAAAATGAGTCCAAAGGGTTGATTGAGATTTTTGAGTTGGACAACTGATCGCCTGAGACCATCCTCATAGATGTGTGCAACTGATCGGATAGTCTTAATGTACTCCAACTACGTCTTATAGGGACCTTCTGGTGTCTATAAATAGGCAGTATTTGAGCTACTCGTAGTTCTCTCCATGCTAAAAGACATTTTGAGTCACTCATTTTTTAACTTATCACATAGGGATAATCACTAAGTTTTTGTGCCCACAACCTAGTTGTGTGGTTGACACTAGCTTCAGATGATATGGTGCTTTGTTTATCATGGCCTAGATGTCTACTAGACCTAAGGTTCATAAGCTTTGTTTACTAGTCCCAATTTTCCCCCAGTTGTATTGTTCAAAATCCTTTGGAGCCCCCTTGGCTTCCTAATCCCACTTAAAGGTCAACTTCAAAACAGATTTTGGATGAAAAAGTTATGTCAAATCAAGATCCTAGGGGTCAAAACAAGCAAACAGGATGTTATGAGAAAACCATAATCTTCATTGAGGATCTCATCTTGAGACACTTTGAACATTATGATCTTGAATGAGGATCGCGATGCTAAGAAACCCCAAAAATCACGATTCTGAATGAGGATCATGCTTTTGAGATACCTTGAAAAACACGATCTTGACTGAGAATTGGGTTTTTGAAAATCGCCCAAAATCACGATCTTGATTGAGAATCGTGATCTTGAGATAGCTTGAAAAACATGATCTTGATTGCGAATTGCATTTTTGAAAATCATATTTTTGTCCTAAAACTCGCAATTTTGAGAATGACCTCAAGATCATGTTTTTCCTGAGAAGCGCATTTTTCTTGAGAATCGTGTTTTTCTTGAGAATCGTGTTTTTCACTTGAAAATTGCGATTTTAAGAATGACTTGAAAATCGCGATTTTGAATGAGGATCGTGTTTTGCCTGAGAATCGTGTTTTTCTTGAAAATCGTGTTTTTGATGAAAATCGTGTTTTTGTTGAAGATCGTGTTTTTTGTGAATGGGCTAAAAATCGTGATTTTGAGAATGACCTGAAAATTGCATTCTCTTGAAGATTGTGTTTTTTTCCCAAAAATCGTGTTTTTGTTGAAAATCGTTTCAAAAAAATTGAAACTTTCATAGAATCGTAATTTTCACCATAGCATGATTTTTTGATATTTTTGGCGAGAACTTCAAATTTCAGCACCAAGCCTATGTGTTGCACAGAGGTTGCAAGAATCACAAAAACTTACACACACCAATACTTTCTCTCCCACTCTCTCTTGCACACCCATGAATGAAAAATGAAGTGAAAATGGGGAATATGTAGTGAAAAACAAAAACATTTTGTGAAGATGAAGATGGAAGAAGATGGTGATGATGATAATGATGATTAGGTGGAGAAGAAAAATCAGAAAAATAACAAAAAATGACTATTTTTTATCTTCCAATGTCGAGAATCTATGATCTTACCATCACAATGCTTGTCCTCGAGCAACACTCCCCCGCAATGGTGCCAAAATTTGGCGTAGCCCAAGCATGAGCACCACCTCCTTTACTTTTCAATCCATGGAGACATGAGGAGGATATGAAGATCACGAGCGATTTTGGTGAGCGAATGTGAATGACAAGCACATACATGCATGCAACACACATGCACACAAGGTAAGACAAATGACCATGCCAAATACAAGCCATAGGCTTTTGAGTAATAGCTAACAAGTGTTCTTTTTGTGATACAAATAAAGGATAAAGTGAGCCAACTTTGCTTCCTTTTGCAATAAACATATTGCCCTTTGATATACAAAAGGACTGAGCATAGAAGAACACCTTGTAACAAGGTCATCAAGTTGACCAACTGACATCAAACTACGTGATAACTAAGGTACATGGTGTACATAGGCATAGTAAATTTTGAACCATCAATGAACTGCACAACCACATCTCCAATCCCCACAACATCACACTGGTAAGATTCACCAAGTCTCACGGTACCAAGAGATTTTGCTGCATAATTAGAGAACCATTCTCTGTGTGGTGTCACATGGAAAGAAGCACCAGAATCTAGCAACCATTTATGGGAAAGAGAATCATCCATAAGAGCCTCACTTGGCACAGTACTATCAAGTGTCAACACATAAGCATCATCAGAAATAGCATTAATTTATTCAATCTTCACAGTCGAAGTAGATGGTGCAGGTAACTATTTAACATGCCCATCAACATTTTGTCCGTTACCTTTCGCATTCTTTAATGCATAACAATCTTTCTTCATATGTCCTTTCTTATGACAATAATGGCATTCCATATCCCTCTTCCTTGATTTACTTCTACTCTTATGTCACTGACCATTCTTTTCCTTGTTCTTGCTCCTGCCACGTTGCTGATTCTTTCCTTGGTAAGAATCACGAACATTATATGCATCTCCACTCTGAGTGCCAACCATAGATTTTCTACGAATCTCCTCACTCAAGAGTGCTCCACATATGTCATCATAGATGAGTTTACCACTAGGTGCACTATTGCTAATAGCTGTGCAAAATGTATCCCATGATGATGGCAGGGTGCATAACAGCAATACTGCACCATTTCATCTAACTCATCCCGATCATCTTCATCCATGTCAGCACGCTTCTTTGAAATCCCATTTATTGGCTTCCATTGCCTCCTTTGAATTAGCACATCTTTAATCCGATTCTTTCATAGAGCAAAGTTTGTGCCATCAAATCTTCGGATCTCAAAATGGTCTTTGCCCTGCAAGTTATAGATCCTCCTCGGAACACTAGCACTAGACCCTGATCCACCAGATGTGCCTGAGACCTCTGATGCCATGATGGTAGAGAACTGCATAGAATGATCATGGAGCTAGAAGATTCCAAACACCAATGAATAAGTGTATCAAGGAGTAAATCGACCACTATATAGTTGGCTGAACCAAAAATCTAGAAAATTTTTGACAGAGTATCCTCTGCAAAATGAGCATATGACCAATGTCAAAATATCATAAAACTGCAAGTACTGACACGTTTTCTTGCACAATGAATCACTGACTTCACTGCATATAATCAGCTACCCAACAGAGGCCAACTAGGCCTATCGAGCACCTATGAACAACTATCATATATCTCCTATGGCGAGGCTGGGTAAGTCTTCCACCTACATCACCGAAGAGGCCCCGACATCTGGGTGTCTCCGAGTTAAGAAAACCTCACCACGACCCTCTTTATCAAACATAAAAGGTTTTATGCAAAAATGTAACCGCTATATCAATGAATACATGGACATACATAAGCGGTATCCACAGAAGCGTACATGGTGTGTATGTGCTCAATATATGCAGTAAAATGATGCGAAAAGGTTGAATGCACAACCCAAAAACTAGCCAACAACACCTGCAAGTGTATGTCACCTCTGACGTTTTAAGCTCAAAAAACCTGCATAAATTTGTAGTGGCTGCTCCCACCAAAACTGAAAACCTTTCGAAAAACCTGGAGTTTTACGAGTGTGGCTGAAAACACAGCCCCAAAGGTTGATATTTATTATTGGAGAAGTACAAAGAAACTCTTCTTGATGTTCTTGGACATGTGTGAAGAGAACTATGTGCAAAAGCACTCAAAAATGGCTCCAAAAGACACCCCAAAAATGCTTCCAAAATAGGCTTTGAAAGCAAAGAATGAAGCTTTGAGGGACCAAAACATGTCAAGGTAATGTTCAACCTTAGTCTCTTCACAAGTGTGTAGCTTAATGGCAAGAGATTTCCACGGTTAAGCAAGCTCTGGGGGGAACAATACTGGGATGGGTGACCTCTCGGGAAGTATCGAGAACCTCTATCTTCCTTGATCATTGAGGTCCTCCCTCACGTGCAGCCAACGGTGTCAATGGTGACTTCGGTGACTCGGATGACAAGGTATGCCAAGGTCTATGCCTTGGTCGCCGCCTTAGTTGTAAGCCTTGGAGAAAGCCTTTTGCATCCAACCGCTTTGATACCAGTGAAGAGACTCGATGGCGATGCACCACAGTACACTCTCCTTATCGAGAGCTCCACAACAATATCCTCTGAGTAGAAAACGGAGCTCCTAAGGCTGCACACAGTACTCCGCACAGAGGCTCCAGAATGCGCATAAAAACACAGTACACAAGGAGCACTGAGATAGACTTCTTAGGTCTTCCAAATGCAGTCGAACTTACAGTCTGTGACTGACCAGAACACTATATGTTTCATTAAAGAACATATACAAAGAAGTCTCCGGTGGCCATTTGGCCTTTCACATGGACACTAACGGTAATAGAAAAATGCCTACACAGGCCTCGGGTGGATCTTCCTACTTCATGTTACTTGTCGATGACCATAGCAGGAAGATGTGAGTGTACTTCCTTCATGATAAGGCTCAAGATTTTGGTAAGTCTAAAGAATGGCTTCATCTTGTTGAAACTGAAATAGAAAGAAGATGAAGGAATTCAGGACAAGTGGTACTGGTGAGTTCACATCAATAGAGTTTGAAGATTTTTGAAAGAATAAGGTAATCAAGCATCAACTCATAGTAACACATAGCCATCAATAGAATGATGTTGCAGAACGTTCGAATCGAAGCATCATGGGGATGGCAAGGTGCATGTTGAAGGGAAAGGATTTTCCTAATCAATTTTGGCAGAGGTTGTCAGCATTGTTTTCTACATCTTGAATCAAAGCTACACCAAGGCACTTGATGGAAAGACTCCACAAGAGGTATACACTGGTAAAAAGCCATGTGTTTCCCATTTGAAGTATTTGAAAGTGAATGTTATGTACATGTTCTAGATAGGGAGAGAAACAAGCTTTAACCAAAAAGCATCAAATGTATCTTCTAAGGGTACAATGAAGATAAGAAGGCTTATAAGCTTTATGACCTTGAGGCTAAGAAGATCATAGTGAGTCATGATGTGGCGTTTAAGGAAGAGAAGCCACATGTAGCAGAGGAGGAAAAGAGAGCTTCCACTTTATCATTAGGAGAAGGGCAATCCACTTTGAACCTAGCCCAAGAGCTATCCCTTCTACACAAGAGAAGGAAGCATCATCTTCAGAGATTTTGAAAGTCACCAACCTACTGTCACCCAAGTGGAAAAGCCATTGCCACGTTGGGTGAGGAAGCTCTATGATTCTCCAAACCCCATCCCACAGTCACTAGAATAGGTTGTAGATAGACCAAGGTGATCATAAAGAATAGAGGAATAGAGACAGGCAAATGAACATATTGTAAACACAACCCTAATGGTTGAACTCATTCAAGAACTAGCAAAGGAACCAACCAATTTGGAAGAGGCACTCCATGATTTAATTGGAGGGCTTCCATGTAAACATAATACAACAATATCATGAAGAATGGAACTTGGGAGCTAGTGGATCAACCCCCTAAGCATAACGTCATTGGCACCTAGTGGGTCTAGAAACTAAAGTACAAGGCAGATGGTATTCTAGAAAATTACAAAGCAAGATTTGTTGCACATGGTTAGTCACAAGTTGAAGGCATCGACTTCTATGAATCATTTACCCCGCATGCAAGGATGACTACTATCTGAGTAGTACTAGCTATGGTTGCACATAAGTGTTGGCCAGTCTATCACATGGATGTCAAATCAGCATTCCTAAATGGAGACCTCAAGATGGAGGTATATGTGCCTCAACCACCATGGTTTGTGGCTCCACATTTAGAGAACAAGGTCTTGAAGCTCAAGAAGGCATTGTATGGGCTGAAACAAGCCCCTAGAGCATGGTACCAGCAGATAGATTAGTATATCTTAGATCTAGGTTTCAAAAGATGTGCTTCTGATGCTAACTTGTATGCTCTAAAGAGAGGAGGGAAGACAATTGTGCTTGTACTCTATGTAGATGACCTTGTGATTATAGGAAATGATGATGCTCTTCTTCAACAAATGAAAGATGCCCTAAGTTCAAAATTTGAAATGATAGGCTTGGGCTTAATGCATTATTGCTTAGGCCTTGAATTTTGGCAGGAGTTAGGAAGATTTTCATCTCTTAACAAAAGTATGCAAGACAAATATTGAAGGCATTCGACATGCAAGATTGCAAGGAAATTTCTACACCTATGGAGGTCAACACAGAATTATCTATTGAAGATACTTCACCTCCTATGGATATTGGAAGATACAAGAAACTAGTTGGAAGTCTCATCTACTTGTGAAATAGTAGACCTATCTCTTATGATGTTGGAGTAATAAGCAGGTTCACTAATAAGCCTTGTCAAACTCATTGGAAGGCAAGCATGCAGATACTCAAGTATGTGGAAGGAACCATTAATTTTGGTATTCTTTATGAAGAAGGATAATTTCTAGTTGGATATTGTGACTTAGATTGGGCACGAGATATTGATACCAAAAAATCAGTTTCTGGATATTGTTTTCCTTTAGGATAAGGGATTTTCTCTTGGATTGGTAAGAAGGAACTGATTGTAGCATGTGAAGCAGTATGGTTGAGGAGGACCTATGGCACATAGGAATACAAGGATAGGAGGCTATAGAGTTGAAGTGTGACAACCAAACTTGCATGGCCATCGCTAAGAATCCACTTATCCATGCACATATCAAGCACATAGAAATTCAGTATCACTATGTGCATGATTTGATTTAGGACGGGGTCGTGGAGACAAGCTATTGTCCAACTGAAGAAAATGGAGTAGGCATCTTCACCAAGGCTCTTGGGAGAGAGCAATTTCATCGACACTTTCCAAAGCTTGGCATTAGACCAAGGAGGTATTTCACCATGGGATGGACATTGAAGGGGGTTGGGTGTTAGATATGCTCAATACTCCACCCTCAAGTAACCACAAATGATCCATGGTGCTCTAAGTTGTAAGGCTCCCATTATGAGGAGAAGCCATTGTGAGAGCTCGTACATTTGTGGAATCCTAACTTCCAAGTTAGATGAGGTGTATGTGTGTTCAGGGAGAATCAAACAAAAAGAAGAAAAGAAGAAGACGACGAAAGAAGCTTCACTAAAAATGTAATATTTGAAGACATATCTCTGCAAGAAGCCCCACAGGGGCGCAACACCCATCTCTGCACAGAGCCCCGCAGGGGCACGAATCAAGGAAAAGCACGTAAGTGGAAGGAGGGACCAGGGCCAGGAAAGTATCCATGAAGAAGTGCAAGACAATAATTGGTAGGTACTAATCCTTCTGCTGACAGCGTGCGGTGAAAAGAAAGTAGTAGGCTCAAAGCAATACAACAGGATCACATGTTTGCAACCAGGACAAATAAGAGTACCACAAGCAAGACATAGGTCACTAGTGGCGTGCATGGCAACCCAACTGAATACAGCACCCCAGATATGTGACATACAGAATACCAAGGGGCAAAACAGAAGCAAAGTACATAGATCGGATAAAATAAAAAATTCGTTGACGGTCCTTATTGCTTCTCTGACCACTGGGAGCGTGTATTCAGACCTCTTAAAGCAAGTTGAAGACAGAAGCAAAGGACAAACCTCGGATAAGATAACCAATTGTTTGACGGTCCTTATTGCTTCTTCGACCACTGGATGCGTGCACTCAAAAGACTTAAACAAGCAGCCAATGAGAAGATAAAGCCTGTCAAGGGACGATAGAGACGAAGAGGGGGAGAGTGTTGTAGAGCAAAGAAAGCACAAGGCAGAGAAAAAGAAGGGCCCCAAAATTTTTCCGATTTGGACACCTTATTTTTGTATTATAACCATTCTTGTAATATATTTTCTGACGTAAATGCACTAGAGGAGTCCTCTAGATGCATCCCCACAGAAGATTAGAAGCTTACCCATGTAAATTAGTAGGAAATTAGTCTTTTAGTGAATAAAGTGCCGGTCTCTTGTGTGAAAGGACCATTTTTAGGGCACAAGTATATAAGTCAATTTGTGACTCTTTGTAAAGACTTTTTGCCATTGTGAGAATCAAGAGCACAGAAATTCGAATTTGTGTCTTCTCATCTCTGTATCTTCTCCTTGGTGAGCTTGTATGCTTGTGTATTGCTTGGAAAGAGTGTTAGGAAGTGTTGTCTATTCATGAAAGTTTTTGTTTGTTGTAGTTAAGGTGTGTGTGAAGTGTAGGAAGTGCTGAAGTGTAGAAAGTTTATTCCCGCAACTCAGTATTTTGCTCATAACTTGAAGTAGGAGTGTCAGAATGGAGTGAGATTACCACCATTGGATGCGTCTTCTTAAGAGCTTCAAAATGCATATGCTATTTGCTATATTTGGAGTTTGGAGCTGAGAGAAAAGCTCAATTTACTGTTGGTTGTTGTTCCAAGTATCGTGACACCATGACTGACCGTTGAAGTTTGTTTGGATTAGTCTTTGCCTTGTTTGCACTCTTTGAGTAACTCATTTGCATTGATTGTCATTTGAATGCATGTCTTTATATACTCGGCTAGGTTTGTATACTCATCAGATTGATAATTAAAGCATGAATCCCCACTATATGCACTTGAGGGGGATTGAGGTATAGTCTCTTTCTCCACAAGTCCCTAAGTTGGTTCTTAGGTACACGTTTTTTGGCGCCGTTGCCGGGGAATGTCGAATCAAACCGAGGCATTTGTGTGATGGTAAGTAGCTTATTGCATTGAAGCGAGAGGAGGAATAGTGATTTTCTCTTCTTTGGTAAGTCACTTTTATCCGCACTTACTACTTCTCACTCTTGAAGTGTGTGTAGTGAGTTATTAGTCTAGGGAAATGAGTGGAGTGAGTAGAGTAGGAGGAGTAAGGGAGTAGGATAAGTAATTAGAGTAGCTTTCAGTCCTTGTCTTGTTGTTCTTCTTTTTTAGTGAGTAGGAAAATTCAAAAGTATAAAAGCTAAAAAATGCCATTCTGTAAGTCACTTGTCTTTTAAACAAGTATCGTGAGAGGTGCTGTCGAGTATCGTGGGCTAGATCTGAGCTTGTGGAGCTGCGCAGAGCTGGTAGAGTTGTGCAAGGGTTGAGAGAGAGTAACAGAGGTGAGCACACTCATCATTCACTCATTCTTGCCACCTAAATTCAGCATTTCAGTAGCCGTTCCCATTATTCTGAAACCTCTAGTGAGTCAGAAGAAGAAATTCCTATGGCTTTAGAGGATATGCAAAACACTGTACCAATGATTGGCATGATGTCAATTATTGAGGGAGAATATAGGACATCTTTGGAATATGTGAACACCAATCAAAATGACATACCTATCTACTTAGATGGGCTAAACCGATCAGTGGCCAAACTAAAGAAAGCTTCAGATGCTTACATAGTGCCTAGGCCAGCAGTCAAGTATTCAGGAGGAGTTTATATGGATAAAAGGGACATCCAGTATGTGGTTACCGAACATCCTGAAAACATTAATGAACTTGGGGAAGAAAACAATACTCATAACCCTAATGGTGAGGGAAATGAAGAGCGAGTGACCACACCTAGGGGGAGATCTACTGTTGTTAGGGGTTGGAGAGGAGACCTGATTCCCCAAGATGACTCCTTAATGGATGTGTATTTGATTAATGGAATGGAGCATCTCTTTAGAGCCCACTCTTCAATATGGGAAGCAGTCCCTAATCCAGTTACTGTCTATGAGTTACAAGATCCTGACTTTCCCACAATTATCACATATTTGGACAAAAACCAGAGAAGGTATTGGCCCCTAACAGATTCAGAGAGAGCCGGGTTGAAATATCAGAACATTCCAGTGTTTCCCCCAAGGGATCAAGCCACTACTTCACAAAACCCACATGGAACATCTCAGAATAATTCATTTCAACAGTCAGGACAAACACAACAAACTCAAATCCCGGTTAGACCACATGTGCAGTTTGCTACGCCTGCAAATAACCCTAACTATCGGCCTCAACCATCTGTTGACCCATGGAATGGAATTCCTGCCCTAGTTAGACCACCTGTAGCAAGAGGACCTGGTATCCCCATAGGAAGACCAGTTTTCCCTGTAATGCCTAGACTGCCGGAAGGAGGAAGAAGATTAAGGCCAATTCAAGTGGCCAAATGCATGAGAAATCACTATGATGGCTCTAGTGAACCTTACAATCATATAGCTGAATTCAAGCAAGTAATCAGAGCCGAACAAGTAGAAGATTTTTTGATCCAATATGAATCTTTTGGTCTAACTTTGACGGACACAGCTTTAGCTTGGTTCCAGCCATTAGATCCAAATGATTTTCAGAACATGGAACAAGTCTATCAAGAAATGATTGAAGAATTCACTAAGTCTGGAATTAAAAACAACTCGTCATCATTAATCCATAGCTTTAAGCAAGCTCCTACGGAATCAGTGAGATTGGAAGCAAGAAGATTCAAGCAGTATGTGGATAGATGCCCAGTGGAAGAGAGACCCACCCAAAACAAAATGGTGTCATTATTTTTTGAAGGATTATTGAATGGATCATTAAGATCTCTAGTGTATGTGAAGAGAGTTCAAACCTTGCAAGAATGCATGAAAGAATGTATTGACCTAGAGGACAATCTAGCGGAGGATCTAAAAATACCTCAAGGTAGTATGAAGAGTGAAGATTCAGCAAGCAGCACATCGAACCCTAAGAACAATGTTGAGGAAATAGCCGACCTAGTAGCAAAGAAGCTGAATGTCCAAGGACAGAGGAACTACCCCAACAACCCAATGAGAGTGCCCATGCTTAGAAGATGTATGCATTGTGGAGTTGATCATCCATCTCAGTTGTGCACTAGGGGAATAGTCCCACCACCTACCTATGCTTACAATAGACCACCCGTTCCAGGCCCTCTACAATATTGCAGCATAGAACAAAAATACACAAATCACAGTGCAGAAAATTGTCCCTACAATAGGCAATCAAGACCAAGACAACCTGTTATGAGACCTTATGGATACCCTCAGAGAGAACAAGGAGGTGAAGCCTTTAGGTATCCCACATATCAACAGCAGGCACCTGTACCACGGCCATATGCTTACCAAGGTTACAATCAACCACAACCGGTGTTAGGACAACAGCCACCCCATCCTCAGAATGTTGTCCCAGTGAAAATAGCTCAACCTGAAGAAAACCTAGAGAGAGCGATAGTCCCAGCCACACCATTGACTAGTAATGAACCATATGACTCATCTTATGACCATAGTCAAGGAAACTATCCCAGTTATGAGAGCTCTATGATAGAATATGGACAAATGTACGAACCATATGCCTATGGCATGGAAATGCCAGATAGTTCCTACGGATACGAGCAGGACTATGTGTCATTGATGTACACAGCCCCTAGGGCATCCATACCCCCCCGACCTATGAACAGACCGCCTGTACCTAGAGGACCATGTTATAGATGCGGAGGTGATCATTATATCAAAGAGTGTACACTGCCAAACCCACCACCACCACAGCGAGTCTGGGAAGGATACTGTAGTGATTGTGGTAAAGAACACCTTTTCAGAGATTGCCCCAAGAACCCCAACAAAGTTAACTCTAATGTACAGATTAACGTGATAAAAGTGATAGAATCATCAGGAAGCGATAAGGAGTACACAGTACCATTGAAAGCTATAACTAGAGCCAAAGCTAGAGAGACCCCAGACAAACTGAGGAAAATAATCAAAGCTACAGAGAGGTGAACACACCCACACCTCAGAGAGTTGAAGACTCCAAAGAGCCTGAGAAAAGTGTTGTAAGCAAACAGACACAAAGATGGAAGAACCGTAGAGATAGGATAAAGGAAAAGAAGTTACTACAGAAGAAGGAAAATGAGAAGAGCGAACAAAATCTACAAGAGGAACAGAAATTTGAAGAAGAAAATAAAAATGGAAAGTATAAAAAAGAAGAGGTAGGATCAGTTTTAGCAGATCCCATGCCTGAAGAATTAGCCATGTGGATTCAGGCGTACAAGGCACGAATAAGAGCAGGACCTACCATAGAACAACATGAAAGAGAATATCCTAGAGGTGACCTAGAGAAAGAGAGGATGGAGATCTGCAAAAAATTAATAGAAGTCGCTCAACAGACCTTAGAAAAACCTGCTTTTCCACTACCCAATACACGAATTTCCGAAAGAGAATTCCAAGAGTGTGTCATTGCTAGCCAGGAGGTTTGCCTAGAAGCAGCCACCCTTTTGATCACGAGAAACCCAAAGCAGGTAAGACACATAATGGAAATTATTGTGAGGATAAAAGGGAAGGTTCCATTGTCCCCGAAGTAGAAGGGGAATGGCCTAAAGATTTGTGGGCAAGAGTCCAAGAAGATAGATGGAAGAAAGTGGAAGGAATAGAACCACCCTTCGAGGAGCTAGAAGCAGAAGAGGGAATAGAGGATTCAATACCTGAGTTGAATTCTGAAGAAATATTACCAAATGATCCAAGTAACGAAGAAAATGATAGTGTAAAGGTTTTGCCAAATTACACCGAAGAGTACGAACATAATTCGGAACTATATTGCATTCCCTCAATGGGGAAAAAAGAACCTAACCCATCAGTCAAACCATCGGATATCATACATCTCAAAAAAGTAAAAGTCCCTTGTACCCTAACATTGGAAGAACTTTTGAAGATCAAACCACATTTGAAGGAGAAACTGACCGGTCAATTGGAGATCAAGACGGAAGAAAAAGAGATATGTGATGAAGTAAACACAGTAAAGATCCAAGTCGATAAGGTTGGAGATTTTAGTGAGGGAGATGAAGGAAATACTTGCCTTCCAATTACCTATAGGGGTTACACCACCAAAGCCATTTTAAATACAAGAGCTGGAGTAGGAATAGCAACTAAGGAAATCTGGGAGAAATGGGGAAAACTAGCTCTAAGACCAACACGCATGAAGATACAAATGGCAGATGGACACACTGAACGACCCTTGGGATTATTGGAACGAGTAGTTTTTACCACTTGCGGAGTTGAGTTCGAGCACACCTTAGCGATTTGTCAATTTGAAAGGCCTAGCAATTATGAAATGATACTTGGAAGACCTTTCATGAGACAATTAAAGGTAGTGCAAGATTGGGGAAAAGACGTAGTATACTTACAGCATGAAGGAACCACCACAAGAATAAATCTCCACACATACACATATCAAGATGTTCCCCCCTTACAATGGAATCAGATTCATAAGGAGGAAGATAATCAGTCGATTCATAGTATAGGTTCAAGTGATCAATCATGGATGAACGAAGACACTCATCTATGGATATGCCAAACTGCAAAAAAGGAGGAAGATAGGAGAAAAGGATGGCAGCAAAAGCAAGGAATCGCTAGATCTGTACAAGATCCAACCTATATGCCTCAAATATTATTAGATGAAGAATTTGAACCTCATGGTTGGATGGAGATTTTAGCTACTCTCGATGTGTGTGTAAAAGAAGAAGTGATAACCATGAATGAATGCATTGATGAGGAAGGATATGACGTTAGTCTATATGTGGTAGTCCTTCAGGAGGCTGAAGAAGGAGAAGTCATAGAAAAGGAATGGAAGGAAGACTATGAGAGCATTGAAATGGAGCAAGAACACATGGAAACAGAAAATGAAACTCAAGAAATAAGTGTCATAGCTAATGAAGTAAATCAAGAACCAACACAGGAAGAGGAGCTTGGATTAGAAAAAGCAAAAATTGATGAAGAAAACAAACTGCAAGACCAATTTGAAGTGCCCGCCCACTTCAAAAAATATGAAGTAGAAGAGAGAAGAATTGCTATTCAAATGCCAAAACGAGAAGCAAAGCCGGAAATAGCATATGACAACAAAGAGCAAACCAAGAAGATAGTAGTAACGTTAGAGGAAGGAGAGGAGCGATGTACTTTCATAGGACAGGATGTCTCAATGGAGGAAGAACAAGAGTTAATACGCCTCATAAGGGAATACCGGGATGTCTTTGCCTGGACCTATAAGGACTTGAAAGGAGTAGATCCATCTATATGTGCTCATAGAATCCCTATGACATCCGAAGCCAAACCTTCTAAACAAAGACCATACACATACAATGATGTGTACTCAGCAAAGATAAAGGAAGAGATAGATAAGTTGTTAGATGCTGGATTTATATATGAGATTGAACACACAGAATGGGTATCACCTTTGGTGGTTGTACCGAAAAAGAATGGTAAGTTAAGAGTATGCATAAATTTGAAAAAAGTAAATGCCGCTACCATAAGGGACAGTTACCCATTACCCATCACGGATCATCTTTTGGAGAGAGTGGAAGGGAAGGAAGTGTATAGTTTTTTGGACGGCTTTTCAGGATATAATCAGGTAGCCATTGCTCCTGAAGACCAACATAAAACAGCCTTTGCAACTGAATGGGGAGTGTACGCCTTTAGGGTTATGCCTTTCGGCCTAACTAATGCCCCAGCCACCTTCCAAAGATTGATGTGTCATGTATTCAAAGAGTTCCTGAGAAAGAGTATGGAGGTATACGTGGATGATTTATGTACTTATTCAGCTCTACGATCAGAGCATATCCCTGAACTAGAAAAGATCTTTGCCAAATGTCGACAATATAGAGTATGCCTCAACCCAGAAAAATGTGTCTTCATGGTTCGACAAGGAAAGATATTAGGACATATTGTCTCTAAAAATGGAATTTCAACTGATGAAGACAAAATCAAAGTAATTCTGGATTTACCGAGACCAAAGACTGCTAAAGAAGTACAAGCATTTATGGGACATTGTGGATACTACCGAAGATTTATACATATGTATGCCATAATTGCTAGACCTCTTTATGCATTATTGACTCAGTTTAACTGGACTGAAGAATGTGAAAAAGCCTTTAATGAATTAAAGAGTCGATTGAGTTCAGCCCCAATCCTTCGAGTACCTAATTGGAACAAACCATTTCACATTCACGTGGATGCTTCCAAGTTTGCCATTGGTTGCATCTTAGCTCAACCTGCAGATACGGGAAAGTTAGACCACCCTATAGCCTATGCCAGTAGACAATTAAATCAAGCGGAGCGCAATTATACAACAACCGAAAGAGAAGGCCTAGGGATGGTGTATGCAGTAAAGAAGTTCCGACATTACCTTTTGGCAAACAAATTCAAATTCTTCATTGATCATCAAGCCCTACTGTACTTAGTCAATAAGCCTTGTAATACAGGACGACTAGTACGATGGTTTCTATTGTTGATGGAATTTGATTTTGAAGTAGTAGTCAAGAAAGGAAATACCCACATAAGAGCGGATCACCTATCAAGGATGACACATGGGGAGCCACCCATAGGAGTACCCGATGACCTGCCAGATACATACCTTTTTAATCTCGAGGTATGTCCCCAATGGGCAGAAAAGTTGATCCCTATACTCACGCATGGACGTAAAGACGGGATCACACCAAACCGAACTCAAGACCTATGGAAGACTAAAAACCTTCATATCATTGCTGGAAGTTTGTATCATCAAGACTCAAGTGGATTACTCATGAGATGTGTAGAAGAAGAGGAACAAGAAATGTGGCTTCAAAAAGCACATGTAAATCAATGGAAAACTCATCTAAATGTGAACAGAACATGGCAAACACTAAGGAGATTGGGTATATATTGGCCAACCATGCAGAGGGATGCGCACAACTATGTATCAGCCTGCCCAACCTGTCAAGAACGGAATCCAGAAGAGAACTCCACTCTATGCTACTCCACTCTATAGCACCAAGATGGAGCATGCCTCTGGTGAAGTTCTTAAAGACCCAAGAGTACCCAGAAGGAGCCACTCTAGCAAGAAAACGAGCACTTCTAGAACAAACTAAGGACTATGCTCTTATAGGAAAACAACTCTTCAAACGAGGAAGAGATAATCATTTGCGAATGTGCATTCATGAAGATGAGTATCTTGTTGTTTTAGAGATGGCACATACATGAGCTGCAGGAGGACATTTTTTTGCAGATAAGACAACAAAAATGATTCTCTTTGCTGGTATGTGGTGGCCAACTCTACATCAGGATGCAGCCACATATGTTCAATGATGTGATACATGTCAACAAAGAAATATTCAATTAGAAGGGATGAAATGCCACTAAAACCCATGATGAGTGCTAGCTTTTACTAAATGGGGAATAGACTTCATAAGACCTATTAGCCCACCAGCTAAAGGATCCCATGCCGAATACATAATTGTAGCCACGGACTATCTTACCAAATGGGTTGAAGCTAAAGCAACAAAAAAAATGACACAAGAACTACGACCAAGTTTCTCTTCGAGAACGATAGAAATTGTGAGTGATAGAGGTACACACTTTGTGAATGAATTTATAGAAGCCTTACTGAATGAATTCTTGGTAATTCATAAGAAATCAGCCCCTTATCACCCACAAGCCAATGGACAAGCCGAAAGTTCCAATAAAATCTTATGCACAGTTCTCACAAAAATTGTGAACAATGGTAGATCTGATTGGGATAAACAATTACATCATGCTTTATGGCCATTCAGAGTAGCCTACAAAACCGCCATAGGCACTACTCCTTTTAACTTAGTGTATGGACAGAATGCTATTTTACCAATTGATTTCTTAATACCCACTCTCAGAGTAGCAACAACTTATGAGTGGACGGGACATGAACTCTCAGCTCAATTGGATCAAATAGAGAAGCTTCATGAAACTAGGTTACAAGCAGTAGCAGGGATTTATGCTGCTAAAAGGCGACAGAAGGCATATTTTGATGCTCATATTAAATACAAAAATTTGAAGGAAGGAGATTTAGTGTTGGTTTATACTTTGAAACAACACGCTAAGAAGTTGCAGAAGAGAGGATATGGCCCGTTGATCATCAATCGTATATCCACGAGTGGAGCCATGAGCTTAGCAACTCTAGATGGAGAAGTACTACCAAACTATATCAGTGGGTGTCGAGTGAAAAAATATCTAGAACCATTGACTGAAGAAACAATGTCACGATTAATCAAGGGCAAGAATAGATGCATCGAGGAGGAAAGGATACGAGAAGAATCGAGACAAGAAGCACTAGAACGAATCAAGAAACGAAAAGAGTGGATGAGAGAGAGATGAGAGATATCGACTAAGAGAAGAACTCATCCCAATGGCTAATTTTAGAGCCACTGAAAACCTAGGTCAACAGAGGGCACAACCATATTTGAATGTGGGAGCAGGAAAAAAGGAATACCACTTAGTGGATGCTCTCATTGACACAGGAGCCGCCATAAGTTGTATCAAACTTTCATTTACTTAAAAACTCAAGGAGGAATTACGTCCATCAAAGGCACAATTGATAGGAATAGGGGGAACAATTACTCAATGTATGGGGGAAATAACCTTACCTCTACACTTAGGAAACAACACAATGGAACAGAAGCTTTTAGTATGTCACGATCAGGATTTATTGGAAGAGCTGGTGTTAGATCAAGACTGGATATATGAATATGAGGTGACTATTCAATTGGCCTTAGGATACATCTCAGCCAAGATAGGACATCGTGAAGTATTCAGCATGCTAGACGAACGACCAATCAAAGCCGCAAGTATAGAGCCGAAAACTCATCCAAATGAATAGAGTGATGAATGCATATTCACTAGCACTATGGATACCCCTTCAGCTAGTACTTCATGTAAAAACACACCGAATTCTACTTGCACACCATCCTCTAATCTAGGGAGTCACAAGAGTGTCATTCTATTGGAAAACAACCTTAGCAAAGAACCAAGCACAAGCGAGACTAGTTCTCCAGGCAGTCATAAGTCGGCACCTATTCGAACATACCCCATTCCTTACACTCGACAAGCGTGGATAAGGAAGGATCAGGTAGCTACATATCTTCTACAACAGAAACATCAGCAACATCAGAACAATCCATTGAAAGAGGAGACAAATTACTTTGGACACCGATGTCCCCAACAAATTGCTAGAATATGGGTTCCAAAGAAGATAATAGCCGTCCAGTCAGACCAAACTCAAATATGGATTCCCAAGTCATGTACTCAAAGGGAAATCACCAGAAAGGAGGAACCATTGCATAAGGAGAATCGGGATGGTCTGAAGACAAGACAACCAAAGATGAACTGCTACAGGACAGAGCTGGAGTCTACATACAATTCACTTGTCATTCCAAGATTCAAAAAGCAGACAAAGAAGAAGCACCAGATGAGAAGCATCACAATCACCAGGAGGGTTGGGAACACGATTTCTCCCAACAAAATAAAGCAGATTTGGATGCCGAAAGACAAAGCAAGCTGTATACATCTGCCAAATAATTCGAGTTGCACGCATTTAGAGTTACCAGAATCCAAAGTATGCATGATAGGGCCACATTACAAGGCCACGCATTCGGCACAATATTCTTCTATTTCAGGATAGTGAAGCACATTTCCCTCTTGGGAAATAGGAGAGCACTTGTACATAATTTAAAGAAAATTACTAAAAAAATTAATAATCGCTTCGGCTATGAACTCACTTTTCTGTTTTTCTTTCAGACAAAAACATAAAAATACCTAAAAATATGAAAAATCCCAGGTATTACCTTTCTCACACCCACGGGGAAGGGACGACACCATTCACTCGGAGCAATGTCAATCTTATGAAAGACAAATGAAGGAGGATTTCTGATACTATATGGCCACTAATTCATACTCTATATTGAGTGCAGATGGCATCCACTAATTCCGAAGCGAATCAAGAGGAAGAGGTTCAACTTCTTCCACTAGAATCTATAACAAAAGCTAGAGGCCATTGGTTTCTGGATGACCACCCGATGTCGGACCTCATTTTTATGGCTACCATCAAGATTATGGACAGGGATCACTACTTCCCTATTATGTCACAAGACTGCAAGACTATCATACAAGGATTACCTCGCATGGTGGATGTCTGGACACAAGCAGGAATAGAGGCATTTCTAAAACTGCCTATTTATTTGCCAGATTTTCAAAGATGCACGCAAGTGATGAACACACTTCAGCCTGCAGCGAATAGGATATCAGTTCCTGAGACATGAGTATTGGACAAAGTGGGTACCTGGAAAACCATTCAATTCACTCATGAGTTAATCAACAAAGCTTTCGGATGGAATCAAGAAGGAATCACCAATGTCAAGGAGGAATGTCATGATCCAAAAAAGAGATCCTTTTTGGATATCAACAGAATGGATATTGAAGATGTTGTCCGCTTAGTGCATCAGCACTTTTGTTTTCCTAGTATGCATAGATACGCAGCACCTCAAAAGATTGTCGTACAACTATTATCACATGCTATGAGGCAAGTCGGTAATAAAGTAAACATGACGCCTTATGTTCAAGATCGATTGTTTGAAGCCAAGAAGAAGTGGGGCTAGAAACAGTTTCTTAATGGCAGTTCAGCTTTGACCTTACTCATCTATGAAGCACTTGATATGAAAAACTGCTTACGTGAGATGCCAACCTCAGAGGGGTTAGCCCAATATGCCAAGTCCGCTACGGTTCCCAAGAAAAAGAAAGCAGCTATCGCTGTTGAAGAAGTAGGAACCAGTTCACAGAAACCCATGAGGGGTACAAAGCGCCTCAGAGAGGAAGAAGCCCAAGCTACACCTCAATCAAAGAGGACACATACTTTGCCGAAGATTCCTGTAGCCCAAATACCAATCACCAAGAGAGACCTCTCCGCAGCCCTAGAAGAGACACATCAGTACATGCAAGGGCAAGTGAATCTAAATGTTCAAGGTCATCACTACAAACAAGCAAGTCAAAAAAAGCAACAACGGAGTAAAGAAAAGACCCCAGAACAAGCCGCCAGATACAAAGCACTGGGCTTAGAAGATTCAAGCTCCAATGAAGAATCTAGTCCTAAAAAAGATACTTTGGACACCGACATAAGGACTGAAACTAACGAGGAAGAATGGACAGACATTAATCAAGTCGAAGTCACGCCAGACAACCAAAAGGGACAAACCAAGAGCCAAGAGCCCAAGGAACCAAATCATGTCATTCAATTGAATGATACAACAAAGATTAGTATCAAAGAAGCTACCATATCGAATAAAGAAGTAATGCCACGTGTCAAGGAAGAAATGCAAACTCCAGTAAACACAGATTCAGACCTACACAAAAATGGAGAGCAAATTGTAATTGAAGTACCGGATAACACTCCTCAAGGCAAAATCAACCACATGGAGGCTGAGCCAAGGATACAACTACACATTAGGCAGCCCCATGACACTACATTACACATAGCACAAGGAAAAGATGTGACAACAGGAGCAGAACCGAGTATTCCTAAAACATGGTTAAATGTGGATGTCACACAATTAAAGCCTGTGGTCAAGCAGATGATACAAACGGCCATGGATACACAGCAACAGATGATGGATACAGATGCAGACTACGACAAAGCCATGAGGGAAAAGAATCAGTTCCAAATTATGAGTGAACAACTATCCGCACAATTAATCCAGGCACAAAAAGATATTGTTGTCAAAGAAACGGTGTTACTTGAGGTAAAAACACAATGCGACACATTGATGACCCAACATCGTCAACTCCAGGCACAATTAATGGACTTACAAAGATTACATGAAGCCAGCGAGGCCGACAAAGAGCGCATAAAAGCTAGAAGTCATCTGCTTGAAACACAACTGAAGGTATACATGGAGGAGAATGACACTTTACGAAATAGAAATAAAGAACTGATGAAGTCATTGTTATATGATCAACCCATCAAAAAACAAGAGACAACGGATCTTGATCAGGGAGAATTAAAAGCTCAAATCGAGAAATATGCATATTTGCTGAAATAAGAGCAAGAATTGAGAGAAGAATGGAACGTAAGTACATTCAAGAAACAAATGAGCTAAAAAAGTAGTTGAATACAGCCCTTGGAAAACTTGCAGCAAGCTACAGTGAAAATATGGATCATGTAGCAGAAATTGGCAATGAGCTGCTTGCAGCAAAAGAAGCACTCAGAGCAGCCATGCAAGAAAGTAAAGAGAAGACTGAACGTATCCAAGTAAAGCAGAAAGCACCAATCGGGACAGCAGTAGAGCCAACAAAAGAGAATCCTACTCACGAGGTAGAGGTACGTCCTCTATCTCCCCCGATTTATAATTCTCCAATACACGAGCAGATGGCGGACATACATGATGATCATCCAATGCCATACACTGCAGAAATAGGTCAGAAGGAACGGGCACTATTGGTGTCCCAGTTGATAGAAAATTTTGAAAATGAAGTCATCAAAGTCATGAAGGAAGCGAAGATCAAGGGTAAAGACTTGGACATGATTATGAAGCCTTTCAACATTCCCTACGGACTGATGAAAGAGAAAACAAGACAATATATAAAGAAGATTACACAGAAAAATCCAGATGAGCAGCTAAACTTCAAACATGACACATTCGCTTACACTCAAGAAGAATTTGAAGCTGCACAACCTGTTTGGAGAAGGAAATTTTTGGAAAGAAATCCTACACTACGGGTGCATTGGCAAGTAGCACCATATTTACTACAGGTAAATCCTTCTTTTTGCCCAACCCCACGTGGCAGAGACGCACGCGAATTTTTGGATATGCAAAAGACCGGTGTAATCAATAAACAGTGGCTAAACTACCCGCTTCTTCCAAGTCCACCACATAATTATTTACCTACAGAAGATTACATGGTAAAGAGAATCGAATTTTGGCTGCAGACCTATGCTACCGTACCAGATTTAACTATCAAGCTGACAAATAAAATCATCAGTATGATACTTACAGTATTGAAGGTCTTCAAGCATGCGGCATATACATTTCTGAACTTTATTGGAATTAACCAGGGAACAGATATCCTTATTTTTTATCTGTCCGTCATGCCTAGCTGACCTACAATAATGGCTTATTACTCTAGACTCATGTTTTTGCCAAGTACCTATATGCAAACTTTCGAAGAAGTGTTTTTTACAGGGTTTTTTTGAAATAGTTCAGAAATCTTTTTGAAGATGTCACCTAACTTAAATGCAAGATTAGTGGCATATGAACTTAGTTTTTTTGCTGATCATAGACAACCACCTAATGATGGAGTAAAAGCTGAACAGTGAAAACAACTAATGATCCGTGACGCCAATTTTCTTAATGAAACAGAGCAGAAAGTGTATAGAACATACTCCCGTCGACTTCCAAAGCCTGTCTAGGACGACAGAGTTCTAGAGGGGGGCAGTGTTCAGGGAGAATCAAACAAAAAGAAGAAAAGAAGAAGACGACGAAAGAAGCTTCACTAAAAATGTAATATTTGAAGACATATCTCTGCAAGAAGCCCCGCAGGGGCGCAACACCCATCTCTGCACAGAGCCCCGCAGGGGCACGCATCAAGGAAAAGCACGTAAGTGGAAGGAGGGACCAGGGCCAGGAAAGTATCCATGAAGAAGTGCAAGACAATAGTTGGCAGGTACTAATCCTTCCGCTGACAGCGTGCGGTGAAAAGAAAGTAAGCAGGCTCAAAGCAATACAACAGGGTCACATGTTTGCAACCAGGACAAATCAGAGTACCACAAGCAAGACATAGGTCATTGGTGGCGTGCGTGGCAACCCAACTGAATACAGCACCCCAGATATGTGACATACGGAATACCAAGGGGCAAAACAAAAGCAAAGTACATAGATCGGATAAAATAACAAATTCGCTGATGGTCCTTATTGCTTCTCCGACCACTGGGAGCGTGTATTCAGACCTCTTAAAGTAAGCCGAAGACAGAAGCAAAGGACAAACCTTGGATAAGATAACCAATTGTCTGACGGTCCTTATTGCTTCTTCGACCACTGGATGCGTACACTCAAAAGACTTAAACAAGCAGCCAATGAGAAGATAAAGCCTGTCAAGGGACGACAGAGACAAAGAGGGGGAGAGTGTTGCAGAGCAAAGAAAGCACAAGGCAGAGAAAAAGAAGGGCCCCAAAGTTTTTCCGCTTTGGACACCTTATTTTTGTATTATAACCATTCTTGTAATATATTTTCCGATGTAAATGCATTAGAGAAGTCCTCTAGATGCATCTCCACAGAAGATTAGAAGCTTACCCATGTAAATTAGTAGGAAATTAGTCTTTTAGTGAATAAAGTGCCGGTCTCTTGTGTGAAAGGACCATTTTTAGGGCACAAGTATATAAGTCAATTTGTGACTCTTTGTAAAGACTTTTTGCCATTGTGAGAATCAAGAGCACAGAAATTCGAATTTGTGTCTTCTCCTCTCTGTATCTTCTTCTTAGTGAGCTTGTATGCTTGTGTATTGCTTGGAAAGAGTGTTAGGAAGTGTTGTCTATCCATGAAAGCTTTTGTTTGTTGTAGTTAAGGTGTGTGTGAAGTGTAGGAAGTTTATTCCTACGACTTAGTATTTTGCTCATAACTTGAAATAGGAGTGTCAGAATTGAGTGAAATGACTGCCATTGGATGCGTCTTCTTGAGAGCTTCGAAACGCATATGCTATTTGCTATATTTGGAGTTCGGAGCTGAGAAAAAAGCTCAATTTACTGTTGACTGCTGTTCCAAGTATCGTGACACCATGACTGACAATTGAAGCTTGTTTGGATTAGTCTTTGCCTTGTTTGCACTCTTTGAGTAACTCATTTGCATTGATCGTCATTTGAATGCATGTCTTCATACACTCGGCTAGGTTTGTATTCTCATCGGATTGATAATTAAAGCGTGAATCCCCACTATATGCACTTGAGGGGGATTGAGGTATAGTCTCTTTCTCCACAAGTCCCTAAGTTGGTTCTTAGGTACACAATGTGTGACCATTGGTAATAGATGATCTTTATGAGCCTAGCCATTAGGTTAGATAGGACATAAACTTTTGGGCCATTGGGTTTCCATTCAAGGCAAAATAAAGGCCTTGTGATGCTGCATAATTTCCCCATATAACCTTAATGTGGGGACTGCAGAGGGGGGCTTGTCCCCTTTTGCTGGGTCTAAGGGCCCTAGCCCTCCCAGCCCATAGGGTTGAGACAATAGGACTTCTGATTGTGGAGATATTATTGGATTGTATATTTGTCAACTATTTTGTATCTCCCAACTATGTTTATCTATACTGACTCCCCTTATAAAAGCTATATAAGCATGGCCCAGGTTGAGCTTTACAGAGCATTGTGCACTAGTAAGCCCTTCATCTAGAGTCTATGTAGATCGCCATCTAAGGTCCACATTGGGAGTGCATGGGTGGACAACACCACAATTTAAAGTCATATTGTATAATAATTTTGTACCACCTGACAAGAGGTCTAGAGCACTAGACACTTTGTTTTTCATTAGTTAGAAAAGTCAAACCATTCAGGATTATGCGAATAAGAATAGGGATCTACATTTTAAGTACCTGACTCTATTCCAAAGTTTCTCCAAGTTCACAAGTTCTTCTTAGTATTTAGAGAAACTACCCGACCCCTAGTTAGAAAGGAGAGGTTTCACTCTTTGGCATAGGCCATAGAGATGGCTCTAGTCTATGAGGACGACCACATGGACATAGGCTCCAAGGGCTAGAGATCGTCATGGACTAAGATGAGTCGACCCTTTTTCGCTTTCCACTCCTATCTTGACCAATGCAAAGCCTTAGAAAGAGGCTAAGCAAGTGCACATGATAAAGACAATTTCAGGAGCAAAGAGAAAGTTTTTTGCTCTAGTTGAGAGGGCTTATAACAAGTCCATCCTTACCCCTGAGTAGAAAGAGAAGGCAATGAAAGAAGAATTATGCTATTGATGTTTATGACAACACTGCTTTAAGGGTTGTCCTAAGAAGAAAAAGATAGCAACGACCATAATCATAAATCCGACATAGGCAGGTAGTGATGCAAATGAGGATTTTGGTGATTCCCCATCTCAGATATCATCTCCTATAGTGGCCATGATAGTCAAGAAGAAGGTTTCTTTTGTACTAGATGTTGTGCTTTTGCTAGTGGCACATAATGTTATGAGAGGAGTCATGGCACGACAACCTATCAAGGTCTTCTTTGACACTAAGTCTACGCATAATGTCATTAGCTCCTAAATAGTCAAAACGTTACACTTAGACATTATGCAATCAGAGTATGCCTACACAGTGGAGTTAGCGGATGGGAAGGATACTAAGACATGGAACTGACAAGTAGTAGGTCTACCCATCCAGATCGAGTCTTACAAGAAAAGATTGGATTTTGAGATAGCACGATTGACTCATTTTGATGTAGTCCTAAGTAAAAAGTGACATGCTAGGAAACAACTAGTCCTAGATTTTGCTTCACATGTTTATCGGTTTGAGCATGAGAGGAGGTGATTATTGATCCGTTGAGAGCGAGAATTCCAAGAGACACGATCGGTGACCATAACCAAGTTTCTCAAGATTGATTGTAAGTTTATTTATTTTCTTTATTTTGTGTATTCATCTTGTGTAGTGATTTGATTCTTGCAGTCAAGGAAACTCTAGTTGGAATGCTCAAGTACTTTCAGATAAAGTAAGAGTAGAATTCCAAGAGTTATTTTTAAAGAATTACCTTTGGGTTTACCTTCTTGTAAGAATATTAAGCATAGAATCCAATTGGTATCAGGAGAGAGACTAATCATTTGACTACTATTTTAAGTGAGCTTGCTGGAGAGGAATGAAGTCCGCAAGGTCATGGACGAGTATTTGCAGAAAGGGTTGATTAGACCCACATATTTGACCTTTGTAGCACTAGTTCCTCTAGTGAAGAAGAAAGATGGATCTTATAGGATGTGCATCAACTACAAAGCACTCAATAAGATTACCATCAAGCATAGATATCCCATGCCCAGGATAGATGATCTCCTTGATGCTCTAGGTAGAGTAGTTGTATATAGTAAGATATATTGGAAAAGTGGCTATCACCAAATTAGAGTAAAAGAACAAGATGTATATAAGACAACTTTCATGATCCGTTTTGGGCATTATGAGTATTTAGTTATGCCATTTGGTTTGCATAATGAAACTGCTACTTTCATGATATTAATGAATGATATTTTATGACCGTTCATTGAAAAGTTTGTTATGGATTTTGTTGATGAATTGTTAATGTATAGTAGGTGTGTATATGATGATGAAATTCATTTAAGAATAGTGTTAAAAGAAAATCAATTGTTTGTAAATATAGATAAGACTAAGTTGTTTCTTCTAAAGATAGAGTATTTAGGGCATGTGGTGTTAGCCGATGGGGTTTAAATGGATCCCAAGAAGATCTCAATTATTTTAGATTGGCCTAATCTTCAAGATGAGGGAAAGTTACGATCATTTCTAGGATTTTTTGCTTTCTAACAAAAATTCATTTCACCTTATTCATCGATAGTGATGCCTATGACGAACTTGCTTCAAGGTAAAGTACCATTTTCATGGAAGCAAGAGCAACAACAAAGTTTTGATACCTTGAAGCAAGTTGTTTCAAAGGCTGCAATACTCAAATTGGTAGATCCACAAGAACCATTTGAGCTGGAGACAGATGCTCATGGCATAGCCATAGGAGCAAACTTGATCCAAGATGGCATGCCAATAGCTTTTGAAAGAAAAATGTTGAGTATTGCACAATGCAATTGGCCAATGCATGAACAGGAGTTGTATGCACTGGTGCATGCTCTTAAAGTCTAGAGATAGGTGCAGACTTTAAGGTGTACACAAATCACCATACAATCAAGTACTTTTATAGTCAACCAGACCTTCAAGGCAGACAAGCTTGTCGGGCTGAGCTCATTCAGGAGTTTCACATAGAAATCCTGTATAGAAGAGGCAATGAGAATGTTGTGGCTGATGCATTATCATGGATAGTGTATCAAATGAGCTTTTTAGAAAGCTCATTGCTTGAAGATATGAAAGAAGCACAGGTGGAAGATCTACATTTTTTACATACCATTAGAGCCATCAATTATGAATCTATTATAGGAGATGAGGGAGTTCTAGCTTTTTTATCCCCTAGTAAAGCAAACAAGTCAAGTCCCTATTCCAATTTCTCAATGGAGAATGGAATAGTTAAATGGAAAGGAAAGGTTTGCGTACTAAATTCTTGGGATTTGAGAAGAAAAGTCATGCATGATAACCATGATGTTCCTTTTGCAAGGCATCCTAGTGTTGACAAGACCATTCAGCTTGTCATAAGAACATTTTGGTGGCCTAGATTAGCTAGAGATGTCCACACATATGTTCAACAATGCTTTATGTGTCAGGTCAACAAAGCAAAAAGGGTTAAGAAACAAGGTCTTTTACATCCTTTAAAGATTCTAGAGCACAAGTGAGACAGTGTATCCATGGACTTCATAATAGGATTATCATGGACCCAAAGGAAGTGGGATACTATCCTAGTGGTGATAGAAAGTTTGAACAAGATGGCTCATTTCATACCCATGCAGGAGAGGATAGAAGCTCCATAAGTAGCAAATTTTATCCAACATGTCTTCAGATTGCATGGGTTTTCAACATCCATAGTTTCAGATAGAGATGTTAGATTCACAGGAAACTTTTGGAAGTTTGTATTTGACAAACTTAAAGTATCATTGAAAATGCATAGTGGTGACCATCCACAGACGGATGGCCAAAACGGAGAGGGTCAACCAGATTCTTTAGGACATGTTGAGAGCATATGTGTCTCAGAGGCAGACAGATTGGGATAGTTAATTGCCTTTAGTAGAGTTTTCTTACAATAATAGACCTCATAAAGTGAGAGAAATATCTCCTTTTGAGATGAATTATGGCATGAATCCCACTATGCCTAGTACCATAGGAATGCCATAGAAATGTCCTATTGCTTCATAGTTCTTGGCGAACCTACAATCAAATTTAGAAATAGCTAAAGCCAAGATGCAGCGAGCATTTGATAGGGCAAAGGAATATGCTGAGAGGAAGAGATCTCCTAGAGTCTTTGAGGAAGGAGATATAGTTTTTCTTCAAGTGCCAACTAGACCTACTTCACTATCCACAAGGAAGTGTACTAAGCTTTCACCAAGGTTTTGTGGACTTTGGAAGATAATTAAGAAGCTTAGTGATGTTGCATACTAATTAGAGTTTCCTCCAGATTGTAGAGTCCATCCAATATTTCATGTCAGTAAACTTAGAAAGTATATTTTCGAGGAGGATAATCTAATAGAGGGTATTGTTTCTTTGCAAGGAAGTGATAGCACATATCATTCTCTAGACAAGATACTAGATCGGAGATAGGAATGATTGAGAAGTCATGTCATCCAGATTATCTAGTAGCCTAGAGAGGATTACCACTTATAGATTCTACTTGGGAATCAGAAGCTTTGGTTTGCAAGTACTTTCCCTCATTAATCATTGAGGACAATGGTATTTAGAAGGGGGAGAGAGTGTTAGACATTGGACTACAAAGACCATTCCATGTGTGTGTGGGACAAGGGCTAGCCATAGCCAAGGTCCCTAGCTTGGGGGATACTCTAAGGTAATGAATGGTATGGGGATGATTGTTGCATTGTGGCCACATATCAGCACTAGAACATTCGAGAGCATTACTATTTCAAATGCAAGGGGATATAATGGATGGGAGGAGAGTGGCACACACATCATTCATGAGTCTTTAGAAACAAGCCTTGAGAGAGTTTTTAGGAGTTCCTAACAAGGAAATGCACATACATATACACACAAGGCAAGACAAAGAGTGGAACGATGGAATCTTCTATGCATAACCTCAAGAGATGTTTACAGTGCTCAAATGAAAGCTCATTCTCTAACTTTCCCAGCTCAAAAATGAACTCACTAGCTCTCTTTATAGTTTTTGACTAGCTAGTGGCCTTTTTCAAACCTAGTGTTTGGCCTAGTTGAAAATAGGTTCCTATGCTAATTTGATGGCTCAAATGAGCTCCAAAAATTATGAAATTCAAATCATAAGCTCTAGTAGTACTCCTCAAGCTCAAGCACTCCTCGACTTGCACAAAATGGAGTAGGAAGTATAAGAAATGTTTATATATAATGAGTGTAGTGATGAAAATCATTATTTCATAAAAATAAAATCTCGAAATTTTGTTGAGGCCTTATTCCTTGTCTGATGTCCTCTGACTTCCTTGTCTATTCAAGCCTGTATCTGAGCTTTGCCTGCCTCTTTGGCACTCTTCCCTCATGCTCCTTTGTCTGCTTTGACCACTATTACTTCAGCCACTAACATATGCACAGACATAAACTGGAAATGTCTACAAAACATGCTACTTGGTCTACACTCTCACACACACCTATGCAGAAATACGATAGGATAACAAAAAAACACAACTAAGAGAAATAAAAACTAGTCACTGCATACATAGGCAATGAAATATCCTAACCAAAACTGGGGATGGAAGCAAGTAGGGGGTTTGTTTGAGATAGGGGCTCGCTTACTGGGCTCTAACACTCTAAGCACACTCTAATACACATAGGAAACACATGGGATCACACAAAAACTCGTGATCCAAGCCTAATATATACAAAGCAAGTAGGCTCCTATAATTTAGAAACTACTTTTTGTAAAATTGCTCCCCTAAATTGGAGGACTTAATTGGAATGATTTGGGGAGTAGTTGAATGCTTCCTTTTGGTGAAATCGCATGACTCAAGGCCTTCATACATTCTTCCACTTGTACAAATTACGTTCCCCACTAATTTGTACTTTGAAGCTTGACTTTTAATGGTTTTGCACAACACTTGTGATTATCACATTGTGCATTGCATAAGAGGATTATTGACCACACAAGAAGAAGATACCCTAGCCATGTCAACATAAGAAATCCTTTCAACTTATGATTGTGAGCTTGTTCTCTATGCAAGACCTTGATGTAAACCTTCATTGCATAGTTGAGAAGGGTTGATCCACCATGTTGCATAGAAAGACCATTGCATAGAAGACCATTAAGTAAAGCTTCATGTAGAGCCATCCCTTGCCCTTGTGGAGGGGCAAAAAATGAAAGAGTCTAACAAGACCAACCACCCAAATAGAATGAGGGGGGATTGTGCACACGATGAATGCACATCCAAAAACATCCAACCAAAAAGGAGAGGAGCAAGGTTAATGAGGAGTTAGGATTCGAGTCAAAATGCAAAGTTCTCTCTATGTGCTTGATTTCAATGCAGACTATAGTAAGCAAGGGTTGAGAAATGTCCTTATCCATTTTTAAAACATAAATGTTTACTAAAAAATTAAAAGTTGTATTAAATAAATAGAAATGCAAGAATCAAGGATGCCAATATGTTACCTGAATGTTGATTTTTTATTCTAGCAAGTAGGGCCTAAATTTGATAGGTATTTTGGCTGTTAAGGTCCATTTTATTTGGTAAAAAACAGATATTAGAAAAAAAATGGAGGTTTGGCAAGTGCCTACTCCTAGAGCTCTAGAGCTTTAACTTTGAAAGAACAATTGTACAAATGGATGGGCATAGTACCCCCGAAACCCTCGTACCCCACAAAGCAAAAGTTCGACAAGATAACAACTGATTTCAATTGGTTTAAACTGGTCAAATCCATTACATGTCCAATCCAGGGATTAAATTCTAGACATGTGCCTCAAGAGACCAAGGACTCAACCACTAGAACAATAAGATGTAGACAAAACATATATTTTTTCAAACTTTTTGTCAAATGATAAGTTAATACATTTATATGTATAATAGATGTATATGCCCTCTACTCACATATCAGCATTTCTCATATGAGCGGTAGAAGTAACATTTTACCTTTTCTCACTATTTGCTCAAAAAAATCATTTTACATGTTGTATGACCATTGACATTTCGTGTTGCCCACCAAATTTAGGACCTAGCTGCTGTCCCACTAGCCATTGGCCAGTCCTTGTCCGAGCTGAATAAAGACAAGAAAAACATCATTGTAAGCTTTTCAGAACAGAAAAGCTGAAAGGGCTTGATGGCAGCAGTCGTGACTCGTCGCTCGTCACAGCGATCATCCCACGCTGCAAGTTGCGCACTAATCAGGGAGATAGCTGCATCATCATCTGACTTCATCAGAGCGATGGTCTTGACTCTTGAGAAGACCGAGCGATGGCCTTGAGCAGACCAGAGAGTAGGTACTAGGTACACCGTACTAGGCATCAGTGGGGATTGGGGTCCGCGACTCCGCGGCTGCGGCCATTGGAGAAGGAGATAAGTTATAACCAAGAAGATGATGCGGGGCCATGTCATCATAATAGCTACATGAGAGTTTGGACAATGGACAGGCTGGATCTAAGTAGGGGTTGAGAATCGAGAGTCGAGACTCAAACATGTCTATTGCACTGCCTGATTTTTCTTCCCCAATGGTTCCTGAATCCTGATCCTGAACCTGTGGGCTGTGATCACAACTTATTCACAAGGATTCATCTAGTATTCCAGAATCCAGTGTATCAAGGATCGTCGGGTCGGGAGTTACGTACATGTACACATCAAAACCCTCACATCTCGCACCTGGCCTACCTCCCGATTTTTGTGTTTTTACGTTCTCCTTCTGCGCGCGCAATTTTGTAGTTGACAGACATGGAGCTCTCATGTACTTGCACCTGGTACGTCACCCTATTCAAATTTCTGAAATGCTATAGCTGTACCTTTTCTGCAGGAGAGCTTCCAAAAGAGCCGGGTTCAACTTTCCACGATCGTAGTGCCCTATTCCCCGATTCTCAATATGCAGACCTCTGCATGATCTCGTGTGACAGAACGTCTAACAAACCTGCTTCAACCCTTTTCCTTTTGTCAAGTCCTGACTCCTCATCCTTTCCCTATCTTTTTATTTGTCGAAATAACTGCTGTTAAGTTCAGCAGCGTGTCGCAAAGCTTTTCAAGATACTTGGAAATTGTAACTTCTAAATAGCATGAATGCCTCGAGGTTTCTCTGTTCTCCGAGTGACGTCCTTTGGTATCACTTCACATGGTCTCAAAGTGCAGTGAACAAGGGGAACTCTGCTAAAATTGCTCCCCTTTGTCCAAGTATCGCTAGCCAGACAGAGGTGGAAAATCCCGCTTCTCAATCGGCGCTTTCAGTCACAGCATGCCTCGACCAGGGCCAAGACCTTACGAGTGCGTTCGCCGTTCTTGGCATAGTGATACTCATCAACCTCTGAGAGGCACTCTCATTCAAGAAATCTTTCGGTAGGATCCTCACAGGTGTAGTTCTACGTATCATTCACTGCTGTTTATTTCTTCCCATAGTTCATTTTTGATGGTCTTGTGCAGAGTGGTGATTGAAATACATAGCACTTCTACCCGACGAAAGAAAGAATGGCAAGAAAAGCTTCCTATCGTAGTGTTACGAGCAGAGGAGATTTTGTATTCCAAAGCCAATTCAGAGGTACATTGCGCTTCATGTGTTCTTATATCGTCATGTGGTGAAAGCATGGTATCAATCGCTTTTGGCGGTTTTAGAGGGACTATGCGGATGTAGAAACACTCAAAAGCAGGCTGAATGATGCAGTCAATACCATGATACGTAGAGAGGATAGCGAGGAGGAAGGAGTGTACCTTGTTCCGTGTGTAGAAGGTTATTTAACATTTCTCATTTGTTCAAGGTCCGATTGAAGACGGTGAAGGGACTACAATGATTCGTGTACTGTTCTCTCTTTTGCAGCGGCACTTTCACTTGGATGCACGCCGAAGAAGGGCCCGCGGGGACAGCGACATGGGAGCTCTAGGCATCCGTCGAATGCATCAGGCTGGGTTCCTTCTGTTGTTGCTCCTGTCGTCAACGGAGACTACTGCGTAGGAACAATAAGTATAGTTCCTCCAGAGAATGAAAACCAAGCAAGGTCTACTTTGAAATTTGGCTCACTGGGAGAGCGTCTTGATCAAGAGCGTGCACCTCGATTTCCGTCTTGCGAATCGAGCTCGTTGTTGAATTGCGCTGGACCCTCACGAGCTGTAAGCCCTTGTTATTCTTTTGCCTCTAATAGCAAAACGCCAGCACAAAGCCCCTCTTTGATCAGACGTGTTGGTGTCCAGCATTCATTCGAAACACCTTTGTATCCGAGGCAAGGTACGTTTGTTCAGTTCTTGAGGGCAGCAAATGTTAATAAGTGTCCAGTTGCCCAACCAGTTGATGCGTCGCTTTTTCCATCGCCATGTATCCCGTTCAACGCCACTCAGCAATTTAGACCGGTTAATGTTCTGGACGGAACTGACAGCATTAATACAATGATGCACGCTGGAGTTTTGCATTGTAGCTCATCAGATAGCTTGCCTTTGTCCAGAGTCCCGAGGTTGCCAATACCAGGGATGTGTAAAGATGGACATCAGTACACTGCAACCCAATTTACTAACTCATTGCCCTCACATGGCACTGCTTCTCATCGAATCCAACCTATACAGTTCGTTAAAGGTACAGAACTCCATGAAAAGAATCTCCCTGTGTTATCAGCTGATCAGCTACGACCTTTGGTATCTTCTTCATCCCTAGTTACAGAACATGACAGAGTTGCTAGTGCAGAAAGCACTAACCCAACAAAGCTACCAACAAACGAAGGCTCTGCATCACTTCATTGTGATTATGACTTGCAGCTACGTCTAGGCCCCCCTGTACAGAAAGCCTCCATCTTATCAGGTAAAACTTCAAGTCCATTTGACATTTGTTCTTTACTGGGAACAGCCGTGATAACACCTGTCCACATCAGTTACTAATGATATCTATGTGGGCGTGAGATCTTAGCAATTAGTGTTTGCATATAGAACAAACCGTTGCTTGTGTTCGCAACAATGGCATGAAAAACAGTAACTTTCTTGTACACTTGACTCTGTAAATGAGCAGTTTATGCTCCTGTGCGTGCACGCACACACACACTCACACTCACACATACACACACACACACAAACACACACACACACACACACACACACACACACACACACACACACACACCCTATCCAGAGTCTAGTGACGTTTTATCTTTGAGCATCCACAAATTAATTTTTCCTCTGATATTTTTTGTTTGTTTGTTTGTTTGTTTTTTTCCCTTTTTCAGTTTCTAGTTCGTCTGCATCAAAGCGCATCAGAGTTGATTCAGGTGGCTCATCTACCTCTAAGAATCCACAGTAGCATTTGTGCAGATCATTTTGGGTTTCACCATTTGCCTGTAAATGGCATACTCAGTGAATGTTACTGCTTTTATGAATGAGCCAGCTTTTCAGTGTAGATGCAGTTTGATTTTAGTTTTTTGATCTCAAATGGATGATATCAATGTACCTTACTTATCTTCTTATTCCCTTCTGGAGGGGTCTATTAGAGTTAGAGTAATAGGTGGATGCATGTGATTCACATTATTGCATTGAAGCATCCACCTCGAACTGACTCAATGTACTATTATTTCGAATCTTAGAGAAATTTTCTCCAAAGCTCTACTCCTAAGGATTCCTTCCCATCCAAGCCAGGCTCATTTAAAGCACAGATTTTCAATGTGCCCTTAATTTTGATTTTGTAACTAGATACAAATTGCAGTTAATGAAACAGAATTATGCTATATTGACAGTAGTTGTTGGAAGTCTCTGATGCAGTGTTTGTACTTTAGCTATGGCAGTCGTTTTCTGGCATTCCATCTAAGAAGAGTGAGTGATTTATGAGAAGTTTAATGCTGGGTTTTGTTTTGTTGATCTTGTAAACATGTGAAATTTGGGTTAACAATTAAATATATGCCAAAAATGATATGGAATGCCCAATAATTAGGTAAAGGCCATTACTTTGAATGTCTTGTTTGTCAGATTGTCATAAAGTTTATAATGCCTTTTTATGAGTGATGTCCTCTTGCTGCTAAAAGCCACACATCCAAGTTGTTAAGGTTTTAACAACCAGAGTGCTTTATTGAGAGTCATAGGTTACTAGGCATACTCATTTTATCTGCACTCATCCTTGGTAATAGAAGTTCCACAGTTGATAAAGTAGTACCTTTGATATTGATAGCAAGATTGAAGTTCAATCCCTGTGAGCACTGAGAGTCACTCCGGTGTCTGCCATCCTTCTCTCTCTCTCTCTCTCTCTCTCTCTCACGTGCGCGCGCATGCACACACACACACACACACACACACACACACACACACACATGTTGGAAAAAGCATGCCTGGGAGGAGTTATAGTTCTGGAATTCGTATCATATGTACATGAGCTGCGATTGTGCTGCTGTCTGATTACAAGAGCTGATACTACATATGCCCATCAAGGACGAACATCTGGAATGCATATGCAAAGAGGCTATATCAGGTACTGGAGGACCCATTGGTTCCTGCTCCAATATACATCGTGACCTTCTATTGGAGGTTGGATGATAACTTGAGCAATCAAGAGACTAAAGCATGGAAGAGCAACTGATCACCCTGGCTTAGCACATCATCTGTGCCTAGGAGTCCCTTGCCCCTATTTTCACATTCTCTTCAACTGTACCTTTGTAGAGGGTTTCCCAACATGATGGACTATGCATATTGTGACCCTCATACATGAACGAAGAGATTCTTTTGCCCCTTGCAAATCAAGGACCATCATTATTTACCACACTTAGGTCAATTTTAATGGGATAATTAAGGCTATGGAGCTCAATGGCTATGAGAGAACTTGGCTCATAGCACCGAGGCAATTTTTCACCTTTTGGTAGATTGAGCAAGGTCTAGAGTGGTAGATTTTGTTGTTGCTTTTTGGGTTTCTGCAAAGCTTTTGCCCAGATAGCGCTTTTTTGAAGGCTGCAGAGTCCAGAGGTTCTAGATGAGGTGTTTTGGGATATATATGCATTATATGATCGTGTCTTTGGTTGTCTTTGCTACCATAGGGGCTTATTCAAGGACTTCGCCAACACTCTTGACATGAAGCAAGGATGACCCCTTTCATTGACACTCTTTGCTATTTATATCAATGAGATTAGAGACTTCATCATGAGACAAGGTGCTATGGAAGGAGTGTAAGAAATAATAACAGCACCGCGGAATAGACCTTTAGACAGAGTTGAGAGAAAAACGCAGACAAAGATAGATGCAGACTGAGAGTTAGAGAACTCAAATTCTCAGATTGCCGAGCGTAATGCATTTACAATGATGGTGCTGTCCACCCGTGCGTTCCCACTATGGAGCTTAGATGGCGATCTAGACAGACTCTAGATGAAGGGCTTACTAGTGCACAATACTATGTAAAGCTCAACCTGGGCCGTGCTTATATAGCTTTTACAAGGTGGTTCGTATAGATAAACATAGTCGGGAGATACAAAATAGTCGGTAAAATATATGATCCGACAATATCTCCACGACCAGAAGTCCTACCATCTCGGCCTTACGGGCCGGGGGGATAGGCCCCCGGACCCCGCAGAAGGGGGCAAGCCCCCCTCTGCACTCCCCCCATTCAGGTTCTATGGGGAAACTGCGCGATGCCACAGGGCCTTTATTTTCACCTTAAATGGCAACCCAATGGCCTGGAAGTTTATGCCCTACCTTACCTAACGGCTAGGCTCACAAAGATCATCTTCAACCATCAACGGTCACACATAGACCTCATCTAACTTGGAAGTTAGGGTTCCACAAATGTCCGGGCTCTCATAATGGCTTCTCCTCATAATGGGGGCCTTACAACTTAGAGCACCATGGATCATTTGTGGTCACATGAGGGTGGAGTATTGAGCATATCTAACACCCCCCTCTATGTCCACCCGATGGTGAACTACCTCCTTGGTCCAATCCCAAGCTTTGGAAAGTGTCGAAGAAGTTGCTCTCTCCCAAGAGCCTTGGTGAAGATGTCTGCCCCATTTTCTTCAGTAGGGCAATAGGTTTTCTCCACGACCCGGTCCTCAATCAACTCACGCACATAGTGATACTGGATTTATATGTGCTTGGTACGTGCATGGAAAACAGGATTTTTGGCGATGGCCATGCAACTTTGGTTGTCACACTTCAACTCTGTAGCCTCCTGTCCTTGTATTCCTATGTGCCATAGGATCCTCCTCAACCATACTGCTTCACATGCTGCAACGCATGCAGCTTTGTACTCAGCTTCAGTAGAAGATAATGCTACAGTCGATTGCGATTGCTTCTTACTGATCCAAGTGAAAATCCCTGATCCTAAAGAAAAGCAATATCCAGAAACTGATTTTCTGGTATCAATATCTCTTGCCCAATCTGAGTCATAGTATCCGACTAGAGATGATCCTTCTTCATAAAGAATACCATAATCAGTGGTTCCTTTCACATACCTGAGTATCTGCATGCTTGCCTTCCAATGAGTTTGGCAAGGTTTATTAGAGAACCTGCTTACTACTCCAACAACATAAGAGATGTCTGGTCTGCTATTGCACAAGTAGAGGAGACTTCCAACTAATTTCCTGTATCTTCCAATGTACACTGGAGGTGAAGTATCTTCAATAGATAATTTTGTGTTGACCTCCATAGGTGTAGAAATTTCCTTGCAATCCTCCATGTCGAATGCCTTCAATATCTGCCTTGCATACTTTTGTTGAGAGATGAAAATCTTCCCTGGTTCTTGCCAAACTTCAAGACCTAAGCAATAATGCATTAAGCCAAAGTCTGTCATTTCAAATTCTGAACTCAGGGCATCTTTTGTTTGTTGAAGAAGAGTATCATCATTTCCTGTAATCACAAGGTCATCTACATAGAGTACAAGCACAATTGTCTTCCCTCCTGTCTTTAGAACATACAAGTTAGCATCAGAAGCACATCTTTTGAACCCTAGATCCAAGAGATACTTATCTATCCGTTGGTACCATGCTCTAGGGGCTTGTTTTAGCCCATATAATGCCTTCTTCAGCTTACATACCTTGTTCTTTGAGTGGGGAGCCTCAAACCTTGGTGGCTGAGACACATATACCTCCTCCTTGGGGTCTCCATTCAGGAACGCTGACTTGACATCCATGTGATAGACTGGCCAACGCCTATGTGCAGCCACAGCTAGTACTACTCGGATGGTATTCATTCTTGCAGTCGGGGCAAATGATTCACAAAAGTCAATGCCTTCAACTTGTGAGTAGCCTTGTGCAACAAGTCTTGCTTTATACTTTTCTAGAGTACCATCAGCCTTGTACTTTAGCTTCCAAGCCCACTTGGTGCCAATGACTTTACGCTTAGGGGGTCGATCCACTAGCTCCCAAGTTCCATTCTTCATGATATTGTTGTATTCTGTTTGCATGGCAGCCCTCCAATTCGGATCATGCCTCTTCCACATTGGTTGGTTCCTTTGCTTCTTCTTGAATTAGATGAGCCATCAAGGCTGTGTTTACAATATGGGCGCTTGCCCGGCTCTGTTCCTCTATTCTCTGTGATCGCCTCGGTCCATCTGCAACCTGTTCTAGTGACTGTGGGATGGGGTTTGCAGAATCATAGAGCTGCCTCACCCAACGTGGCAATGGCTTTTCCACTTGGGTGTCGGCAGGTTGGTGACTTTCAGACTCATCATTTGAAGATGATGCTTCCTTCTCTTGTGTAGAAGGGATAGCTCTTGGGTCAGGTTCATAGTGGATTGCCCCTTGGCCTGATGATAAAGTGGAAGCTCTCTTTTCCTCCTCCACTGCATCTCTTTTCCTCCTCCACTGCATGTGGCTGCTCCTCCTTAAACACCACATCACGACTCGCCATGATCTTCTTAGCCTCAGGGTCATAAAGCTTATAAGCCTTCTTATCTTCACTGTACCCTAGGAAGATACATTTGATGCTTTTTGGTTGAAGCTTGTTTCTCTATCTGGAACATGTACATAACATTCACTTCCAAATACTTTGAAATGGGAAACAGAAGGCTTTTTACCAGTGTAGGCTTCTTGTGGAGTCACATCAAGTGCCTTGGTGTAGCTTCGATTCAAGATGTAGACAGCAGTGTTGACAGCCTTTGCCCAAAACTGATTAGGCAGACCCTTTCCTTTCAACATGCACCTTGCCATCTCCATGATAGTTCGATTCCGACGTTCTGCAACACCGTTCTGTTGAGGACTATGTGCCACTGCGAGTTGATGCTTGATTCCCTTACTCTTGCAGAAATCTTCAAACTCTGTTGATGTGAACTCACCACCACCGTCTGTCCTGAATTTCTTCATCTTCTTCCCTGTTTTAGTTTCAACAAGCTGAAGCCATTCTTTAAACTTACCAAAAGCTTGAGCTTTATCGCGAAGGAAGTACACCCACATCTTCCTGCTATAGTCATCGACAAGTAACATGAAGTAGGAAGATCCGCCCAAGGCCTGTGCAGGCATTTTTCCGCACAAGTCAGCATGCACCAACTCTAGAGGATAGCTTGCCCTGTTCTTGCTTTCTTGTGGAAACGCCTTCCTCTGTTGCTTGCCCATCATGCAAGCTTCACATGGTTCCTTCATTTCTGCAATCGATGGTAGGTGTGCAACCATACCTCTGCGATGCATCTCCTTCAGTACAGGGTATCCAATGTGGCCGAATCTCTCATGCCATAACTTACTTGTGCCCACGTTTGTAGTGGCTGTAAGAGCACACAACTCATACAGGTTGTTCCTCCTTATGCCAGTCCCAACGATGTTGTTGTTCCTTAATGAAAGAAACCGTACCTTCGCCCTCTGCAGGACATCTTGCATTGTTCCCTACCTTTACTGTGATGGGTTCCTTTAGAGGTTGTAAGGAACTGTAAAGGTCTTTTCTACTCATCATGTGACGAGATGCACCACTGTCCAACACCCATGAGTCATCTGTTCCTGAATCTTGAGCTGAAGAGGACACCTCCTCTATTGTAACAAATAACTGGAGTTCTGTTTCTGCTGTGTTGGGAGACCCCTTGCCCTTGCCACCTTTTTACGAGCCACTCTTCTCTTCTGCCTTCTTGATGCGACAGTCTTGGATTCTGTGTCCCTTCTTCTTGCAGTAGAAACACTCTCCCTTGAACTTCTTTTTGTCGTTCTTCTTTTTGTCTCCATCTTTTGAAGAGTCTGTTTTGCCTCCTTTGGCATTTGCTGTGAATGGAGCTGCTCTTGCCATTTGATATCGTAGATTCTTTATGCGAGTGATTAACACCTCTGCAGTCTCCCCATCGGCAAACCGTTCTGCTGCAAGCTGATTCTCCAAGTTCTGAATCCGTGTGTGATTATGAGTTTCATATTGATTTCTCAATGTGTTCCATGCTTCACATGCCTTCGTAGTATGTTGAATGAGAGTCAGAACACTATCAGAAGTACTTGTAACAAGAGCACAGAGTGCATCTGCATTTCTACGTTTCCAAGCACGTAGAAGATCAGCATGAGGAGGAATCATTCGACCAGGATTATTTGGATCAGGTCTTTCTTGGGGCTCATGATCAGTCCCAAGAACAGTCTCCAAAAGCTCATACGAATCAAGAATAGAAGTGATTTTGAACTTCCACAGGGTGTAGTTCGTACCATCAAGTTTACCTTCTGTGAAGGCTGGTGGCCGTATCCGCAATGTTTAAATGACCGGCATCATTGCTCCTCCTGCTTGTGCACCACCTACTCCTGTTGATGAACCTCCTTGGCCCCCAGTCGTAGATGATGATGCACCGCTTGACATCTTCTCTCTTTTGTTGTTATGACCTCTGCAACCACTGCGTTTCTACTTCTGCACCACTCAGAGCCTCCTTAGCTCTGATACCATGTAAGAAATAATAACAGCACCGCGGAATAGACCTGTAGACAGAGTTCAGAGAAAAACGAAGACAAAGATAGACGCAGATTGAGAGATAGAGAACTCAAATTCTCAGATTGCCGAGCGTAATGTAGTTACAATGATGGTGCTGTCCACCCGTGCGCTCAGATGGCGATCTAGACAGACTCTAGATGAAGGGCTTACTAGTGCACAATACTATGTAAAGCTCAACCTGGG